>CM035117.1:25628241-26238241 GCA_020205555.1 Panax stipuleanatus
GTTTGGTCGTGGAATATTCTTGTTGTCGGAGAATATTCGTACGACGGCGCAGCTATTTGTGGACCCCACAACGGAATAACTGTCGGATATAGAAAGCGACAGAAATAATCTTTTTATAAATAACGGCGTAGTTGTTACCGTTAGTACTGTTGAAATACCCGGTGGTTAAAATACAGTGATACGCGGTGTTGCACAGTAGCACACCGTATTGCACGGTATTTCGAATTATTGAGTCTTACGTGAGAAGGCACTTACTCAATTATTGTTCAGTAATTACTGTTCAATATTTTATATTATTGACTCAATAATTGCTACGTTGATATTTTATATTATTGACTCAATAATTGTTACATTGATATTTTATTGACTCAATAATTGCTATGTTGCTATTTTATATGATTGATTCAATAATGGCTACAGTTGATATTTTGGTATTATTGATTCAATAATTGTCACTGCACAGTATTTCACATTATCAACTCAATAATTCATATTATTTGAATAATATTATTAGATAGCATTATTGACAATGTCTAAGGAAGTTCTGTCTAGGAGGAGTTATTTAATTGCGCGCCAGTAAGGAGAAGTCCTTATCGGAAGGCCCCCTCTTTCCTGGGAACGACCTGGTTGTCAATATTGTAGTTCTGTAATATTATTTTTGAATAATTAATTATTGATTTATATGATAAGGAAATATTTATTTTGTGGATATAAAAGAAGGAATTAGCGCTGATGAGTTTTTATCAATATTTTGGGTGTGGATAATCATCTGTTTATGGATTTCGGATAATTTATGTTTGGAATTTGGAAAAACTTCCTTCTACAAAGTTGTAGAGAATTAAATTTCCTATAGAAGGACATAGAATTTGTATTTTTCTGACAAGGGCTATTTATTATGAATTATTGAAGTTTTAAAAAATAAATATTTTTTTAATGGGAGGGCCCCACTTTTGGTTGAAAAAAAATGCTGATGGCTTTTGGGAGAAGCAGCCGGCGGCGGAAGAAAAAAAAATATAATATTTTATTATTTAGTTTCCTTTGCATCCTAAGTTTTTCCTATAAATAGGGTGCTTAGGTTAGAATTGAAAATCACACCAGAATTAGAAGTTTTCTCTCTATAATATCGAGCGTATTTTTGTGAGTATTTAGATACTTTGAGTATTAGTATTCAGTGCAAGTTTCCTTCGGTATTATATCCGATATTCCAACCAGAAGTACTATTCTTTTGAGGTAAGGGATGTTATTTTCTTTCATAAATGATGTTATTCTCTTCCATATCATTATACAGAAATATTGGCATGGATTTTATTATAAAATTCTTACTTTTTCCGTAGGGGTTACTATTCACGTATACGGCACTATTCACGGAAAAAATTATTTTTGTTCTATATGTCCAAGTTGCTTGTTAAGATTACTATCTTTGATTGTATCCAAGTTTTGAGCTCTATTCTTGAATTTTGCTCCACAAAGTATTATTATGGAGTATTTTTGAATTTGGATAAACTAAAATGCGAATCCTTAATCTTTGTCTTTTATCTCACTGGATTCGTTCTTTGAAATGTTTTTCATCATCCTCAGTCCTAAAAGATGATGTAACTGAATATCTTTGGCCTGTAGAGCAAAGATGAATGATTACCTGATGAATATCTTTGGCCTGTAGTGCAAAGATGACAGGTGTTGAGATGAAAATGATCACTGATGATACAAATGAATATCTTTGGCCGTAGTGCGAAGATTAATATTTGATTTGAGATGTATATTGATTGATGTTACAGGGATAAATATTGATGATGGACTTTTAAATCATAGAAGATGGTAGACTTCATTATCTGCTTAACTCTTCTAATGATTTGTTATTTCCGCTGCGAATATTGATCTAAAATTGGTTGTCCATTATATTTTATCTGATTTGTTGAAGACTAACGATAATTTATTTTCCATTATCTTAGTCATAATATTCTTTACTGGGCTAGTTGAGCTCACCCTTTTCATCCGTTGTCCTCTTCAGGAAATGAGAATGTTGCGGGAACTAGTCGGGGGACAGAGTGATGGTCCGAGTTAGAGCAGTAGTAGTCCTCACTATTTCTGATAAATAGTGTGATAATAATTGTAATGAGGACTTAGTTTGAATATTAATATTTTCTACATATTTGTATTGACACTCACAGTTGTGTGGTCGTATTTTGCACGACCGTATGATATAAAGTTTGTATTTGAATTCTGTACCATGTATTTGGCGACTCAGAATGGGTTGGGTTGACTGGACCTATTCTGGGGGGCGTCACAATATATCTCCTTACAAAGAAGCATATCATTCACTATAAAAGTTACTTAAACTTTTATAGTTGAAATCAAATTTATATCAGTCACATTCTTTATTTATAAAGGGAAAGTAAACATTTATAAATCTGCACTGAATTATATATCTGCTTATGTAAGAAACATTTTTCATAACAAACTTTTATTGAAAATGTATTTAAGTGAGTTAGTTGTTTTTACATATCTATGAGAAAGAGAGAGTAATCATTTGACCAAGACCAGAGTCATAGAGAGGTCAATGGGTAGTTGGGTCTCTAGTGAACTTGTGAGGTGAGAGACATACTTCTTGTTTCAAGACCAGATTGTAAAACAAAAACAGATACAGTTACGTTTGAGGAAGGAGCGGGAAGCTGTTGTCCAAGATAAGTAGTTGTAGGAATAGTTGAAAGTTGATCTAGAAAACTTTGTAAAAGCTTTTCCGCCTGTAGAAAGAGTGTTTATTACTAATAGTAATAGGATCTCAAGTCCTGGAAAAGAGCTCAAGACTGGACGTAACAACATACCCTGGATATATGTTGGGAACCAGACAAATCTCTGTGCATTGTGTGATTGAATTTTTATTATCTTGCATATTAATTTCTGACACTGCAAATTAATTAATTAAAAATTCTATTTAAAACCCCTGTAGATTATTATCTAACTTTCAATAAGTTTAAAAACAAACAAAATATAAATGGTTGATAAAGGACAAAATGTCAAAAATATTATGTCACCCACCTTTAATTTATAATCCACGTGATCCTATATATACAAGAAATATAAATTTAAGTACCTTCTGTAGCGGAAAACTGTAGGCTTCCCAACAATATCCAAAAATACAGTTTGCAAATGTGGACTTGAAAGCCACGGAGTTGGCATATATCTGCTCAATTAGATACCATCACACACAAAACCAACCAAAATATTTTAGATAAAATAAGAAGATTTTATTGATGAGATAGAAGAAATTGCTACGCATGTGGAGACAATAAAACCCAGAAAAGGAAAACCAAAATAAAGCAAAGAAAATGAGTGGAGAAAACAGGCATTAGTGGATTTCTCATAAAACTCTCAATGCATGAGGTCTCAAATTTAATAGATACGCATTGCCCAGCCACAAATAATCCTAGCATTTCTCTCAATCCAAATTCTCCACAAAATGGAGAAACAAGCATATTTCTAAAGAATCTTTATATCCTTCTCACCATACTTGCGGAACAGCGAGGCTAGGCAAGGCGCATTTTTTGGGCCTCACTTTGCCTGAGGCAAGCAAGGTGCCTTCAATGAGGTGAGCTGAGGCGCGAGGCGCATGAGACACTCACTTCTTTGAAAATTTAATATCAATTGTCCATTTTTGTAACCTATTATAATTTGAGACGTTCATACCCACTTTGAACTAAAGACAAAGATTTCCTTGATGGATCCATGATGTATGACAACTATTTTTTTGTTATTTTATTTTGTTTGTTGGGCAGTTTTTAGATAGCTTCCATTTAGTCCAAACAACAAATGAACCATAGTCCGAAATTTAATAAAATCTATAGTTAATAACTATAGTTCAAAATTATTTTCTTTAAATTATAATTTCATATTAAAAATTATACTTTTATTTAGGTTTTGTTAAGATTATTATTAGTTACATTTGGTCAAGTTTTGTTTTTATTGTAATTTAATGGATTATATTATTCAGGTTATAATACGATTATTATTATTAACTGAATTATTTTTGAATTATCTACTTGATGAAGTAAGTGACAATATACTTGATACTTTTAAGTTCATGAATACCTTTTTTATAAGTTGACATTGTTTAGGAGCTTATATAATAAATTTAGATATGGTTATACATGTTTTTGTATTTTTTAAGTATGTGTGCCTCCCTTCGATAAGGCCCGCACCTCGCCTCTCGCCCCTCTTCTCGTGCCTAGGCCCTACTGTTGCGCCTCGATACGCCTCATGCCTTTAATAATACTGCTTACCACTGCCATAACCACCTAAATCTACGTTGGAGAAGATTTTCCACTAAAGAGGGCAAATCTATTATTCACCCAACAAGGCAACACGTCAAAGAAAAAAATGTTATAACTGCCAATACATTGAAAGTGAACAAACAAATGAGACTAAGACTCATTTTCTTTCATGCACAATTGCACATAACACACACATGTGAAGATTAAAAACCTTTGCATTCCAAATATAAATAGCTAGAGGAAAATGACGCATTAGACGATAACACAATAAGCGAAAAAATACGGACAAAAGAATATTTCAAATGGATCAAAACACCGAACACGACTACCCAAGGGCTGAGAAATAGAAGTTGAATTAAGAAGCTTAGTATATAAGGAATTCCTCTGCTGAATAGTTTGTGGACGGAGGACGATGGCATTTTTGTAATAATGTCATCCGCAAAAAAGTCTGTGGACAGAGGATGGTGGGCATTTTTGTAAAGAATGTCATCTACAGAATACTTTGTGAATGACTTTTACAAACTAGATGGCAATAGTTTGGTGGGTCCAAGCCTGCAGTATAATTTGTCGACATCCTCATAATTATTGTGTACAAGTTTATCTTTATCTATTTGATCTTTTTTTTGGACTGTTGAATATACGTTGGATGTATAGAGCCTCCTATCCAACTTTTAGCTTTGGATCATTTTTCATATATATAAATATATATACACGCACATATGTACATATGATGAAAAAACTCAGTGCAGCAAAGCTCCAATGAGCTGAGCCATGTTATGTACCTCGCTGAGTATCAACACTATATCGTGCAGTAAACCTAGGTTTGAGCTTGTCTCATTTAGTTTAGCTTATAGAGCCTAAAAATTTAGCCAAGCTCTCCTCATTCAAGTTGTCCTGGCTAGTTTATTTTTATTCCCGCTGTTCCACAGAAAGAGTTTCACTCGCAAAATTTGCGAATATTAAGGATGTAACCGTAACCTTAAAATAATAAGTTGTTAGTTTAGTAGTGGTAACATGATACTGAAATAATGACAACAATGTTGACAACCTTATGAATTTTACACTAGTATCCATTAAAAAAATGGGCTCGTTTTGTGGGGGCTAAAATTAGCAAACGAACTCTTTTTGCGGAACAGACCGAGCACTCAATGACTGGAATCGTTAACATAACCCCCAATAAAAAGGCCAATATGAATGAATAAACAAAAATGCCATTCCTAGTATCCACAACAGACAAAATATGACAGGAATCCCAATTGTTCCTACTGCCTTCTTGTACAAATACACAATATCCATTAAAACTAATTATAAAGATTCAACAGCAAATGTACCTCCCGTGAAGAATGCGACACTTGGATACGACACCTTTGTAAATCTCTGAGCAAGAATTGTAGGTAAGCGACACTGGACTCCCCCGAAACCCAGTAAACATATCTTCCAGAAAATGAAAATCCAATAAGTTGTACAAGTAAACAATTGAAACAGATATAAACCCTAATAAATAATGGGATTTGGGGATCATTGTGGCCACCTTGAATAGGAGGTTGTAGGGATTGATTGATGATGAATCATTAGAATCTGAGAAATCCATTACTGATAAAATTGAAATGAGAAAAAAGGGGAAAATATATAGAACTGATAATTTGGGGATTTGTTTGGAGGAATAAATTGATAGAAAATAAACAATAGAAATAAAGGAGCTATTTCGTATAGTAGGCAGAGAAATGGTGGATTTTGGGGTATTTAATGCATGGGGTGGGTATTTTACGTAGTTGGGGAAGGGAGGAGATTTTGGCGGGTGAAGGCCTTTGCATTTATCAACCAATCACAGTTGAGCATTTTCTCCTACTTAAAAAAAATAACTATTAAATCCACAGCCCCTTTTATTATTTTCACAACAAAAATGTGAGATGTACAGCAATTGTAAAAACCGTCCCTATATTATCTATAGTAATATTTTTATTGTAAAAATAATATTTTATGTTGTAAATTTAACAATTTCCTAAAAAAATAACACACCTTGTCTTTTTTGATACGTTTTGCAAGGGAGTTGATAATATTAAAAAGGCAAAAATTATGGACTTAAAAAATACTACCTCTGTCCCCACACATATTAAGTTATTCAAAAAAATAAAAGAGGGTATAAATTTTCTTCCCAATCTATTTTTGGAATTAATATATTAATAATGCTACTATCACATAAAAGTATCACATACTGCTCACATAATATATAGCGTGACACTCATGGATTTTTTATTGTGTTAAGTGGGTCATGTCAACAACAAATTCATGGATGCCACTCATACAGTATATAAGCGGTATGTGCTACTTTTATGTGATAGTAGCACCATTGTTAATATATATTACATTTGTGATGTGAGTGGTGTATGGTAAGGATAAATTAGTCCAAAATTTTATATATTCCCTCCGTTCCTTAATATAAGTCGTTTTAGATAAATATTTTTGTTCTTTAATAGAAGTCGTTTGAGAATTTTAAATAAGCATTAATTGCTTAATTTTCAATATTATCCCAAGGACAATATAGATATAGATAATTAATATTATATGTCCAATAAATAACTCTCATTATTATATGTCCAATAAATAACACTCTCTTTTTATAATACAAGGACAATATAGATAATTAATATTATATTTAATGCTTTGCAATTATTTTTTTAATATTTGTGCACAACTCTAAATGGACTTATATTAAAAATGGGAGGGAGTAGTTGATTTGTTGGCTTTGCCCATTCTGGACAAAATCTTTTATCAATTTAGTTATCATTTTAGAGACGGATGGAGTAATTATTTTCAGAGGGCTCGAGAGATGAGGAACACCTTTTATGTTATTACTTCCATTTGTCCCGAAATAAATGCCAAAAGCATGCTGATTAATAATTTTTTTTTTATCTAAATTACTCTTTTTAATTACTTACTCCTTCCATCCCATAATAATTATCGTTTTAAAAGATTTTTTTTTTCCTCAATTTATTTGTCGTTTACAACTTTCTAGGAGAATAAATTATTTAATTTCCTATATCACCCTTACATTCTCTCATTGTTCCAAGAAATTATCTCCCTTGTATTAATATTTTTCAACTTCCCATAAAGGGGTAGTGATGGAATTTTACATAAATTTTAATTAATAAATGATAGCATTAAATGACTCTCTTAATCCATGTGCATGAAACTAAAACGACAATTATTATGGGATAGAGGAAGTATTAATTAAAATATTTCTTCATTTTTATATGATCCCAATAATTATTCTATCACTTTTCTATGACTACAATAATTACTATTTCCTACGTCATTTAATTCTCTAGATACATTTTTTTTATAACTCTCACATTCTCAATAAATACATTAAATAAATTATGAGAGTATAATGAGAAGAAAATGATAAATATAATTATTAATATAGAAATAAGACATTTATTTTCGAATATCTAAAAAAACAAATTAGAACATTTAATATGGGACGGAGTGAGTACTATTTTGAAAAGTTACAAAACACTCTTTTGTACACAACATAGGAGGACTGTATTCAATTATACAAAATAACATCATACTTATACCATAACTCATACAATTATATATTGAAGAAATTTATCTTATAAGTAGTTTTATTTATGCTGATTGTGGAGGTTTCAAATATTTTAATAACATTAATGAAATTTTAATTATGAGTTGGCTTATGGTTTATGACTTTGTGAATTAGGAACCCTCCATTATACTTTCACCAAATTTCTTATAATACACATTTAGTTACATCAATATTATTTTAATAATAATATCAAGAATATGATTATTCAACAAATATACAGTAAGACGAGAACAAAGAAAATTTTAACCAAGACACTGACACCACAGCAACTCAAGTCTGAATGTTGGTGAACCAACAAAACATAAACAACCCAAATCTGACAATTGGTGATTTAGTAAATTGACTAGAGAAGATCGATCCGGTTATCATGGAGTTAACTTCATGGTAAACTGGTTAATTGACTAATACAGTGTTAACACGTAGAGAGATTATCTCCCGCATACGTGTTGACACTGTATTGATCAATTGACCAAAATTAACTTCGTGTTAACCACTCCCGGAGAAGATAAATTTATGATAAATATGGGCTTGATGCAACAACAAAATGACTCCAATGAGTCATCAAAAGGACACATGAAAGCTAGTATATTGACTAACTTCCTGCATTTAATCTTACTTTAAAACCAAAGTAAAAAATTAAACCAAAGCTAGTATATAAAATTAGTGTATTAAACTTGAAATTAAAAGCAAAGTAAGATTGAAATTAAAATATTGTATATATATTTGTAAATTTATAAAATTTAAGAATAATTTCCCCCCCTGTATTTACACTTAAATTTATCAAGTATTTAATTGAATAATGACATAATAATAAGCCTCAAAACTTTATATCATCTTATATTGTCATTAAAACAAATGGAAAAACAAAACTACAGAAATATAGTTCAACAAAAATCATGTGTTTAGCTGTTAAATGGCGAGTAAATTAAAAATATTTAAAGAGCATGTCAATAATTTCACTTGGCATTGTTGACACGCAGAGAGAGATCACCTCCCGCGCGCGTGTCGACACTGTATTGATCAACTGACAAAAGTTAACTTCGTGTTAAGCACTCCCAAAGAAGATAAACTTATGATACATATGGGCACTTTTATTTCTTGATGCAACAACAAAATGACTCCAATGAGTGATCAAAAGGACACATGAAAGCTAGTATATTGACTAACTTCATGCATTCCCATCTCCCCCGGCCGGAATAAGCCACAGATAAACAATAAAAATACCTAACTGCTACATAATCTTTTCACTTATTTAGTGGGTGGGTTCGATCGATGTTTCGTTTTTGACTAATTTTTACTTGGAAGTTCAACTTGGTCTGCATCTGGAACCATTTCGCAAGTCTTCCCATTTCGAGTCATGATCCCTTCCGATGGTTCTTCCACCACATTCACAGCTGCCACCACTCCTCCGTAGGTGACACTATTATACGGACTCTGGTCAATCAGGGATTCCTTCGGGGAACACTGTCCCTGACTTTGTGTCTGCAAAAATATCAATGGACAATACGAGTAAATACAGACATGACAACAAAATATAATTTTCGGCATTTCACAGCAAACAAAAATCAAACCGACCCTGGTGACTAGATCTCTTTCCTAGGTCTAAACTTGACTGAATACGAGTTGTGTTTAGTAAAATGATTCCACATTCTGATAAAGGGTTTTATGTTTCTGTAAACTAGCTAACCAAAAGATATGGGACCAGAACTGAACTACTAGACTCTTGGATAGCTCCATAGCTTGGTGAGTATTTAGTGACCGGAGTCTAGTTACAGCCAAGACCAAATGAGCTTGCTAATATACTATATTATTGAAACAGGCAAACAAACAGTTTTGAATATGATTTGCACCTTCTTTTGTTTATGCATAAGAGGACTAGAATGAAGAACATTGAAGAATTCATTAACCGCCCTCACCCACCTGCAAAAGAAACTAGTATGATAAAAACCACAAGTCCATGATAATAAAATAAGTTTTCAATGCGATAATATTTAATAAACAAAAAATAATCATGCATATGATTGTGAAAACAATCATAACCAATGGGCTACCTAGCTTCTAAACCAAGTTTCAGCTCTAGCTATTAGGTTCAACAGGTGTATTGCCTTCGTTATGGACTCCCCAGGCTTTCAGTGTAGAAATAGAAAACCGATGTGAGACACTATCAATTCACATGTTACCTTAACAATAATAAAGACATGCCCAAATCAAGAAAATAAATATCACTAACCAAGCTGATTATAATATGTTTTTACAGCTATCAGTAGAGCATTTTTGAATGCTGTTGGATATTGAGTGGAATATTAAGGGAATGTTAGATAGAGTACCACAAGCTAGATGCTGTTACTCCTTCAAAATACCCCAGATGTCCTCCGTGTTTTGTTGTAGCCAGAACAACGTTTTTATTTGCTCTGTGTGGGAAAATTAGTATTAGATCAGGTACTAAAATTGTAAGAGAAAGGTGAGAGAGTGGAAATGAGTATGTGGTAGGTGACTTAAAGCAGAGTAGCTTTACCTGCATTCATCCCAAGGTATGGCTTCCGCAGTACAAACTGGATCATCCATAGAACTTATACAGAGTAGTGGGACTGACACACCTTTCACATAAGAAGCAGAGCTAGACCACCTGTAGTAAGTATCCACAGTCTTGAGGAAGCAAAATGTTATCAGGAGTACTTGGAGGTGGAAAGTAACCGTGTGTGTGTGAGTGAGAGAGAGAGAGAGAGAGCTTAATACCTCAATGTTGTCTACAACGCAGGTGGCATATTTATCAAAATCCCGAATAGTACGTGACTTTAGAAGCACAAGGGAGCAACCAAACACAAAACCTTAGTCAGTACAGAAATATGGATTATGCCTATATTTTATGCAAGTCATCAAAGCCTTCAAATTCCAATGTGAAAAATATTGACAATTTATTCTTGGCTCACCATCTCTGTTCCATTGCGTTGAACAAAAGAAAGTTCATTGGCAAATGAACATGACATAATAAAAGCTTATGCTATTAGCGACTAACAATGTATTATCATACTTTAAAACCTAAGAATTCCAACTCTTTGACCTTGTTGGTTTTGCACATGAGTTCAATAACTATATTTCCTGAAGATATAATAGTAACCAAATTGAAATATGTCAAAGAATGTGTTCTTTTCCTAAAAAAGTGCATCAAGTTGGATAGGACTACACTTAAAAAATTTATATGCCCAAGTAACTTGTTAACTTTACAATCATATTGACTCAGTCCAAAATATTCGTAATATAATCAGTTCCAGAGAAGAAGCCAACCTTTAAGATGCCTTCCCAATCACCATGTTTAGTATAATGGGCCTGATTTCTGCAATAAACAAGTTAGACTTAGTTAAATGAATCTAGCTAACTATTGCACGAAATCCACAAACGTGTTTTAGTATACAAGGTTCTCCAGACATACAATCGTGCATAACTTTGAAGACCAATAGCAAGAACTCTGTCATACACTCTTTGCACAAGTCTCCGTCTTAAGGCTCTGGCACCAATCTGGGAAAGAAGTAAAAGAGTTTGAAAAGAATATTACATTGAACTATGAGCACAACTTTTAGGACAACTTTTTCGGGAAATGTACACATGCTACATGTCAAACAAGCAGCTAGGCTCGGAAGATATATACTCCTTACGAGAACAGAAGTTGTCACATTTAGTGATTTCAGGCAAATTAAGGATTTCAGTTTTGAAACCAAGATTATAGTTTATAAATCAATTCCCAATATTATCCTTAAGATACTATTACATAGACATATCTGTTTGTACTTAAGAGTAGGTCCCATTAAAAAGTAGAGTATTTTTGCCCTAATATTACCCTTATGTACGAAAGAGTGAAATGTGAATATCATTTAAATACAAAAATAGAACTCAATTGTGGGAATTTTTGCAGGACAGATGTAGTAGTATTGGCCATTGGGCAAGAAAACTACGAATAAATTACTAAGCACTGAATAATACAACATGTGCTTTTTTCCCCTCTGACATTTAACCTTTCTAGACATGCTAAAATAAAAAAAATAATATTGCATTATATTTCATGTTCAGATTTGCTGAGGGAGTGAAGGACAGCCTTTTTCTAATGCTTTATTTTTTGTGTTTTCCCCCCTTTTTTAAGTTTAGGAGGATTTCAAGTCCTCTTATCACATTGTAATCTATGAATTTTCTAATAAAATTTTCTTTTTTATAAAAAAACAATAACATTATATCTTGGACGTTCTTTGGACACAATCTGTACCAAGAGTCACTCTCGAGTCTCGACTTAAAGAATTTTATATTTTCAATATCGACATATAAAACAAAAAAGTGTTGGACAAGTAGCTCAGAATGTCCATGATGTTTTGTTGTGTCGGACACATCAACCTTGTGAAAGTTTCTCCTTTTTAGAAGGCTACATAAAATCACAAAAACCTGAAGTGCATACATAAAAAGAAGAAGATGTTTCGACCGTTTGGTATCAATGAAGCTACCCAATAGCAGAATAAATACCCAAATTTATGTGAAGTGATCAGAATTCTGGTTTTAGCATCACTTGTGTACTTTTGTCTTATTGCACCACTTTTTGAATATATCTACCCTAGAAAGTTGAAATATTGCTTCTAAGATTCATTTAAGTTAAAAGACTTACCAAAAGGTCCCATGGAGAGCATATAATAGCAGCACCAGCGACAGGACAATTCTCTCCATCTTCTCCAAGATACTTTCCCTGATGGAAATAATTTAAATTAGAAATATATAATCAGCAAGTTATATTTTACACTTGGTGACCAATAAAAATTATTAACATCAAACTATAAGAAATCGCATAGTGGTATTGAACTTATGGATGTTTTACTAGGATGGAGCTGTGGATTATCCACTAAAAGCCAGTTTAAGCAACATATTCATATAAAGAAATGACAGAGAAATTGTTAAGTCTTATTCATTGAATAAGGGGGGAAGGATGTCCAGTAGTGAGCTTATTTGTGACATGTTATCACTGTGTACCTATTGTATATATAGTGTGAGCTTGTATAGAAGTGTTGTAATGGAATAATAATTCTTGTAGTAATCTGAGTCATGCATTACCCTTCTCATTTGTGGACAGAGGTATAATGAGTACTTTCAGTGTAAGAGCTTTCAAGAACAGAATATATTTAAACTATCTTCAACCATACTCAAAATATTTGAGTTACTATTCTTGATACTTCCATAAGGCTGAAAAATGAAAAGTAGATCAGTCAATGTACCACAATGTTGGCACCGATACTAGTTCCAACAAGAAATAGCGGAGCCTCAGGGTATCCATCTCGGAGATAATTAATGACGTCTCGTATATCCTTCGTCTTTCCAGCATTGTAAAAGTAACTTGACTGCATAAAATATATTTAAAAAAAATCCATTACAATTTAAAACTGGGGTGAACTGCAAACATTTGTAGTCATAAACAAAATTTTTTTGATTAAGAATATAAAGTGAAGCCAATAACATTCCCTTAGTTAAAGACCATCATCATATGTAACAAACATGTTACACTTATCACCAAACTCAATTTTACCCAGAACCTAAATGAAAAGATTTGTAGGTTGCTTCCTCAACTTATTAGATATAGTATCATGAAGAAGAGAGCGTATTAAAGCCAAATTGTTGGTGCTAAACTTGTCTTCTGACTTTGAAGAAAATAGAAATACAAAACTCTCTATATATTGATTAAATCTTCTCCAATATCTCAAGTGCATGATGATGAATCTTTATAACTAATAATTGAGAATAACTCACAGTGAATGGAACACCGCCCATTCCTCGGTGATTGCATACCACAACATTCCATCCACGTTTTGCCATATTGAAGGAGAGAAATTTTACATACTGCAATACATTTGACAAAAGAACCAAGACCACGTTACCCTTGCATACAAGAAACAAGTCAACATTACAAAATTTCAGAGAACCTGGATAACTAATTATAACTTGTGTTATACCTTTCTAAAATTTAGTAAGTACTAAAAGCCTAAATCCATGGATCAATTCTATTAAGTCCAGTATACGTGTAACCATATAGCATTGGAGGGTAAGGATTTCATTACATGAAAGTTAAAACATCTATTGCTCTAAAAGCTTAAGCTATTAGTTAAAGGGATTTACAAGAGGAAGGCTTGGAAGGATCTAACCAAACACCTTTCAAAAACAGAGCTCTAAAACCATGTCAAGTTACCAACTTCTCTAAAAGCTTAAACTATGAAAAAATGTTGGGCAGTCATGAGTTAATAAAAGTAATAACCTATATAAAAATAATCTGTAAAGCATCACCATAAACACTTTAATCTAAATAAAATTGGTCTCCAGATTTCAGTTTTACAACTTACAGCAGCAGAAGAATCACTTGTGAGTCCTGGAACCACTACCACAATTGGGGTCGTATCATTCTTTGAAATGACATTATTCTTGTCTGCTGAACGTGGTAATACTGCATATTAAATGGAAACATGAATAAGGAGACCAAAATACCATGTCTAAACAGTTTTTCCTCTCATTTTCTTCCTTCTTACTTTATTCTTGGTTATATACATATAACAAAGAATATTACTACTATAAAATTTCTTGAGCAGGGTCTCCTCACAGGAGAGGAATTCATAGGAACTTGAAGAACATGCTTCAAGATCTCTCTCTACTTATAGGAGAGGTCTTGTAGGAAAAAGGAGTCAATGAACTTATGTTTGATGTAATGAAGTGCTTGAAAGTTGCCTCCAAAAGACATGCTAAAAACTGAAAAATAAAGAAAAGATGAAGACTTGAAAGTTGAAGGTGTAGGCATTTCAGTCAATTAATTATCAGGAATCCGTCATTCCGTTTATATCATCTTCTCCTTTGCTTCTCTATTTAACCTTTTTTGTGCAGGAATAAAAACCTAATGCAAACAAGCTATCTGAGGGAGTAGAAAAATCAGAGTGATTATGGATAGAGCTATATTTGCTTAAGAAATTTGTGTTACATGGACTCCTCATTTTTTCAAAAGTACTCGTGTTGATAGGACACAAATAGGTGTCACTATTAGACACGCCAAAATAGTGAGAAATACTGAAAAATGTTCTATGGGAACTTCTAGGGATCCCGAGTCCCTATGACATAGTTAGAAATATACTCGCATAATTTCTACGAAATTAACTAAGAACAACACTGGCATGAAATAAAGTCTAGCAGTACCATCTGAACTCATTAGCCAATCCAGAGCAAAAGTTCCACCATCAGATGAATGAAATATCTCTCTGTAAAAACATACGAATTTGTTAGGAAAAGAGAAGGTCAAGTTTTATGTCAACTTTTCAGAAATATATAGCAATAACACCAATCAATTACAATATACATGCTGGGGGGAGCGCGCGGGTGGGGGGAAGTGGAGGGATGGGAGTGAGAGAGATGTATGAAGAAAGAAAAAAGAAAAAAGTAGATAAAAACAATTATCAGGGACCAACACTGCAACTTTAGCAATCCCTAAGAGATCAACTGTTTATAATTTAAACTGTTTGTTGCAATCTCCGAGTAATTCTTTATTAGAGTCTCGGTTATAGAGATATATTCATAATCTCAGCCCATAAATCAGTTCAACATAAGACCACTTTTCAGCTTAGGGATCAGTAAAACTAAATAATTTAGCTTAACTGATTCACATTACCATTCAAACAACAGGGCAAAGACTAAAGTACCACTATCAAAACTTATTGGACTGCAAAATTACTACCACTAAATTAATTTATACCTAGTTAGTTATTGGGGTTAGGTCCTCCTCCATACCAAAAAAAGTACAGAAATAGAAACTAAAATAAAAACATTTAAATTGAAAACTTGGATCAGCAACTAAAGTAATTATTGTAATTGGAGGGCTGAGAATAAGATAACCTAGATTTCATTGCTTCATCCTGAAACCTTTAGTTGAACTCTTCCCAAGTTGGAAGAAGTTCTCTAAAAATCCCTGCTTAGGTCCGATTAATCCCCGCCTAGGCGCTAGGCAATCCTTTACAGCCTTGATTTGTTTGGGCTCCCCCGCCTAGGCAGAATCAAATCTCTACTTTCAAACTCTACAATACTTATAATGAATTTGTTAAGCATTAAAAGAATTTTTTTTTTTGGTAATATTTCATGAATTTTTTTTTAAAAAAAAATCTACTATATGTTTTATATAGTATAACAAGTATATATCATAGGAAAATAAATAAATGAGACCGCCTAAGAAAATGTCTAGTCCGCCTAAGGAAACACCTAGGCAGCCTAGGCTCTCCTTCCGCCGCCTAGGTCCGCCTAACGAGTTTTAGAAGACTGGGAAAAAGAGCGTTGAAGTCATGGAAAAAACATTATGCACAAGTTGGCATTGTAGATTGCTAAAAACCCTTCTGGTTGATGCATCTACCACTAAATTCTGAGCACATGGATTCATGGAAAATCACTATTGACTAGTTGCTCACTATTGTGATAATGATCAAGTTTTTTCCACCACTTGAGATGCTTCAAAGTCAATGACAAAGTGCTCAAAGCAATAGAAATTATCAACATCATAGAACTCCACATAATAATCTGGATAAGTCATCCTCGACACTCTTTTTCAGACCAATTAGAGGCACATACTTCCTTTCATGGACAAGCATTGATCCAGTCATGTTGAAATAACTCCTTCTGAACTTCATATCTTTTCTTCTGCAATAATTGTTCTTTTCTGGACAAGGCAGTTTTCTGTATCTAATATCCCCACCAAGTAAAAATGAATGTCACGTAGCCACATACCTTCCCAATCGACGAAATTTGCACAATAATCCATTTTTCTATTTGTCTAGGCCATACCTTCACTTAATCTCAGATCAGGGCATTTTAGACCAGTCTTAAAAAGCAACAACACAATCTCCATAAGTAACCTAATTATTGCATGCAAAAGAAGATATTAGTCTTCCCTGCATATAATAACCTGCTTCCGAATTCTTCCATGTTTCTTTTTTTTCTTTTTTCTTTTTTTGGCTTTCATTAAGAAATTGAAGGAAAAAAAATCCAATATCATCAATAAATTATGGTTGTCCTTGTTATCTCCCAAGGTTATGGCTCGCAAGGGAGGAAGCTAAAAGCTTAATATATTATCTTTTGGCACATTCTCCAACAGCTAAAGCTTTTCCATGAAATGGTACCCCAGAGATGATATAAACTCCAAAAGCAGTTCATAGTCACTGAACCCAGTCTATGCTTCCTTTAGAAATTGCTTCAATCCTCTTCTATGCCCCTTGGCCCTAATCCAACAAATCTGAAGTTTCAAGCACTTGGTAATCTCCTAGCGGCCAACATTATACTATGACCCACGTCAATTTCTTATATTTCTCCTATTGCGTTGCAACTAGTTTCTCATTTCAAATTATAACATAGTTTCATTATTCTGCAAAAAATCACCACGCAAAGTGAAAGTATGTTGCAAGAAACCAACATATATTGTCAGAGTTCTTCATAAATAAGCCTAAAGTTTCAACTAATAGCATCAGGACAAAACCTACTATAAAATCAAGACACTGACATTTGTCAGTTTGAACATAATAATAGCATCTGGTTGACCATGATCTATCGCGCACATTTTACTCATTCCCTAAGATATGTTGTGAGCTATCTCATGGTCCTTGAATCATAGTGTTCCACTTTATTCTTGTATTTCAGCCTTTTTTTACTGGTTGGCGTGAAGCCGTGAATTCTCTATCATGATCTAGCGAATGAACAACCCGATTAGGAGGTGCCTAATGTGGCAAAGTTTTAGCCTTTGGGTGAGGCCTTCAGGCAAATATGTTGTAGCCTTCGGGCAAATTTGGTGCTTTGGGCTAAAACTTCTTCTCATTTTAAACTATTCTAAATTCAATATAGATAATTTAATTAGAAATTTTAAATTAATATCAAATGCTCAAATAGTACTACCAACCAAATTTTATTTATAACCATATGCTCCTATGTACACACAAATTATGATATGAAGTACCTTTTGTAGCTGAAAGCAGGAGGGCTCCCAACATACTCCAAAAGTGTAGTTTGAAGGTGCGGACTTGCAAGCCACGGTGTTGCCAAGTACCTGCTCAATACCAAGACGCAAAAGAAAACCAATAGACTCATAAATAGCACATTCATAATATAAGCACAGAGTTTAGCAGAAATATACAATTAGTAATTCACAATGTACATTACATATCAGGCCCTAAACATAACAAGAAAATTATACCTGCCGTGAAGAAGGTGACACTTGGAAACAACAGCTTCGTAAAGCTCCGAACCGGAATCATAAGTAAGTTTCACCGGACTCCCACCAGATAAAAAATCTTCAATAAAATGAAACTCCAAGAAATTGTACAAGAAAACAATGGATACACACAAAAATCCCAATAAATAGTGGGAAATGGGTATCATAGTGGCTGCCTTAAAGAGGAGTTTGTAGCCATTGATTGGCGACACTTCAATGGATCCCGCACAATCCTCCATTGAAGAGCTACAAAGAGAAAGAATGGTAGCAATTTGAGTTCAATTGAATGAACAGAAAGAATTGGATTATGGGTGTCTAGAGGGAGTTTTATATTGGGTATATCAACTGTTTGTCCCATTACTTGTGGAAAAAAAGGAGACAGGCGGCTGAGCAAAACAAATGCTGCAAATATTCAAATGGGATTACAATACATGTGGGTATTTTTTTTCTTTAGAAAGGTATAAAAATGGAGTAAAATATTTGGAGTGAGATTGAATTATTTTGGATGGTAGTGTTGTGGAGTGGTGAGTTGGCAGGGGAAAGGGCAAAGAGGAAAGAGAAGGTGGGTCAACAGTGGCGAGCCGCTGATTGGTAAAGAAAGAAAAATAAGTAAGAGGCGGCTGGCGGGCGCTGATTTGGTGGACTCGGATCACTGGACATTTTTGACTAAAAACTTTAAAAGTGTTGTGACTTGTGAGGTATGATCGGGTCGGGTGCAATTGAGGGTGTAATAATCCGAAATTTTGTTAATAATTAAATATTAATTTGATTTTTTTCTAAAAGCATAATTGAATTTTAAAAAGTAAGTTATTAATTATTATTTTTTATATTTCATTTGAAAAGTTAAATTTTTTTAGTAAATAATTAAATAATTGATTTTATTAAAATTAAGGAACTCATTAGGATTTTGGTCGTTATATTTAAATAGCATTATATGTAACCCTAATTCTTTTCCAATCTTATATTAAATTTTCGCCTAAAATTTCTTTGTATATTGCAGTCTTCTTAGAAAAATCATAGCTAATTCATCCGATGTCGGAATTGAGTGAATCTAAAGTTTGTTCCTTATAGAGAGAAGAAAATGTATTTGACATCATTTTCATGCCTTAAATTGATGAAAACTGCAACATGCCTTGATTCTCGTCACTGTTTTCAACCATAATTTTGAAAATTGGTAACTTAGTCATATCAACTCCAAATTGAGTGATTCTTGACCCTATTTTGTGTATTTCGAGAGCTACAATTTTCGTGAAGACATTACTTTTTTTTGAAAACTTTAGAATACCCGAAAGTCAGATTATTTATTATTGCGTGATAAAGAAATACGAACAAGAAAGGTAAATATTCTTTTGTATTCTTATTTTATGTTTACTTATAAGGGTTTTTAAATTAGAGAATATTTTTAATCAAAATAGATACATGGAATTAGAAATCATGACAATTGGGAAGATGAGATGGATTAATATAAAAAAATCGAGTAAATGTAAATATTAAAATAAGAAAATCTATCAATATTTTTAAGGTATATTGTATGGGTTATATCTCTTAATCCGACTGTTGGATAGTTACAATTTTTGGATATGTTATACATATAAGCTAAAAATATATTCACAAATTTTGCATCGTTAAAGATTAATGTATGATTTGTTATGAATTTTAAGAAAGGGCTTATATGAAATTTTTGTAGCAAAATTAATTTCAGCAACAAGTCATAATATTTAAAAATACATAACTTAATGATTTTAAATTCGATTTGAGTGATTCTTGAGAGTAAATTGGAGTATTTAAAATTTAATTTATGTTAAAATTAATTAATTTGAAAAACAATTATAAAGTCAGATTGATATGATCGATACAATAGACTGAGGTCTTAATAATAATTTGTCATATTATGGTCTTAAGATTTCTTGACTTTTGCTATTAATTTTTATACTTTGGGTGTTAATAAATGATTTAAGACAAATAATTAAAGACACCTTGAATAGGTTAAAAGTGTTTTAGAATTATTAGTTTGAATTGTATATTTAATTTGGGGTGAATATGTTTAGGTGGTGATTAAGATTTCGTATTTGATATCGTTGACATTGTAGGTTAAGATTTTGTGGAGCGTGCTATGCGTGGATTTGATTATCAGGTACAAATTTCGTACTTTGTTTCTTGATTATTGTTATATTATATACTAGTTATGTAATAATTCGTCATTTGGACAATTGTGTTTTGAGACTTTATTCGTATATAACCTTATTTGCATATTTTCATTGACATTCAAGTTATTTTTGATCTTTGGTATCTTGGGATAATTAAATTTGTTTGTACTTAAATAATTCGATATCATTTGGAGATGATCATGTAAGTCTTGGGATTTGAACATCTTTCTACTTACATTTTGTAATTTGATTCTAAGGGTATACTTTAGCTAACCACTTGTGGGGGTACCACCGGTATGTTCTCTTGACATCGGGTTAGACACCTTCCGTGGCAGTGGGATCAGTCCATGACGTATTCTTTTGTATGTTGCTCTGGGTATGAGTTTTGACTATTTAATATGTTTGTTTAGGATACGTATGGGTCAACCAAATATTTGATTTGATTTGATTTGTTTGGCAAATTAGATACGTATGGGTCGACCAAGTATTTGATTTGATTGACAGATTAGAAACGTAAGTGTTGTGTGTACTATCTGGTTTGATTTGCATACATCATGGTACCAATATATTTTGTTAGCCTTTGACTATTTGTATTTGAGCTCAATATGAAATTGTCACCTTTTAAACATTTGATTCAGCCTTCTTCTTGTTTAGGATCCTTTTGACTATAATTGTTCGTTCGACCGTGTTCATCATTTGTATATAGTCTCACTAATTATTTTGTTATGTGTGTAATTCGTTCGTAGTTCATATTCGTTCATTCATTTGACTCTTTTGGTATCATTATATATCTTGTGGTATATTTGTGTATCTCTATCCGTACTGAATATTTAGTTCATGTTATGTTTTTCTTTCGGTAAGTTTGTAGGAGCGGTTTAGGATTTCGTGTGAAAAGAGTACCTTACCTTTGATCTCATAGTTTATTTGATTTAAGATTTTGATTATTGTGTAAATATTTGAATAATTTTATTTAATTCGGCATTTATGGATTATTAACTATTAGCTATTATGAAATTATTAGTGCTTTGTTTATTTATTTTGAGGTTTGTTGTGCTTTGTGCATGACCTCCCTTTCTTGTTTGGGAAGAGAGTGTTATCGGGTCTCTCTCCGATTTAACTCAATTTTAAATGGATGAGAAAGGAAAGGATTGAACAAATAAAATAAATTTTATGCCAATTTTTTTTGTTACTGAGGTTTTTTAATGAATAGAAAAGTAAAGAAATTAATTAAAAACTTAACTACTTTTCTTGTTAAACATTTTCACTGAAAAATAGGACGAAAAATTAAATAACATAAGATCAACTTTTATAATTTCTATTATACCCTCTATATTAATAACATAATACAACTAATATAAAGACAACTTAGTAATTTAAATGTGAAACTTAAGTTTTTTTTCTTTTATAAACCCAGTAACAATATAAAAGAAAACATACAAGTTTTCTATTATTTTCTTTTTCATTATAAATTAAGTTTTCATTCTTTTCTTTTGTTGGCCCAAACTCAGAAACAGTGTAACAGGAATTAAGGAGGTCAAAGAATATTAAGAAACTTAAGTAATATAGTTATAAAATAAAATAAAATAAAAATGATGAATATATTATGTAACAATTGATGAAAGTGATAATTTCATTCTAACATTAACAAAAATTAAATTAAATCATGAAGTAGATGATCGTAGCTTAGAAAAAAAAGGTCCTGAAATACTGACAACAAATATGTAAAGAAATTTAAAATGCCTGCGAATATTCATCAGGATATATAACGTCGAATTAATAACCATCTCGCACCCAATTTAAAAGTATTAATCATCACTGATAAATACATTAAAAAAATGGTATTCTTTAAATCGGTCCGGATCTTAAGTTTACAAATTATTCAACATACCTTGCTTACCCCTTTTAGCGATGAACCGGACGACGGTTCGGTCCGTCGCTATATATACAACCGTCGTCTTAGCTTTTAGCGACGGACAATATATAAACGACAGTTGTATATATAGCGACGGATCGAATCGTCGCCCGATCTGTTACTAAAAGAGGATAAACAAGATATATTGGATAAAAGATAAGTTTAAAATTTTGGCCTTGTAAGTTGTAACACAAAGAAAATCAAGATGACAATTGTATGCAGTGTGGCACACTCCTTTCTAGTTTTAAATTGAAAAAAATAAATAATCCATATTTTAAACTTTATAAATTATTGTAGATCGAGTATTGCATTGAAACAAAATAATTTGTTGACTATTTAAATATTTCTTTATTGTGTGTGTACAAGTAGTTTTTTCATCAACAACTGTTGGATTTTGGGGCATTCAAATATAGCTCTCATGGAGGGTCCGACCCATTTGGTTTATGAATAATGCTAGAGATACAATTTATTTTATAATTTGTTGATGTGGCATACTCTACTTCAGCATATTAATGAACAAATTACTTTAATGTAGTATTCGGCCCTACATAAAAGCTGAGGTGGAATATGCTACATCAGCAAATTATAAAATAGTTATAAAATAAGTTGTGTCTCTAGCATTATTATTAGTTTATTAGTCGGCTTGGCAAATTGACCAAGTCAAAAGTTGTTTAATATTTGAACGTTAAGTGACTGAGAGTTGGAGAGATGGCAGGGGAGTGAACTTCGACTTATAATACAAACTTCTCCTCTCTTAAGTTCATCATGATCCATCAGTTGGCCAAAATCAAACTATAAAATGGTATACTGTTATTATCATTAAGCTCTCACAACACATACCGACAGTGGCGGAACCAGAACGTTTTTAGAGGGGGGTCAAAATATATCACTAAAAAAATTATTTATTGACGCTTGGAGTGCTTCTTTCGGCTGTAAGACTGAGAGAAGGCAAATGTATCCTGCGACTCTGCATAGTTTGAAAACGTCTCAAAATTTTGGTCAATATCAAAATTTATGTAGAAATATATATTTTTTATTTCATGTGAAAATACGTGAGAGAGATTCATGTAGAAATATTATTTTTTTATGTGAAAATATCAATTTTTTATATAGAACAAAGAAAATTAATCCAGAAAGAAATCAACAAAGGGGAGAGTCTCTGAAGTAAATTCATGATGTTTAAAAATATAAAATGTTTGTAGAAAATAATTTGGTAAATAAAGACTTGATTTTTGTGATCATTCTTCAACCTCAAGTAGCGACCTAAATTTGATTGTGTTTTAAGTTCTTTCATTTGAATTTCATTGTAAAATAAAATTTATTCTATTTTTGAATTTATGAAGCACATGTAGAAAATTTTGGACTGCTATTATAAACTACTATTATTATACATATATACATATATATATATATATATGACTATTAATATATGTATGAAATTGACTATTAATTAATATATAGTTTGTGCAGAATTTTGGTCCCCCTTAGTTCCGCCATTGCATACCGACCTAATTGTTACGAATCGTGGATTTAAACTCTGGTTTTGTATCGTAATTTAGAGACACTGCTGGATTGCAGATAACGTACAATTAAAAGAAGTTTTTCGCACTAACTGTTTTCACACTACAAGAAATATGTCTTTGGTTCTCCAGTTCTCCTGCTATATGTAAACATGTAATAATAGCATGCGTACAAATATTCCAACAGCAACCAACAAAAATTGATTAGGTAGCTTTTATTTGTTGACCTTGCATTTTAACGATTATCTATTTATGTAATAAGATGGATCGGGTGTCACATTGTTGCGTATTTATCGATTACTATTACTTTGTTTATTTGATAAAAATTTCTTTATAATTATAAAACTTATCGATATATGAGATTAGTAAGAAACTTCTTTATTTCAGGTTGTCACATTTGGCAGGGCAAATGGAGTTGAGAAGGTACCGAATTTAAAACATTTATTTGTTTATTAATTGTTAATTGAGTAATTATGCATTAAATTAAATTAAATATTTACTTCCTCAGTCTCATAAAAAGTGTCTTATTTTTGAAATTTGTAAATATTAAGAACTTATATTTGTTTCATATCTATTTTACGTAAGTTTTTAATTCACTAGTGATGACCTAATAATAAACAATTACAATTCCTAGTATATTTTTAGAAAAAACTACAACGAAAGTGTATTAAGAAAATATTTACAAAATTAATATATTTTTAATAGTTTATTTACAAAATTAATGTATTTAGTATCCCTTTAATTTAGGTGGGTATTTTAATGGGTTAACTGTTCCCATTTTTTCCGATCAAATACAACCTAATTGTGTAAATATCATCTTTATTGCTATTATCATCATCATCATCAAAAAGAAATACAGACCCAAAAAGAAGAACGACCGAAAGACCCCCACCTCCTTTTGTTTTATATGTTCTCTCTCCTCCTCCGCCCACTCCAACAATTTCTTAACATATTGACATGAAGAGGCCCAGAAGAACTGTAGTGTACAGCATCATAGGGGTACAAACTCAATGTAATGCGAGACTTTTATACAATGGAGTCTACTTCCATTGACTGTTTAAGAATTTTCGATTTCAGTTTCTTGCTCATGCAAATCACGCTGCTGATTCGGCCAAGCATCACAATTTCAAATATTCAAGTAGAATACAATTTCAACACATTGCACCTCCAAACCCCCTACTCTCTCCATTATTGTTACTATTACTCACACCGTCCCACAAATAGTGTCTCATTTGAGTTTGATTGAAAATGGGACTGTTTTGTTGAAATGATGGGAGTATTAATTTTTGAAATATAGGTATATTTCATTACTTTCTCTCTCTAGGTTTACAGAATTAATACATTTTTTTAATAATGCAGTTAGTAGCCAAACATTCATACAAAGGTAACCAATTCAATTTCATTGGGTTATCAATTATTTTAAGTACAGTTTTCAAGTGTTACCTGAATTTATTTTCTTCAACATGTGCAACTATGAACAGTTTTATTGGTTTCTACAATGGTCGTCATCGGTACATTTTTTTAATAGTGCAGTTGGTAGCCAAATCTTCATACCAAGGTAACCAATTCAATTTTATTAGGTTGTCAATTTATTTTAAATGTGATGCAGTTGTTAGCCAAACCTATATGTAGTTGGTAGGCAAACTTTCATACCAAGATAATCAATTCAGTTTTATTAGGTTACCAATTTATTTTGAATGTGATGCAGTTGGTAGCCAAACCTTCATGCAGTCGGTAGCCAAACCTTCATACTAAGGTAACCAATTCAGTTTTATTAGGCTACCAAATTATTTTGAATGTGATGCAGTTGGTAGCCAAACCTTCATACAAAGGTAACCATTTTAGTTTTTGTGGGTAACTAAATAGTCATAAAAAAAATTCAGAACAGTAAGTATTATATCTATTTGTTTTTAAAATTATGTTTGTAGGGCGAATCTTCTCCTTCTTCTCATTGGCGTTTTGGACAACGATTTCGAGTTCTTGAAGGGTAGCGGCGGCGCAACCAAGGACGCGGCAGAGGAGGATGATGAAAGGGAGGAGAGAGGAGACGGTGAGAAAGATGAAGAGAATGGGTGGTGAGGGAGATAAAGATTAGAAAGAGTCAGGTTCTAAGGAGAGAGAATATAATTTTTGATTTTTTCCTCCTTTTGATTTGAATTATGGATTTGTTTTGGTTGTTAGATCTCAAAGATTTTGTAACTGCCGTATATGGCGGTTACTTCTCCTTAATTTTAGGTTTTCTTATTTATTTAAAATTGAATTATTTGAATTTGTTGCCCTCATTTTGTAATTAATTTATGGATGCACTAATGTTGTAATTATTTTTTAATTGTTGTATATTACTGTAAAAAAAGCCTAATAAAATTATAGGATAAGCGATGCAAAGCATAAATTTGAATATTTAATAGGGTCCTTTACATTACTATCTAACAATTAGAAAGTAATTACAACATCAGTACATCAACAAAATAATTACAAAAATAACGCAATTCACATTAATAAGAAAACTTAAAATCAAAGAGAAATAACTGCCATAATTAATAATTCAAATATTTGGGATCTAACAACAAAAATAAATTCAAATATTCAAATTAATAATTCAAATTCAAATATTCAAATTCAAATCTTCATCTCCCTCACAGTAGCCCTCTCCTCCTCAACTCAGCCGTGAATCTCAGGTTGCCCTTTCTGCTGCTATTCCGCCGCGAATCTCCGTTGTCCAAAACGCCAATGAGAAGAAGAAGAAGATTCGCTTTACAAAAATTTGAAAATAAATAGATGTAACTCTTACTGTTTTGAAATTTTTTATGGCTATTTGGTTACCCACAAAAACTACAATGGTTACCTTTGTATGAAGGGTTGGCTACCAACTGCATCACATTCAAACTAAATTGAAAACTTAATAAAATTGAATTGGTTACCTTAGTCTGAACGTTTGGCAACGTCATCTTCCTCCTCCGCCGTCGCGAATTTTCGCCTGTTGCAGATCTATCTGAATGTTCTTTTTCTTAGGGAGGTTGACCAAACGTACAGGAATTCCACTCGGGACAGCTTTATATACTGCAAAAGTCAAGTACAATAGTAAATTGAGTCAACTTTAAGCTGATAAATAAGTCGACATACTAATGGTAGCTCCAGAAGAATTTACTGCTAATTTAAGAATTGCTAAGAAAAGCATATATGCATGGTGGGTATCAATATATGATTCCTTAAAAGACAAAAAGATCTCCAACTATATTTCGTCTACAAACTTCATAAAAAAAATATTGGGACCACAAATCCAGAACATATGGTACTAGTTATTTAAAAACAGAAAGCAGAGCTTCTCCTTTAAAAAGAAAACACAAAAAGGTGTGGAGGTAGATTGGTTACCTTGATATGAAGGTTTGGTTACCAACTGCACTATGAAAAAACTGCAGGTGTGGAGGTGGATTGGTTACCTTGGTATGAAGGTTTGGTTATCTTGGTATGGAAGTTTGGTTACCAAGTGCACTATGAAAAAACTGCAGGTGTGGAGGTGGATTGGTTACCTTATTATGAAGGTTTGGGTACCTTGATATGAAGGTTTGGTTACCTTGGTATGAAGGTTTGGTTACCAACTGCACTATGAAGATAACCTAATAAAACTGAATTGGTTATCTTGGTATAAAAGTTTGACTACTAACTGCATGAAGGTTTGGCTACCAACTGCATCACATTCAAAATAAATTGGTAACTTAATAAAACTGAATTGGTTACTTTTGTACGAAGGTTTGGTTACCAACTGCACTATGAAAAAACTGCAGGTGTGGAGGTGGATTGGTTACCTTGGTATGAAGGTTTGGTTATCTTGGTATGAAGATTTGGTTACCTTGGTATGAAGGTTTGGTTACCAACTGCACTATGAAAAAATTACAGGTTTGAAAGTGGATTGGTTATTTTGGTATGAAGATTTGGTTACCTTGGTATGAAGATTTGACAACCAACTACATTATGAAAAAACACAATAACCAAAAGACTTAGATGTATAAGAGTAAGAAAAAAAGACCCACAAGTCTCTTCTTACACTTCCTAGTACATTGTTGTTAAACCTTTGTGACCCGAAACTTGGCCTTTAAACAACACTAAAAAATCACTAGGAAGTGTAAATCTCCCTTGATATTTTCTACTACAAGAAAGGAGTGGGCTCATCCATCACCTTGGCTTCTGTCAAATCAAACTCATCTATCACCATGGCTCATCCATCACCTTGGCTACTAAAAAAAATGAGTGGGCTCATCCATCGCTATGAAGGCAGTGACGTGTTTGTGCTGAGGCAGCGAGGCATTTCATGAGACCAACACTGAAGTCATTTCACTATATAAGAAATTGTGGGATATATCCAACACTGAAGTTTTCGGCGAGAGTTTTCCAGCGAAGAAGTAAAAGAAATAGAAAATGACGAGAGAGAGTTTTCCAACACTGAAGTTTTCTGGATGTCATCTGGCCGGCGAGAGCTTTGCGAGAGAGAGAGAAATAGAAAAGGGCGAGAGAGATTGAGGATAAGTCAGTTGAGAGAGAGAGAGAGAAAATGACGATTGATCCACCTAAATTAAAGGAATCCTAATTGCACTAATTTTGTAAATAAATATGTAAAATGTGTTATTTTTGTAATTATTTTATCTATGTACTATTTTTGTAATTATTTTTAAAAATCTACTATAATATGTAATTGTTCCTATTTAATAAGCCTTACACGAATCAGACTGGCTTTGAATATCAACCTTTTAAATATTTATCATATGTTGGGCTCTTTACCTCTAACCCATTGGGCCCACCCAACTCCATCTTTGTTCAAAAGTATATCTATCGGGCCGCTTGGCCTGATAGCTCCTCCTAAGTTGGGGGTAAACTATTATCTCAAGAAATGGACCTCAAGTCCATGTTCCCTCTGCTAGTTAAGGTTCAGTCCCAAAAACAAAGGTCCATAAGTCACAAAATTTAAAAAAAATAACGTTAATTTTAAAATTAAAATGGATTATATATATATATATATATTTATATTCACTTTTAGAATAGAGGAAGTAGTTTTTTTATCTACTTTTGGTACGAAGGGTGTACTCTTTATTTACTTTTTTTTAGGAGGGAGTAATCACATCAATTAAGAAATTATTTAATACATTGCTAGTTGAAAAAAATTGTTATACAATATCAATGAAATAAATTAGTTGAAAGGATGATAAATAAAAATATTTAAATTTAATATTTAGGGATTATTATCAAAAACTAAGTAAATATTTTTCTTTCGGATCTACAAATCATAATTATAAAGAAACTAAAAAAATTCTCTAGAAAGATATTTAAAAGAGTTGTACGATAATAAATACTGATGTATTTAAATACATAAATTTTGAGGGAATACAAGAGAGACCCACATATTATTATTCTATTTTATGGCTTAAATTTGTACGTTAATCACAATTTAAATTCATCATAAAATTAATCCACATAAATTATTGTCCTAAAAAGGAAAGGAATGAAGAGAGTAATATTAACATGATCCATCCATATTCTTTTTAAGATCCTATTTATAATTATTAATAATATTAGGTGTCCCTTTTGGACGGGAGTGGTTATTATGATGTTAAATTTGGTCAATTGATCAATACAGTGTCGACACGTAAGCGGAATGTGATCTTTTTCTACGTGTTAGCACTGTATTGATTAATTGAACTTAATATAAAATTAACTTCATGATTATCAGATCCTTTTGGACTGTTCTCCCCCCCCCCCCCCCCCCCAAAAAAAAAAAAAAAGAAATGAAATAAATTGTAAATTATTATGTAGACAATTAAAGTTGGTGGCTTGTGAATTATTAGGTTAGAGGAATATCAACTTTTTATTATGGACCGACCGACCGGCCGTAATTATTATTGATAGTGAGTAGTAGGAGTAGGCTACCCATCAGGAATATCCCCCTCCCAAATCCACAAAATGTTAATGAAGTCCGGAGTCTAACATTCTTCCCTACTTAGCTTACACCTCATTATATTCTTTTCTTCTTCGCAATGATGTCTTGCCGTCTTGGCCTGGTTCTTCTCTTGTAATGTGAGTGAATTTGTCTTCTCTCTTCTTGTTGGACCTCTCTTTCACCTTTATATGAGGCTTTAAATGATTCATTTTCGACCAACATACTTGACTTATAATTGACGTTTAGGATATTTTTATAAGAAAAAATAACATAAAATGCTTGAGTCATTGCAGGGGTGAAAGCTGCACCATCACTAGCGACAGAGTCATTACGCTAAAAAGCTTATAGTTACGGATCGCTAAGGAAGGAGCTTACCTTGGATGACTTGTTCCTCGCGCTTTCAGAGCGTCCTTAAAAGACTCACCTTTCTCTCCGTTCTCGAGGAGATCCACAGTCCGGCATGGTCTGTCAGACTTGGCCGTTGACTAGGTCAGGTCAGACCTTGCTTTTGGGTTTATCAGGTTAAGTCAGGTCAGGATAGACTTCTTCCACGAAAATATGACATGTTGAGATCTATAGGCCAGGTCAGGTCAGACCAGGCTTTGGGTCAGGTCGATCCAACACCTATTGTAGTTTGAGATAGGATTAATTATATTTTCTAGTACATTTTTAGAAAAAAATTACAACAACAGTGCATCCAAAAAATATTTATAAAATTAATATATTTTTAATAGTTTATTTACAAAATTAATGTATTTAGTATCCCTTTCATTTAGGTGAATATTTTAAATATCATCTTCATTGCTGTCAGTATCATCATCATCATTTTCTCTGTCTAGATTATAGTCTAATCTCTTCTCTTCTCCTTCTCTCTCAATAAACTCATGTCGACATAACGATGAGTGACGAAGAGTGGTTAAAAGCGATCGTGGCTGATGATTACTCTAAAGTCAGAAATCGCAAGGGCCAGTCCGACCACTCCTCTCTCATAGAGCGCTGCCACCTTACATCGGCGGAGCCATCGACGGTTTCGAGGAATCCAGCCGATCACCTCCAGGATCTAAGGTTTGTATGTGTACATGTATAAGGGACAATTCCCATTTGGTAGCTACAGCGTTGGCGATGGATTTGGATGTTAAGGATGGTGGTGGTGATGGTGGAAGCTTTTACGATTGCAATATCTGTTTGGAGATGGCAAAAGAACCAATATTGACTTGTTATGGTCACTTGTTTTGTTGGGCATGCTTCTATCAGGTGGATTATGTTGATTCGTCTATTAAGGAATGTCCAGTTTGCAAGGGACAAGTAATGATCCCTTTTACAATTTCCTCCGATGGGAATTATCCCTTTTACAATTTCCTCCGATGCCAATATATATATGTATATCTAATTATGAGAGATGTATGTATATTCAGAATTAATACATTCTTTTTCACAATGCAGTTGGTAGCCAAACTTTCACACCAAGGTAACCAATTCAGTTTTATTAGGTTACTAATTTATTTTGAATGTGATACAGTTGGTAGCCAAACCTTCATACCAAGGTAACCAATTCAGTTTTATTAGGTTACCAATTTATTTTGAATGTGATGCAGTTGGTAGCCAAACTTTCATGCAGTTGGTAGCCAAACCTTCATGCAGTTGGATTGCCAAACCTTCATACCAAGTTAACCAATTTAGTTTTATTAGGTTACCAATTTATTTTGAATGTGATGCAATTGGTAGCCAAACCTTCATGCAAAAGTAACTATTTTAGTTTTTGTGGGTAACCAAGTAGTAAAAAAAAAAATTAGAACAGTAACTCGGGTACTACCGGAGATTCGCGGCGGAGGATGATGAAGGGGAGGAGAGGGAGATGTAGCGGCGGCGCAACCAAGGACTTCCAGATATTCACGGCAGAGGAAGATGATGAAGGGGATGAGAGAGGAGGCGGTGATGAAGAGAATGAGGAGGCGGCAGAGGAAGATGATGAGGGGGATGAAGATCATGCAGTTGGTTGCCAAAACTTCATACCAAGGTAACCAATTCAGTTTTATTAGGTTACCAATTTATTTTGAATGTGATGCAGTTGGTAGCCAAACCTTCATACAAAGGTAACTATATTAGTTTTTGTGGGTAACTAAGTAGTATATAAAAAAAATTCAGAACAGTAACTCAGGTATTTCCGGAGATTCGCGGCGGAGGATGATGAAGGGGAGGAGAGGGCGATGTAGCGGCGGCGCAACCAAGCACTTCTGGAGATTCGCGGAGGAGGAAGATAATGAAGGGGAGGAGAGAGGAGACGGTGATGAAGAGAATGAGGAGGCGGCGAAGGAAGATGATGAGGGAGATGAAGATTAGGATAGAGAAGATAATTTTTTGTTTTTCCCTTCTTTTGATTTGAATTTTGAATTATGAATTTTTTTTTTGTTAGATCCCAAAGATTTGATTTGAATTTTGAATTATGGCGGTTATTTCTCCTTGATTATAGGTTTCCTTATTAATGTGAAATTGAATGGTTTGAATTTATTACCCTCTTTTTGTAATTATTTTGTGGATGCACTAATGGTGTAATTACTTATTAATTATTATATATTACTGTCAAGAACCCTTTGAGATATTTAATCTCGAGATTGTCCATGATTGAAGTTTGAGATATTTGAAGTTGTTCCTTTCCGTGACAATTATGTTGCCATAGATGGTTGTCATGATCATGGACCAACATGTCACATGTGACATTAACCTTATGTACCATTTCGACTTCTCTGGTTGAGACGAGATAGAGGCAAATCCTAGTCGTAGATGATATATGGACTCTATGATCGTTAAGTAATGACTCTACAATCGTAGAATCATGACTTAACGATCATAGAGTAATAGTTCACATTTGAATTTTAGATTTAAATCCTTCCCATCTTTTCCTATACGTTCCAATGAATTCCAGATTTGAAATTCTCTACCTTCCATAGTTCCATTGAATCTACTGCATCACCACCAACTACATGACTTTTCTCCTAATTTGAATCCACGTCAACTTAATTTGGGAAAACTGCTACTAAATTTAGCAACAAAAAAAACTCAACTACTCTCCTTTCTCTTTTTTTCTAGCGTCCCCCACCCCTAGATCCCAAATACACATACAATCTCTCACAAGAACAAAGAAATTTGAGAATGAAAGCTTATTCGCCAATGACAAGATAACTCACAACAGTTAGCTAACAAAGCAGACCAAACTTGTTGAGCCGGACTAGGCCAGGCCCAGGCCGAACTCAAGCTATAGGACAGTCTAGGCCGGACTTTTGGCTAGGTTGGTCCAGATCAGATTTTTATACTAAAAGGGAAACATTTTCAAGCCTTTCAGGCTGAGCCTAACCGGTTCATACCTTAACCAAGCCTGACTTTAACCAGACTAGGTGTATTAGCAGTACGATAAACATGAACAAAACTAGCAATTGCATCGTCATAATTTTTTGTGATTGTATTTTAGTTGTATTTATTGTGTTCACAAGTTGTAACTACATATACAATTAATCTTCTTTTCTATTTGAAATTTGCTATTTATTTGATAGGATTATTATTTGAATTTATTTTACCATCATAATCATTTCTCTTTTAACACATTATGATTTTAATATATTTCAACATTTTAAATTATTTTCAAAAAAAAATTAAAACAAACTTTGACACCTAAATTTTGAAAATACAAGCTCATACTTTGCTAATGCATGGCCTCGAATATGTTCGGGTCAAAAATCATACAAAATTACGCACTTGTAAGGCTACTTCACTCATCGTTAGTTTAAAATTAGATACTCTAAGAGCATTCACAACAGTTTCTCTAATCAAGTCTTTATTCTCAATTTTGAAGAATATATCAACAAAATATCTTATTTTCTAGGCAATTATGTTCGACGAAATGTTCCGTCAGAAATAGCTTACTTCCGACTGAATTTAATCCGTCGGGGATATATCCGTCGGATATAGCCGATTTTCTTGTAGTGAAATGACTGAAGTAAATGATACAAGGGATTTTAAGTGGTTTAGAGACTCAAGCTCTTAATCCACTCTTCCGCTTCAACAAGTAGGAATTCCACTAAGGAAATGGGTAACTCTTGAATCACAAAGATTCCTTCAAGGCCAGCAGCCTAGGAACTCCAGTTCACTAAGAACTCTTCAAGCCCAGCAGACTTGGAACTGTAGACTAAACCCAGCAGACTTAGAATCTCTTGTACCCTTCGGTACTCAGCAAGCCTAGCAGACTTGACTTTGATTTAGTCCCTCGGACAAGGACCCCTCAGGCACTGGTTGTTTGTTGTTGGTACTGAGCTGCTAAGATGACTTGAAGCTTGTTCATCCTTTGGTACTTAGTAGCTTGGTGTGATCTTCTGGCATTCTGCATCGAGACTAGATCACCTTTGATGGTCTTCATTGTTGATGCTTGACTTTATCTGTCTTCAGCATTGCACATTGTTCACCAGTTAGGATCAGCTAAGTCTTTTTACTTCTTGTAGACTCTGTCTGCTACTTAGCTTCCTTTGAACACTGATTGACTTGTGTGCAAATTCGGTTCTGCATTTACTTCTCTTCAACTTTGGTTGTTCATGGTGAATCGTTGAGTGGCCCTTGAGATCTGCTTTCTAGGTCTGCCACTATTCCTCTTGTCTTCTTGGCCTTCTCGGCTCTCAGCTCAGATGCCATTAAGTTGGCATTCTCATTTGTTGTTGAATGAAGCTTTTAGCAGATAAAGCTCTTCATCATATTTGCTTCAATTCAGCTTAGGTAGTCTCACTGCCACTGAGACATTTTTGGTTAAGCTCTGTATAACTCTCGTAGAGTCAACAACAACTCATCTTTGAAGTTTCAGCTGTTATATACTTTTCTATCATCTTCCCGTTGGAAAATAGGCGTTGGAAGCTATTTGAATTGCCTCAAAGATTCTGAGTTATTTTGTGCAAACTGTTGTCTTGACGTGACAACCCCTTTTTGAATTTTCTGACACAGCAGTCTACTATTTCAATTAACACCTCTGAGCAGTCACTTTTCAGATGTCAGGCTGGCAGTCACATTAATTTCTCCTTTTTGCTTCCTCGATTATAACCAAAGGAGTTGTCCTTCTGCATCGATGCTCTCAATCAGCAACGTTCGAATGTCAGTCTTTATATTGAGACGTTGCCAAGGCTTCAATAATCAGATGACCGATCTCCACGATTTTGATGCAGATGACCATGTGCTTGATCGTAGTTTGTCTGTTGAATGTTGCTCGTTGACTGGTTTAGACAACACTACAATTCTAAGAGTGTTCTCTGGATTGACAATGTAGAATTTCTCCCTCTTCACTTGTGCAGTACTTCAATTAATGATTCTGCTTGCCTTGACTTGCATTAGGAACTGACAGCTTGTCTGAATACTTTGGCCCTTCTGATTTGTAAGACTCTTCTAATTAGTCATGCTCAGCTCTCTCAACATTCTGCCATGTGATCTCCCGTTCACTCTACATGGTGAGGTTGAGCCATAGACAATCCTTTTCGTCTGTTCTCTATAGGTTGGCTAATGTCGCTGTATGTGCTTCATCAGTTATTGCTGTTCGTTCGACAAGCACCACGATCCTTGTCACCACCATCGTTGTCTTCTGTTGGTTTGACAGATAATGCACTCGTGATCTTCCTTTAGCCAGTCACTTCATTTATTGTCTTCTATCATTCGCTTGTGAAAAATTTCTCGTGAATGGTTTTACTTCTCAATCAGTAAGCTGATAGAGTTGGTGTTTCGAATCTTCTGTTTGCTTACATACCATTCAGATAATGTTCTCTTGTATCCTTCAGGTAGATTGTATCTTGACTGTTCTTACCAGAGACTATGATCTTTGCATATACTTCAGAGTTGCTCAGTTGTTTGAGAATCGTGTAGTCTCTACGATTCTTCCTTGGCGTTGTTGAGCACTTGACTGACTTTATCTAAGCTTTTGCTATGCAGACTGCGATCTAGCTTTGGTTCTGCAGGTAGCGATCTGGATTTGGTTCTGCAGACTTTGATCTTGCTTTTGTTCTGCAGACACTACGATTTCGAGAGCAGACCTTATGACAGACTATAGTTTTTGTTTTGACAACTGCAGTCACTTGACTGATCTGCTCGATTGCAATTTCTGCCTCTGTTATGATCTGCAGGCTTCACGTCTTCGAGTGAGGTTTACGATTCTTGACTTGGCTTGGCAGGTGCTTAGATAGGCTGTCTCCACGATTTTAAATTTGATTTCCTCGACAGACTACGGCTTCGAGAAGGTTCTACTCGACACACCATGATCCTGCCTTATCTCTCCTGACAGACTACGATTTTCGGGAGTGACTATCTTTACAGACTACGATTCTGCCTTGATAGACTCCGATTCTTCCTTGTCTCTCCTGACAGACTACGAAGGCTGGTGCAGTGCTCGACGATCAGACTGACCTATCTATTACATTTTATAAGATCAACCTAACAAACTTGATTTTTTTATTTATAGTCCTTATACATTATAATCTATTGAAGGACTTTACAAAGCTGTTTGTTCATGTAGGATCAACGTAACATATTTGATCATTTTAATCTAAGTTCTTGTACATATGCCTACCATCTATTTAAGGACTTTACAACTTTCATCAATGCAGACATATTTGCATATTCATTCATTAAAGATCATAATTAAATCTTATATAAATAGGAATAACATTCTCATGCATATTTCTAACAAAATTGAATCTCTATTTTATAGAATGACCCAATAGACTGCAGAATAGGGATAAAGATAAGAAAACTATTGTGAATGCTCTAACACACCATAGTCTTTACAAAAAATAATTGTTCCCTATATCTTTTTCTTTTTTCTATATTGCGGCGGAATAATTTTTTTTATTAAAATCCAAAGATATAATATGTTGCTGATACAAAACGTATTGTTCGATGTCTTTATCATAACATGACTTTGAACTTAGCTTTGCGGATCAAATTCAAAGTCCAGCAAAATCCAATCTACTGATTTTATTCTACATTCAGAAAATATATAGTGAAATTTTATTTAATTTAGATCACAGTGACCAGATTCTCATATTCTGTACTCTATATGATTAATCAGTGCCCAACTGAATATGACTGATTAGATTTTTTGATTCTATTAATACAAATTAACTCTTGCCGGCTACTGTTATATATATATATATATAGCGACGGTTTAAGATTTATTTCTTGTTTACATGTATAAACTGGTCTAACAAACGTGTTGAATCACATTCTTACTTAAAAGGTTAATTTATTAGGATGAAAATTTTATCATACTTATTAACTCATCTACACTCTTGAATTTATTCGATGTGAAATTCATGTGAAATATCGCAACATTATTTTTTTGCCATAATTTTTTTTAAAATATTACCAATATTACCCTGTGATATAACTTGGAAAATTTTTATACATGTTGTATTGAAAATTCTTAATTGTGGATACGAGGGAATTTTTATTTTTTTTTAATTTAAGAGTGGATATGAGGGAACATATAAATATAATATCTTTTCTTTTGTTGCTTTGCTCGTGAAATAGTAGTGATCATTATAGTTATCTGAAAAAAATGAGATATGGGCAATTAAAGATGCTGGGAAACATTTGGTATAAAACAGCTTAAGATCTATAATTTTCTTTTATTCTCAATCACACACCCACCACATATAAACAGAATATTTTTACTTACAATCTCCAGGGTTGTTCCATTAATTTAGATGCAAATATTTGTCTTACCTCAATTATCAAGGCAAATATATTCCCATAGTATATATATATGCAAATTAATTTCAAATTTAATATGCCGTTTGGGCTTAAAAATTAAATTGTATATTTAATTTTGAAACGGAGAATATAGATAGTCCTATATATTCTTCATATTAGAGAAACATCAGTTCTTTAATATTTATTAAGGTAGAATAATGTTAATAGTTCTAGTACTATATTAATTGGGAGTACCGGTTGTACCACATGCAATACGAGGAATTAAAATAGTAATCACATTACACATATATATACACACCAAATAAATTTCAAACATTATGTCACTTTTAAATTTGTTTTTTTAAAATAAACTCAAAATTTGAAAATATTCAAAACAAAAAAAAATCTCATTTCCCCTCCCACATTTCAACAAAATAGCATCTACTTGGGCAGGGGCGGATCCAGAATTTTTTTACAGCAAAGGCGGATTTTAACTAATTTTTTTGTTGAAGTTAAATTAAAAAAATTTGAACTAATGATCATAATATTAACTAATCATAATAATATTTATAATTTTCAATAAATATTCATAATCTAAACTAAAAAGGAAATTTTAAATAAAAAATATTTAGATATAATTCAGAAGAAAGAGGTAGATTAATGAATATACGTTTGTCTATACTTATATTTAGAATATGAATGAATATTTTTTTTGTTGCCTCCAAGTTTAACTCTTTCATTAATCTGTCCCCTTAAATTTATTTACTTACATATTTGCCCCTACACCTATACTTATAAAAAAAATTCTAACAAGGGCAGCTAGCTGCTTATGCTGCCTCCTTAATGAATTCGCCTATATACTTGGGTAACAAGTTAATTAGCTCATTTAATTTCCTTATGAAAATGACATTTTTTGTTAACGGTTTTCATTTTTAAATAGAAAAAGTTTTAGCTCAACTCCATCGTATATGCAATTTGAATATTTTTGATGTATAAATACATGTAATAACGCGGGTCAAATTCTGAATTCGAAACAAATTTATCCAAACAAGATCTTAAACAATTAGTCAAATAATATTTTTTTAGATTATTTTAGCCCACCACAATCTCATCTAAAAAATCAAGAGTGAATATACTATTGTATAAGCATTCCGAAAAACATGTAATTAGAGATAGAAGTATATATATATATATATATATATATATATATATATATATATATATATATATATATATATATATATAGGTAGCTATAATTATTCTTTTGGAAGGTCCAAGTACTACTCATGACCATGTACACCAGTCCTTGATAAAAATGTGCCACTAGGGGAGAATTAGGTTATTCACATATATAATTAGCATGCATGGCCGGCAAGAAAGACTGAATGGCACTTGTTCTATTTCAAAGGATTAAGGATAGAAAATGAAGGAATGTTAGCTCACAAACAATTAAAGCTGCACAACTTTTTTTTCTTCTTTTTTCTTCCCTTTATTCCATTTAATGTGAGAATAATGATTATTCTTGTAAATATTAAACTAATAACGGAAGGAAAACTTTCTCAGGATTCACCACTTGGGGAATGGGGGATAAGCTAGCTTGACAAGACTTATGAGATAAGGGTCCTCTTAACATGTGTTTTTGGAATACATGCTAAGTATACAGTTTAAGAGAATATTTTTTTGATCTGTTTGTTTAACATGTGCCTTTAGGGCATATGTTAAGAAATTCTATGAGATAATAATAATAATAATAATAATAATAATAATAATAATAATCTTGAGGTGTCTCAGCTCAAGATCCGCGGTGCTATAAGTATAACACCCTAGTTCCACACCGAAAGATATGAAAAAAATTATCTATATATAAGTAATTAAGTTACTAACAATAGTACCTTCAAGTCATGACCTTTTTGGGTGAGCCTGTGATGGACTAAGATGACCCAAGAAGATATTATTGGGTCAGTGGTTTAAGGCCTTATTTGGATGAATTTGATTTGATTCGAACTTGACATTTGACCCGAAATTTGTTTTAAACTCGTGATTTGACCGGAATTGTTTCAATAAGTGAAGTTAGTTAACTTGACAAAAATTTGTTTCGGACTCGGATTAGACCAGGGTTGTTTGGATCCGGCTATGGTGAAGTTGATTTTCAACTTCACCATAGTGAGTTATAATATTTTTCATTACATTTAAACTAAGGGAAGTTAGTTAACTTGACAAAGATTTGTTTCGGACTCGTATTAGACCAGGGTTGTTTGGATTTGGTTATGGTGAAATTGATTTTCAACTTCACCATAATGAATTATAATTTTTTTATTACATTTAAACTGTACTGGTAACACATTGATGAAAAATATTATAACTCACTATGATAAAGTTGAAAATCAACTTCACCATAGCGGAATCTGGGTTGTTTGATGAGTGAAGCTACTAGTTAACTTCACAAAGAGTCGTGAGATAGAGAGAATCTAAATTATTGACGATGATAAGAGTTTACTTACTACAATTTCCTTATGGTATATATATATATATATATTATAGAATATTTTGAATTCTAACAATGCACTGCACCGTGATGCAAAGCTTCACTGCAAACTAATTCGCATACGTGCAAATCACTTGATTAGAAGTCGCGACGAATATGAACTTAAGTTTCTTTTTATTATTATGAAATTAAAAATGAACGACTCTTAATTTAAATGAGTTATAGGTTGCTTGAATTTTGATGATATTGATACACAAATAATTGCACTAATTCTGGATCATAATACTTTTATCTCTGATTTTGTAACATCCCCAAGTCAAATATAGTGTGCTACGTACTGAAAGCTAGCTTGACAAAGACTAATTATGGTCCGATAGAGAGAATCTAAATGCTTTAAAGAATGGTTATATATATATAAACAGATACAAAATAATGTGTACAGTTGTGACCGGTTATTATTATTGAGTCCACTCATATAAGCGTGGCAACACTCCTAAATGCGTGACGATTGAGTTTAATTACTTACAACCATTTAATTTCCTTTTGATAATTATAAGGATAAATATATATTTTGAGAAATAATTTAAAAAATTTAATGAACGAGAACATTATAAAAAATAATAAACCGCTAGAAGGAGGGCTTGAACCTCCGACCTTGTGGTTAACAGCCACACGCTCTAGCCAACTGAGCTATTCCAGCACCGATATTTTTATTTATTTTAAAATTATTTGTTTAATTACCACGTCAGAGTTCTGGTTATTTTAAATAGAGGTCAAAACTTGGTAGGTCTATAGTCTGACTTATAAATTACACGAAGTGAACACCAAATTATATTGAATTATCATTTTATAAAAGATTTCAAACAAAATATTTAACTTAATGTGTGTATTGTTCTATTAGATATTGTTACTAAATAAATTATGTCTAATTAAAAAACTGTTAGCAAAAGGTAACATTTCAAATATTAGAGAAACTCCTAATAATAACCAAATAAGAACTTCAATATATATTTTGTTTTCAAAAACCAGCTCAATCAAAATCACATGTTAATTTAAAAGACAATCCCCCCAAAGCGGGAAAAAAAATTAAGAGTTTAACCCCCTAATTAAAAAAATTGAGAAGACAATCTCCAAAGTGAAAAAAATTTAAAAGTTCAGGGTATTAATTCATATTTAGGCCTATATTTTTCTAAAATCAATTTGAAATATTGTTAAATTTAAAATTGATATAATTCATTTAAGTTTTAAAAATGATAAATCTCATGCGTAGTAGTACTTTTTAGATAATTTATAGTGATATTTATAATTGTATTGAAAAAAATTACGTTGATTAATATCAATTTTAAGTTTAAAAATGCTATAAATCAAATATTAAAAAGTCAATATAAATCTCTTATATATATATATATATATATATATTAAATATATGAATTATTAGGGGGAGGACTTTTGTGTATTAGGTTATTAGAATCCATCTAAAATTTGCACTCCAAGGTAAGGGACTCTCATCTTCCAAACAAGAGTCATTCCCTAGTAGTAAGAACCTTCCATAATCACTAATGAAGGTTGGCTTGAGTGGAAGGGGTTCTGGTCACTTAAACATATAATCTTAGTTTTGAGTCCTTTTGGATACAACAAACTTTCTTAGGAGAGACTCCCAGCGCCCGACCGTATTTCGGAAGAATAGTCTTGGACAAACTAAAAATGTGAGCCTGAAATTACCTTAGGAAACCAAAAAAGATAAAACCTTCCATAATCCACATTTAAAATTAAACCTCCTATGGTCAAAATTCAAATTAGGGTTAGGTGCCTGGCGTAATGATCGCCATGTCCCAAAGATTTGATTTGGGTCTCATGCTTTTTACTAACGGACCCTTCTTCTGCCTAGCTTGGTCCTCGGCCGGTGACACAATTCAGACCATGGTTGGGTGAGGGTCACGTAGCACACCAAATAATTAACGAACCACAGTTTGGTCAAACCGAAATAGTGGGGGTGGGCGGGGGGGGGGGGGGGGGGGGGGAGGTTGGGAGGGGAATTTGTAAGGACTTATATATGTTTCAATAATATTAGCAACATTAATTGGAAGTCTTAGGCTATTAAAAGTTTTTGTAACTTTGAAAAATTACGTACAATTCAAAAAATAATTTAGTATATATATATATATACACACTAGAGAATCAAAATCACATGTTAATTTAAAAGACAATATAATATGTCAACCCATAGATTTAATATATGTCATACAATTCATCATGACCCCTTTTCTTTTTGGAGTGTGAACATAATCAATCTTTTATCACGAGCTCAATTTTTTCTTTTTCTTTTTGTTGTTTATTTTTTCAGGTTGGACCATGGTCGAGGATAAGATTGTAAAATAACAGCAATCATGACACAGTTAGTTTACAATTCAGGGCCCAGGCCAGCTTTAATGTTTTATATATACTCCACCATACCAGAGTATATGATTTATATTAGGTTTCAAAAAATAATTTGAAATATTTAATAAATTTAAAATTGGCAAGATGATCATGAAATTAGGAATCTTATACTTTGTCCGTTTCAGATTATAAGATCATTACTGACTCAAATTTAAAACTCAAATTTTAAAACTCAAATTTAGAATGAATTTATCAAGTTTTAAGTCGATACAATTATGAATATCATAAAATATGTAAAATTATTATTGGTCATAAAATTTATTATTTTTAAAATTTAAATGAATCATGTCGATTTTAAACAGAATAATTCAAAAGCAAAAATCTAAAGTTGATTAAAATAGGCCCAAGTTCCATTCGAGTATGAATTATGTATCTGTACAGGTATGTGGGGTATGGAGAGGTTTCAATCATGTGATGGGCTAATCTTCAGGCTTAGTTGGTGAAGTTTGATCGGATGTGGTACAAGTGGAAAGAGCAATGCTACTATATATCACACATAAAACTCACATACACACATATACATATTTGCGGGCTTTATATATCACACAAGGCCCACAGTATGCATGTACGTATGTGAGCATTATATGACCTAAAATTATATAAGTAAAAAATATAAAATTTTTGCATGTGTATTAAAGGGGATCCGGTTAGCACGAAATTAATTTTATAGTAAATTGATCAATTAATAAATACAATGCTGACACGCAAAGAAAAAGAGATCACCTTTCGGCCTGCGTGTAGATCTTTTCAGGGGAGCAGTTTAGCAGTAGAAGTGATAATTCCAAGACTTTTGGATTTTGTATTCAGTTAATTAATAAAGTTTTCTAAGCCATTTGCAAAAATAAAAAATTGATATTTACACATGTTAAAATAATATTTCATTTAGTATCTCTCACATGGAAGTGGGACCCATGTGAGAAGTATCTCAATTTTGTAGGTAAAAATATGAGTTCCCAAAAAATAATGAACTCGATAAAGTAAAATGCGAGCGTGAGAGGAACCAAACTAATAAACCACGTTTATTGATCTAACGACCAAATCAAAGGTTACATATGTTTAAGACATCACACAAAAAACTACATATGTTTTTTAAAACTCAAGGAGGCTAGGAAATATAAGATTTACGGTGAGAAGATATATATTTGTCCACTTGATGCTTCGCAATCGAAAATGGCCATTTCTGTCCTCCTGATTAGAGCTTAAAAAGCCAACTAAACCACCATTTCAATGATATGAACCCCCAAGTTGTAGTTTGGATGCAGCTTCTTGGGAAGGTTTTGGGAGCATGGTAAGCGCCAAAATGCCGCTTGCCGCCGCCGACACCGCTCCCACCACAAACGACGGTATGTTGCCACCACCAAATAATGCATCAAATGGTCCACTTAAAACAGAAACGATCATCTGTTTCAATATTGGTAACAAAATTAGTAATTTTGCATTCTGTCGTAATTAATTTTCACAAGAATAATTAAGCAAATTAAAGGACAATACTACTTTGACAATCGGATTCCGTTATGATGAAGTTGACTTCATGGTAAGTTGGTCAATTGACCAATACAATGCTAACATACAGGAAGAGATCACTTTTCGACCTGTGTATCGATACTGTATTAATTAATTGATCAAAATTATTTTAATGTTAACCACTTCCTTGACAACCCATATCCTACGTTTCGCTATGTCACACTATTGGGGTGTGGACATTATCAATCCGTGCTTTATCATTTAGTCAACAATGAGTCACCCCCCAAAACAACCAATTCTTGGCTTTTTCAATAATTATGAAAAAGTAACGTAACACACTTGAATATGTAGAAACCCAATAAACACTATATATAAGTATATAACCAACCCCCACTCACGCACGCAGGCCCGCCCGCTCCCCATGTGGTCTAATCAAAAAGGTGAACACTTGGACCACGGCACGAGTTCGGTTCCCCCTAAGGCCCTAATTTATTTACTTTGTGACCCATTCCGAACTCGTATTCTATTTTGATTAGATTAGATACAAGTTATTATTTTTAAATCAAATAAAATTTTAAGTTTGATGCGGACCTAGTTGGATTTTGTGATCTTTCTTTGGGAAATAAATTGAAACTACCCGAGTCATGATTGATGTTATTTTTATAAGACTTTATGGTCCTACTTATATTGTTGTTGTATTTTTATTTTTTATAATAAAAATATTTTTTTATACATAACATGAAAATGAGAGTATTCAATTATATAAAAACGACGTAATTTTAAATAATGCATCAAAATTAAATTAAGGATGCAACGTAATTTTTATTTTATTTTTTACCTGTGGTACAACAATTGCAAGATTGAGAACTCCCAATGAGAGACCTATCAATTAAAAAAAAACACAAGTATATTAATTAATCAGAAAAAACCGTATATATTTTTTTAATAAAAAATAAAAGAATTAATTGAAGCACTACTAGCCACTAGGTATGGAATTTTACCTTGTCCTGCACCAGAACTGCTACAAAATATGGATGCTAGAGCAAATGGAATGCTATATGTCACCTGAAGTGAACCATACAGAGATAAAATGTGAGGAAAATATCGTCAAATAAAAAATGTCATAAATTATTAGTGAGCGCATAGATAGGTTCACCATCACAAGTATGAAAGTTAGGTGAATAAAGTAGGTCATTAATGCAAATAACCGTACAATTAATTAAATACGTACACCACTGCAACAAATAAAAGAACCAAAATGTAGTAGTAGTACTCCAATTAATAACAACACTCTATTTATCGTATTATCTACCACTAGTAGTAGTACTATTTTAATATAGGAAAAGTCTAGAGCGACCGGATTGTTGTAATATTTTTTTTTTGTCTTCAAAATAATTAATGTAATTAATTGAAATTGAGATTTTTATAAAATAGAATTATACAGTCTGTATAATTTTTTTTTTATATGTATCTAAATGATATCTAAATTATTGTATTTTATAAAAATTCTAATTTTAATAAATTATATTAATTATTTTGGAGACAAAAGCAAAAAAAAAAAAAAAAAAAACTTTTTTTCCCAACCGGTCGCCAACCCGGTCAGAACAATCCGGTCCCCATAGAAGGACCTTTAATATAATAGAGACGTACGTTGCGTAAGCATTCTATAAGTGGCATGAAAAATAGTACACGTGTGAGTTGGCAATAACTATTAGTAGCATACCTCATCTCTGTGCTTACAGCTGCTTACGGTTTCCAAGTACAGGATATTACTACCATTATTTGAACCGTAGATATTATAACTATAAATTTAATTTTATAATAAATTAATTAATTAATCAATACAGGACTGATATATAAAAAAATTATCTTTCGATCTGCGTGTATGATATAGAGAGAGATCACCCCTAATACTTATTGCCAACTCACTCGTGTGTCAGATTATGGATATGTTGCGTTGAAATTATTTTGCAAACATCCAAAAAATAAACACCACAAAACTTGTGTGACGCTCCAGTTAGTACTTGTTTTCTAAATAAAGACATAATCTTCATAAAATTGAAGATAAGATGGCATTTATTCTTTCAAAAAACCAACCATTTTTCATGCAATCAAATATTTTTAAAATTGATATTTTTACATATAAAATTAATATTTTCACATAATCTCTTTCATATGAATAATGAGTGAGTCACGTTTCCACGTGAAAAAGACTCGTGAAAATATCATTTAAACATGTAGAAATATCAGTTTCCAATATCTATTACCATGTAACAACTTCTAAAAACAAATTGGATAAAAGATGCGAATACTTCTTTATTGTACAAGATCATAGATTTAATCTAAAACTCTTACGTCTTAATTGGATTCGGCACACTGTTTAATAATATATATTTTTACTTAATTTATCTTTTAAATTAATTATTAATCGAAGTATTTCTCCACTTTTCTATTAAATATTACTTTTTTCATGTGATCTAGATAATTTTTTTTGGTTATGCACATATTCTCAATAAGTACTAGTAAAAATAAAATGAATAAAGAAAGATAGTCTAGAGATTCATTAAATAGAAGGCATGTTAATATGAGAGAGAAAGTTGTATAATAATTCATTAGTTCCCCATGTAAACTTTTTCTCATTTTTTAATTTACAACAAAAGTTGAGTAAAAAGATTATGAGGGTATAACTTAAAAAAATAGGATAAAAATAGTTTTAAATATAAAAATATGATATTTATTGTGAAACATCCTAAAAAATTTAAAATATTTAATACGGGACAGATGGAGTATATTATACTAAATCATTACCTGATCCCAAAATAAGTGTCTCGTATTAAAAACTATTACAAACATTAACATGCATGCATATATATATCTATACTTATTGCATATATAATTGTAAACAAGTGTAAAATGATAATTGGTAGTACACAAATATAATTTATAAAATAATAGAAGTGAAATGTATTCTTTTATTTTAAAATAACTGTTAATTTTTTGACTTTTTAAGTTTATTTTATCAAAATAATAATCAATTCAATCAAACAAGTCAATTAATGAATTATTACGGGGTAGAGGGAATACAATTTATTAATATGACATTTATCAAATATTATATAAAAACACAATAAACATAAAGGAAATATATCATATACTAATAAAAACAAAAAGTATTTATGAGTGAAAAAAACAAAGAGCTGGAACTCACCGAAAGAGGGATACCCAATATTGCGAAGAGGGACAACGCGCCGGCCTTAACTCCGGCGGACGGCGTTGAAAGAGGGTGGCCGTGGGAATCAACCTTGCGTTGGGCCGCTGCTATTTTAGACACCACCACCGTCATAGCCAACCCAACCGCCAGCAAAAAATTAACGCCGCCCCACAACTTCTTCACGCCACCAACACCTCGCACCAAAAACTCCACCGCGAGTGACGTCAGGCCCAAAACCACCGAGTTAAGCATCAATCCCAATGCACCCGCACGCACCCCGTGATCGTACATTTTCCCCTTCCCGACTTCCCCTCCGTACACCTCCCGCCCCATCCAATCAGTATCGAACAGCAAAAACGGAAACCACGCAATCCAATTCAGACACGTCACCAGCAGCAAGATTATCATTGGCCTGGGCAAGTCCTTCAAGGCACTGAATAATTCCCCAAAGAACGGTATTTTTTTTCCGGTGGATCCGTCGCCGGCGGCAGCGGCATCGGCGACGACCTCGTCTTGTGAAGGTGACCATGGCTTTTCACGGACCACGGTTAATGCCGATACGGTAATGATTAATAACAAGGCTATGGAAATGAAAAAACAGCTTTTCAGATTTGCGCAGTACACATCGCATGCATGAGTTTTGGAAAACGGGAAGAGTCTGTAAAGGTGAGTATATGAACCGGCGGCGTATCCGAGGATGTTTCCGACCGCCATGAAAAACGAGAAAAACGCGTTTGCTGAACGCATTCTTCTCGTATCTCCGAGACATAAATCGGCTAACAGGGCCCTACATGGACCCTGCAACATGTTATTTGCCACGTCAAGGATCCAAAATCCTATGACAAATACAGTTATGGCACGTGGTTTAAGAGGCTTTGTGAGGTCATCACCGGCTTTGTATCCTATATCGGCTGCAAAGCCGATCAAGATTACTGCGATGGCTACGCAGCCGGCACCAGAGGCTATGTATGGCCGGCGACGTCCGAAGGAGGATCTACAGTGGTCGCTGTAGTAGCCGACGATGGGTTGGACGAGCATGCCTGAAATTGGGCCGCATAGCCAGATGTATGCTGCCCAGGTGTGGGGGATGCCCAGCAGTTGAACGTATGGGGTGAGTAAAGATAGCTGCAGGGCCCAGCCAAACTGAATTCCTGCAGCTATGGCGGCGACAAGAATTAATTTCCAGGTTGCCGCCGGTTGTTCCTGTGGGGGTGCTTGGAGGTTTAGGGAGGAAGCAGGAGTCTGCTTATTTTCTTTACTTCCATCTTCCATTTTCTCTCTCTCTCTAGAGTATTTCCTCTCCTCTTTCTCTTTCTATCTGTATTTCTCTCTCTCTCTCTCTCTTTCTACCTCTATCTTTTCATTAACTTTTATGAGGCTACTAGTAAGGGTGAGGAGTGAGGAAACTGAGAGTCTGGTGTTTGGGTATTTATAAGGTTTTTGGCGGCATTGCATTGGAAAACTGGGTTACTAGAAGGACGACCTTATCCTCTCGTAAATTAAAAATGTACTATTATTTAATACTTTTTCCTACCAAAAAGATTATCCAAAGTTTACTTTCTATATATATAATTTGAAAAATTAATGTAAATGAAAGAATATAGAAAAATAATGTTATGGTTCTCCGTTCATTTTTTTTATTAAATGATGTGTTATTATTATATTGGTCGAGTACGTTTATTGTTATTAATAAAATTTTTAAAAAAATATTTATCTTATACAATGCCACATCAGTATGGACACATTTGATTCAAGTAATAAATTTAAGGCTTTTAACATTATCCACCATAAAAATTTACAATTTTATCTATAGTGGACCCAATGTAAATTAATATGGAGAAAAGTTATGTCTTTTCTTAAAACGAGTAAACCTAATTTATTTTTGAAATAAATAATTTTTGGATAAATGTTACTCCTATTTGGTCAATGGTATACTTTTAAATACTTCCTCCGTATTAAAATAATTGTTTAGTTTTGACTTTTTAAAGTCAAATTAATTATTTTTTAAAATTATTTTTTATATCATTTTTGACAGAATATAGGTGTAGAGGTTATAACAAAAAAAAGTCTATACAATTTACTACTAATACCAATTTTTAAAATATTAAAAATATATTTATACATGCTTAATTATTAATTTTAAAAATAGTTAATTTGACTAAAAAAAATTAAAACTGAACAATTATTTTAGGACGATGGAATAGTCATTAGTTGCCTATTTTTTTTATATTTTGAGACATTTTTGGAGGATGACCTCATGCTCTATTCTAATTTTTAATGGACAAATTGCTATTCAGCCTGGATTGCTGACGGGATCCTATCTCTACATGAAAAGATACGAGTCTTTCCGAAGATGACTCTCTCCTATATCTCTTCCATTGTCAAAGGATCATTTTCGGTGGAATGCTTGCTTGAAATTGCTACTCCCATTAAAATGAATTTTGCACTCTATATGATATGATATGGCTACAAACCGAATGGAGAAGTCAGAAGCAAAATGTAGTAAATGTCTAACATTTCAATTCTACATCAAGAGATATAGAAAAAATTTGTTTGTACTTGAGAAATAAAAGTACGGTTTTCTTAATATATGTCCTAAGGGCACATGCTAAGCACGAAATCCAATGGATGGACACTGAATTCAAAAGATGGGGTTCACTGAAATATAATTTTTAAATGCATATGGCTCCACTGAAATATTATTTTAATTATATTTCAGTAGACCCCATCTCTTGAATTCAATGCATATTCATTGGACTCCGTGCTTAGCATGTACCCTTAGGGCACATGTTGACATTTTGGGTGAGTCTGTGGTGAACTAAAATGACTCGAGAACAGTTGTGAAGCCAGGATTTGTCTCTAGTGGGGTCAAAATTTTGTGATGCTATAAATAATTTTGCAAAAGTTCGGAGCGCAACTGCTGAACTAATTTTTTTAGATAATTTTGTGTTTTTTGACTAGTTGCATATGTAAAACATGTATTTTGTTCTAATATTGTTAATATAACAAGTAATAACATTATATATATATATATATATATATATATATACCCCTTATTGACCCCTAATACGCTTTTCTAATCATAAATTTGTTAATAAATATTTAAATTTATTATGTTATAAAAATAATATAAATTAGAATATTATTTATTTTAAAATATTAGAAGAAGATACATACATTAAGGAGTATAAGTAATATGAAATTGAGAAAGTTATAAAAAAATCAATTTGACCCGTATATTATAAAATTTATAAAATTTCAGTGAGGTCAATTTATACATTACACTTATTTCTTCTAAATTTATCATATATTATAAATAATCTTTTAGTGAGGTCAATTGACCGCACACCCTTGGCTGTGGCTTCGCCCCTGTCCAAGAAGATACTATTGGACTAGTGGTTTTCAGACTTTATTTAGATGAATTTGATTCGATTTGAATTTGGGTATTTTGATGGATTTGATTTAATTCGGACTTTGAATTTAACCCAAGATTTGTTCCGAATTCGTGATTTGACCCAGATTGTTTCAAAATGTTTATTCAACTGAACAATTAGATTAAATTTAAAATTCAAAATTGTGAGAATGAGAAAATAAAGAAAAAAAAAGACCGCACTACTTTACTGAAAAAAAAGGGACTGTTGCTATATTTTTTAACCGTCCATGCCATTAATTCCCTTCCGCCAGCCCGCAGATACAAAAAATAACCAGGGGCTCAAATGTAAAATACCAATAAAACAAAACCCCAAAAATCATATATACAAATAAATAAATAGGTGTACAGTGAAGTCAAAGTAAATATTGGAGCGAATGCTTAAAATGGTTGAAGGCAGAGAAGAAAATTCTGAAATGTGACGCAACTGTTTAATGGCGAATATATCAAATAATAAAGTAAAATAAGTATCGGCAAAAGGGACAAATATGACAAAAAGAAGAAGAAGAAAGCAATTGATGGTTTATTTATTTATTTATTTGGTGTAGGAAATTAAAGAATAAAAGTTAAAATTAATAAGAAGCATGCTTTTGGCATAGAGTTATTAATTTTGTTATTTTTATGAGTAATATATATATATATGATGTACACACTAGTGGATAAAAATTCAAACAATATTAAAATGATGGGAGTTGTTAGCATAAAGTGAACTTTATGGTAAATTCATTTCATACCCAATATAGTGTTGACAAGTAGATGGTGAGATCATCCTCTGGCCTGGCCTGTATTGAGTATGAAGTGAATTTATCAAAAAATTTACTCCATGCTAACGGAACCTAAAATGATACTAGAGATTTTATTTAATTTCTCAAATTGTCATTAATTACTACATTGAATAACTGCATTATATATAGGTAATTAACATCATTGTCTTATCCACTTGATATTCAAAGTTTTAATCATTTTCGATAGGTGAAAGCGTTTAGAAACGACATGGACATGAAGTTAATGCGTTCCATCCACAAATAATTTCTAGATTTTAAAATTTATGATTAAAAATTTAAATGTATTAATTTTTCTCAAAATGCAAAGATTTCAGGCTAGTTTCTATTAAATAGTGTAAAGTCATTGGTCTTTATAGAATTTATTATTATTTAGATAACCAATTTTTAGAGTCGGAGTGTGTGAGCTTAAGAGAGAAAATATCATAGTCGTTTCTAAACACGGATCAGGAGACCCCAAATTATATATATATATATATTAATGATAAGGATCTTAGACTCATCCAACTAAAAGCTCACCCAAACTCACCCCTCTTTAGCGATGGATCGGATAACAGTTCGTCCGTCGCTATATATACAACCGTCGTCTATATGTTGTCCGTCGTTAAAAGCTAAGACGACGATTGTATATATAGCGACGGACCAAATCGTTGTCCGGTCCGTAGCTAAATGGGTGAGTTGGTTGAGCTTTTAGTTGGGTGAGCTTAAGATTCGGACCATATATATATATATATATATATGTGTGTGTGTGTGTGTGTGTGTGTGTGTGTAAAATTAAAATTAAAAATATAAATATAATATGTTATCTCTAGAAATACTAGAAAAAATATCTTTCAATGTATTCTCGTATATTTTTTTTAGTTAAAATTCTCATATATTTTGTTGTAGTCGAATTATTATATTTTATGTTTCGGAAATACCTTTTGTTGGATACAACTTGTATTTCATTTATTTATTTATTTATTTTATGAAGACAATGTCTCGAAAAATACCTTCGTTTTAATTTTTCATCTTGGGTCACCAAAATCTCAAGAACTACTTTGATATACATAAATGTTTGTGTAATCTCATTATAATTAAATCAACATATATATAAATAATATTTTTATACTCCGTTATATCTGCTATATAATTATAAGAATTGAAAGAAGATGTTTTTGGCTCAAGAAAAGAGGTTTTTATTCTTTAAACTGGAGGAAAAGGGAAAAAAGGGAAAGTCGTGATGCTTTAAAATAAAATAAAAAAAGACCAAACGCATCTCATATTCTCATCAATATAAGATGCAAAGTATGATGGGAGAAAAGAAGAGAGGCAATTATGCAACTTCAAACTTACGCGTCATAATGTCATTTGGTCATGTTATGGTTCCCCCAGCTCTCTCTAAGCGGGTGGTATTATAATACAACACGACATATTGTACATTGCTATATATACATATACATATATATATATATGGGAACTAATATATGACAATCGGTTGCCAGATCATTATCTATGACAACTAATTTGGTAACCGTATATCAATTTAATAAAAAGATGATATTGGAACAATTTTATATCCAACCGCTACATGTTGTTCCGGCTTCTAATTTAATAAGTAGGCCCCAGCTGGTCAAACATATGTGTAAATGGGACCAACTTTATGATCTTTTAAATTAAAAAAAAGAGAATCGCTACACCATGTAGCGGTTGAGACTTTCAATTTGGGACAACATTATTACTATGAAACGGAACACAAGACAAAAAAAAGAAGGTAAGTCACCACAACTTATAGTGGCTGAGCACAGTTTACGAGATAATTTTTGAAATGAAATATATACGTTTAATTCTTTTGATCAATTTGTAACATAATAAGAATTTGTGTAACGATTTTGCTGTCTCCCAAATTGGTGTAGATTCTTTCTCACAAATTCTTATTATGTTTTTTAAAATCTAAATTTTTAATAATCTTGAATTTTAAAAATTTTACAAATTGATCAAAAGAATTAAACGTATATACTTAATTTCAAAAATTGTCTAGTAAACTGTGCTCAACCACTACAAGTTGTGGTGGCTTGACTTTTTTTTTTTGCCTCGTGTTCCGTTTCATAGTAATAATGTTGTCCCAAATTGAAAGTCTCAATTATTACATGGTGTAGCGGTTCTCCTTTTTTTAATATAAAAGATCACAAAGTGGGACCCATTTACACATGTGTTTGACCATATGAGGCCCACTTATAAAATTAAAAGCCGGAACAACATGTAGCGGCTGGGTATAAAATTATTCCAATCTCAACCTTTTATTAAATTGATCTACGACTGACAAATTGGGTGCCATGAATAGTGATCTGACAACCGGTTGTCATGGATTGTGTGACACCCCCAGAATAGGTCCAGTCAACCCAATCCATTCTGAGTTGCTAAATACATGGTACAGAATTTAAATACAAACTTTTATATCACACGGTCGTGCAAAATACGACCACACAACTGTGAGTGTCAATACAAATCGTATATAATACGAAATATCAACATTCAAATTCATTCTTTATTTATTACAATTATTATCTCACTATTTTATAAAAATAGCAAGGACTACTACTGCTCTAACTCGGACCATCATTCTGTCCCCCGACTAGTTCCCGCAACATTCTCATTTCCTGAAGAGGACAATAGATGAAAAGGGTGAGCTCAACTAGCCCAATAAAGAATATTACGACTAAGATAATGGAAAATAAATTATCGTTAGCCTTCAATAAATCAGATAAAATATAATGGACAACCAATTTTAGATCAATACTTGCAGCGAAAATAATAAAACATTAGAAGAGTTAAGTAGAGAATGAAGTCTACTATCTTCTATGATTTAAAAGTCCATCATCAATATTTTATCCCTGTAACGTCAATCAATATATATCTCAAATCAAATATTCATCTTTGCACTACGGCCAAAGATATTCATTTGTATCACCAGTGGTCATGTTCATCTCAACACCTGTCCATCTTTGCACTACGGTCAAAGATATTTATCAGGTAATCATTCATCTTTGCTCTACAGGCCAAAGATATTCAGTTATATCACCACTTAGGACTGAGGATGATGAAAAATCATATAAATAACGAATCCAGTGAAATAAAGGATAAGGTTAAGGATTCGTATTTTAATTTATTCAAGTTCAAGAATATTCTATAATAATACTTTGTGGAGCAAAATTCAAGAATGAAGCTCAAAACTTAGATCCAATCAAAGATAGTAACTATAACAGATAATTTGGACAAATAGAAGAAAATTTAGTTTTTTCGTGAATAGTTCCGTATACGTGAATAGTAACCCCGACGAAAAAAGTAAGAATTTCATAATAAAATTCATGCCAATATTTTGGTATAATGATATTGAAAAGAATAACATCATTTACGAAAGAAAATAACATCCCTTACCTCAAAAGAATAGTACCTCTGACTGGAATATCGGATATAAGGCTGAAGAAAACTTGCACTGAATAATAAAACTCAAAGTATATAAATACTCACAAAAATACGCTCGATATTATAGAGAGAGAAAACTTCTGATTCTGGTGTGATTTTCAATTCTAATCTAAGCACCCTATTTATAGGAAAAGCTTAGGATGCCAAAGTAGACTTTTTTAATAAAATAATATTTTTTTAAAAAAAAATCTCCAGCCGCCTCGTGGGAAAAATTCAGCATTTTTCAAGCAATGACAAAAGTGGGGCCCACCATTTTATTTAAAAAATATTTATTTTTCGAAACTTCAATAATTCAGAATAAATAGCCCTTTTGTCAGAAAAATACAAATGATATGTCCTTTCCATAGGAAATTGAATTCTCTACAACTTTGTAGAAGGAAATTTTTCCAAATTCCAAACATAATTTATCCGAAATTCATAAACGGATGATTTTCCACATCAAAATACTGATAAAAACACATCAGCACTAATTCCTTCTTTTATATCCACAAAATAAATATTTCCTTATCATATAAATTAATAATTAATTATTCACAAATAATATTATAGAACTACAATATTGACAACCAGGTCGTTCCCAGGAAAGAGGGGAACTTCCGATAAGTACTTCTCCTTACTGGCGCGCAATTAAATAACCCCTCCTAGACAAAACTTTCTTAGACATTGTCAATAATACTATCTAATAATATTATTCAAATAATATGAATTATTGAGTTGATAATGTGGAATACTGTGCAGTGACAATTATTGAATCAATCATATAAAATAGCAACGTAGCAATTATTGATATAAAATATCAATGTAGCAATTATTGAATCAATAAAATATCATGCAATTATTGAATCAATAATATAAAATATTGAACAGTAATTACTGTAATAATATTTGAGTAGTGACTTCTTACGTAAGAATCAATAATTCAAAATACTGTGCAATAACGTGTGCTACTGTGCAACACCGCGTATTACTGTATTTTAACCACTGGATATTTCAACAGTACTAACGGTAACAACTACGCCGTTATTTTATAAAAAAGTTATTTCTGTCGCTTTCTATATCCGACAGTTATTACGTTGTGGGGTCCACAAATAGCTGCGCCGTCGTACGAATATTCCCCGACAACAAGAATATTCCACGACCAAACAAATATTCCCCGACAATAAGAATATTTTATAACCACTTGCTCATTTTAAAATATTTACACATTTCACCCATAACTTTTCACATTTATCGAATTAACACCTTACTATTTCAAAATAATATATAAAAAAATTAAATATTTATTCATAAAAGTTGGGGTCTTACAACCTCCCCTCCTTATGAAATTTCGTCCTTGAAATTGACGTACGTACCTGGTATGTCGAAAAGGTGAGGATACCTCGCTTTCATTTCCGATTCCAACTCCCAGGTCATTTCTTCAATAGCATGGTTTCTCCACAAAACATTAACTTAAGGTGTAATTTTCGAGCGTAGGACATGCTTCTTCCTATTCAAGATCTTGACAGGTACCTCCTCGTACGTTAAATATTCAGCTATCTCGTCTGGTTCTAACTCAATAATGCGGTTTGGATCTTTCACATATTTACGAAACACGGATATGTGAAAAACGTTATGAACACGAGACATGCTTGGAGGTAAAGCGAGTCTATAGGTCACATTTTCTACTCGGTCAAGGATCTCAAATGGACCAATGAATCGTGGATTGAGCTTTACTCTCTTCCCAAATCTCGTAACTCCTTTCCACGGAGCAACACGTAATAACACATGGTCCCCAATATTAAATTTCACGTCCTTTCGATGAAGATCCGCATAACTCTTTTGTCGATCTTGTGTGGTTTGTATCCGTTGTCGGATCATTTGGATCTTTTCTGTAGTCATACGTACCAAATCCGGTCCCAATAATATTGCTTCACCCACCTCATCCCAACATACTAGAGAGCGACATTTTCTCCCATAAAATGCTTCGAACGGAGGTACGCCTATACTTGCTTGATAACTGTTGTTGTAAGAGAATTTCACCAATGGTAAGTACTTATCTCAACTCCCTTTGAAGTCTAGAACACAGAGTCTCAATAGATTTTCAAGAGTTTGAATAGTCCTTTCTGATTGTCCGTCTGCTTGAGGATGATAAGCCGAACTGAATCGTAAATTCGTGCCCATAGCTTTCTGCAAACTGATCCAAAATAGTGAAGTAAATCTGGGATCACGATCCGAAATTATGGATACTGGCATGCCATACAATCTCACAATCTCATTCACGTACATATCAACAATAACCCAAATCGCATCTATGCCTTGAGAAACCTTGGGAAGACCCGTAACGAAATTTATCGTAATGTGTTCTCATTTTCATTTTGGAATCTCCAGTGGTTGCAATGGACCCTTCGACACTTGATGCTCCGCCTTTACACGTTGACAAGTTAAACATCTCAAAATAAACTCCGCGATCTCTCTTTTCATATTGCTTCCATCAAAATGTATGTCGAAGATCACGATACATTTTAGTACTCCCAGGATGGATTACTAACGGTGTGTTGTGTGCCTCCATCATGAGTCTATGCTTCAAGTCGGAATCGTTAGGAACACAAAGTCTGGAGTTGACTCGAAGTATTCCCTCTTCATCTATTCTTGCTTCTGGAATGGCACCTTCTTGCACCTTTTTCTTCATCTTTATCATGTCCGGGTCTGTAGCTTGAGTAGCTTTAACTTTATCAATCAAAGCTGGTTCTACGCGTATACTTGACATCATCGCACTCGTTCCCACATATGATCTTCTACTCAACGCGTCAGCTACCACGTTCGCTTTTCTAGGATGGTATGATCGTAATCTTTCAACATCTCAAGCCAACGTCGTTGCCGCATGTTGAGTTCCTTTTGAGTGAAGAAATATTTAAGGCTCTTATGATCTGTATAAATCTCCACTTTCTCCCCGTACAGGTAATGTCTCCAGATTTTCAACGCAAAAACGACTACTGCCAACTCAATATCATGAGTAGGATAATTCCTCTCATATTCTTTGAGTTGTCGCGAGGCATAGGCTATGACTTTTTCATGTTGCATGAGAACACATCCTAACTCTTTGCCCGAAGCATCGCTATAGATAACAAATCCATCCGAACCAGAAGGTATTGTCAGAACAGGTGCCGTGATAAGTCTTCTCTTAAGCTCTTGGAAACTCTTCTCGTATTCCTCACTCCAAACGAATTTTGTATCTTTCCAAGTCAACTGAGTTAATGGAGTAGCGATTCGAGAAAATCCATCTACGAACCTCCGATAATAACCGGCTAAGCCCAGAAAGCTTCGTACTTCGGTCACCGACTTAGGTTGCTCCCAGCTTTGTATTGCTTCAATCTTCGTCGGGTCAATAGATACTCCACGTTTCGATACCACATGCCCAAGGAATGCTACTTCCTTAAGCCAGAACTCGCATTTCTTCAGCTTGGCATATAGCTTGTTCTCACGAAACTTTTGAGTACCAACTTCAAAAGGTGCTCATGATCTTCACGGCTTTTAGAATAGATGAGGATGTCATCAATAAAGACAACAACAAACTGATCCAAATATTCCTTGAATACACGGTTCATCATATCCATGAAAGCAGCAGTAACATTAGTCAATGCAAAAGACATGACTAAAAACTCATAATGCCCGTATCGAGTTCTGAAAGCAGTCTTTGGAATATCCTCAGTTTTAATCTTCAGCTGATGATATCCAGAACGAAGATCGATCTTTGAAAAGAATTGTGCTCCTTGCAACTGGTCAAACAGGTCATCAATACGAGGTAGCGGATACCTATTCTTGATGGTGACATGGTTCAACTCCCGATAGTCAATACAAAGTCGCATACTCCCGTCTTTCTTCTTTATGAATAAAACAGGAGCACCCCAAAGTTTCGTACTAGGACGAATAAAACCGATGTCTAACAATTCCTGTAATTGGACCTTTAACTCCTGAAGTTCAATAGGAGTCATTCGATATGGAGTTTTAGAAATGGATTTTGTACAGGGTTCAAGGTTAATAAAGAATTCAATTTCACGTTCTGGGGGTAGACCGGGAAGTTCTTCGGGAAATACATTAGGAAACTCATTAACAATAAAAATATCATTCAAACCTAACGTATTCTGGTTTAGATCAGTGACATGAGCTAAGAAAGCTTGACATCCGTTTTTCAATAAACTAATAGCTTTGTGATTTGAAATGATATTGACTGATTTTAGTGGTTTGGTGGTTTGGATTCGCACAACAGGTTGATTAGGAATATGAAAACTAACAACCTTACGAAAACAATCAATTTTGGCATGGTAAGTGGTTAACCAGTCAATTCCTAAAATCACGTCAAATGCAAGTATTTTCAAAGATATAAAATCAACAGGTAAGGTAAGGATACCAATCTGAATCAAGCAAGATTTGTAAACTGTGAATGTAACAAAGGTTTCTCCCAACGGAGTTTCAACAGATAAGTCAAAGTCTAATTTATCAGAATTCAAGTTCAAACGTTGAGCACAAACAGGTGAAATAAATGAATGGGTAGCACCGGTATCTAACAAGGTGTAAACTTCGCAAGAGTTTATGATCAGCTTACCCGTAATCACCTCGTGTGGGTTCCTCGCGTTTTGAGCTGTCACGACAAACGCTCTTCCAGGAATCACCGACTTTGACTTGTCCGAAACCGCCTTTGGAATCACCACCCCCGCTGGACTTGGTTTCGCAACAGGACAATCTCGAGCTATATGTCCTTCTTTTCCATAGTTATAACATGCTTTGAATTGTTGTGGGTAGTTTGGGCTGATGTGTCCCTCTTTCCCGTACTTATAGCATACGACCGGTGGTCGTTCTCCCCCCTAGAAACAGTTGATGCTGGTGCTGATGTTGACATCTTCACGTTCTCATTGTTGTACATTCTCTTCTTGTAGTCTCTTTTCGATTCGCTTTTTCTACTATCATGGCCACGATTACCACCGGAGTGGTTACCGCTTCGTTCATACTTTTCTCCCCGTTGGTTGTCATTGCTCCGATGACTGCTGCCACCGGTACGACTTTGGTTGTTGTCCCTTGGTTGAACATAATCATTATCTCGTTCTAACAACTGGGCCCTGTTCACTACATCCGAATATAGAGAAAATTTATGAGAAATGAGGTATTGACGTATTTCGGGTTTCAAACCTCTCAGAAACATCCGGGTCATACGTTTCTCTTTTTTCACCAAATGAGGTGCAAACCTGGACAACTTCGCGAACTTAGCCTCGTACTGGGATACCGTCATGTTGTTTTGTTCTAGTCTGATAAACTCTACCTCCTTCATATGACGAATACTTTCAGGAAAGTACTTGTCAGTGAACAGTTTCTGAAACGCTTCCCAAAACATCTTGAGTGCAGCAGGCTGGGTACACTTCACAGACTCCCACCAGTAATCTGCCTCTCCATGGAATATAAAGGTGGCAAATGGAACCTTCTGTTCCTCCGTGCATCCCAAGACATCAAATATCTTAGTAATTTGTTTAATCCACGTCTCCGCCTTGATCAGATCCTGTTTTCCCAAAAACTCTGGTGGTCCCAATTCTTTGAACTGCTTGGCAGTGACAAGCCGCGAGTTGTTATTATCTCCACCTGTATGTTGCACACGAGTTTCCCTCGTCTGATTTTTCATGAACTGCAAAAAACTTCTAACTTTCTCATTGTTTATCGTCTGATCAGCGTTGTTTTCAGGATGAACATTGCCTTCCTGTTGCACGTTCTCATGGTTAGTGATTAAAGGTGTCTCCACAGTCTCATTCACTTCGTTGTTAACATTCTCAGCTGCCATTCTCAAATACTGTCATAAAACAAGGGTTAATTAAACAAATTAACATATCACATATTAACCCTATGCTCCGACTGACTAATTAAGGGTCTCTCCCCTCCTAGTTCTATTCCCCGATCTCCGCCAGAGATCATATCCATAAGCTCTGATACCAACTGTGACACCCCTAGAATAGGTCCAGTCAACCCAACCCATTCTGAGTTGCCAAATACATGGTACAGAATTCAAATACAAACTTTTATATCACACGGTCGTGCAAAATACGACCACACAACTGTGAGTGTCAATACAAATCGTATATAATACGAAATATCAACATTTAAATTCATTCTTTATTTATTACAATTATTATTCCACTATTTTACAAAAATAGCAAGGACTACTACTGCTCTAATTCAGACCATCATTCTGTCCCCCGACTAGTTCCCGCAACATTCTCATTTCCTGAAGAGGACAATAGATGAAAAGGGTGAGCTCAACTAGCCCAGTAAAGAATATTACGACTAAGATAATGAAAAATAAATTATCGTTAGCCTTCAATAAATCAGATAAAATATAATGGACAACTAATTTTAGATCAATACTTGCAGCGGAAATAACAATTCATTAAAAGAGTTAAGTAGAGAATGAAGTCTACTATCTTCTATGATTTAAAAGTCCATCATCAATATTTTATCCCTGTAACATCAATCAATATATATCTCAAATCAAATATTCATCTTTGCACTACAGACCAAAAATATTCATTTGTATCACCAGTGGTCATATTCATCTCAACACCTGTCCATCTTTGCACTACGACCAAAGATATTCATCAGGTAATCATTCATCTTTGCTCTACAGGCCAAAGATATTCAGTTATATCACCACTTAGGACTGAGGATGATAAAAAATCATATAAATAACGAATCCAGTGAAATAAAGGATAAGGTTAAGGATTCGTATTTTAGTTTATTCAAGTTCAAGAATATTTCATAATAATACTTTGTGGAGCAAAATTCAAGAATAAAGCTCAAAACTTAGATCCAATGAAAGATAGTAACTATAACAGATAATTTGGACAAATAGAAGAAAATTTAGTTTTTTCGTGAATAGTGTCGTATACGTGAATAGTAACTACGATGAAAAAAGTAAGAATTTCATAATAAAATCCATGCCAATATTTTGGTATAATGATATTGAAAAGAATAACATCATTTACGAAAGAAAATAACATCCCTTACCTCAAAAGAATAGTACCTCTGACTGGAATATCGGATATAAGGCTGAAGAAAACTTGCACTGAATAGTAACACTCAAAGTATATAAATACTCACAAAAATACACTCGATATTATAGAGAGAGAAAACTTCTGATTCTGGTGTGATTTTCAATTCTAATCTAAGCACTCGATTTATAGGAAAAGCTTATGATGCCAATGTAGACTTTTTTAATAAAATAATATTTTTTAAAAAAAAAAATCTCCAGCTGCCTCAGCCGCCTCGTGGGAAAATTTCAGCATTTTCCAAGCAATGACAAAAGTGGGGCCCACCATTTTATTTAAAAAATATTTGTTTTCCGAAACTTCAATAATTCATAATAAATAACCCTTTTATCAGAAAAATACAAATTATATGTCATTTCCATAGAAAATTGAATTCTCTACAACTTTGTAGAAGAAAGTTTTTCCAAATTCCAAACATAAATTATCCGAAATCCATAAACGGATGATTTTCTACATCAAAATACTGATAAAAACACATCAGCACTAATTCCTTCTTTTATATCCACAAAATAAATATTTTCTTATCATATAAATCAATAATTAATTATTCACAAATAATATTACAGAACTACAATATTGACAACCAGGTCGTTCCCAGAAAAGAGGTGGCCTTCCGATAAGGACTTCTCCTTACTGGCGCGCAATTAAATAACCCCTCCTAGACAGAACTTTCTTAGACATTGTCAATAATACTATCTAATAATATTATTCAAATAATATAAATTATTGAGTTGATAATGTGGAATACTGTGCAGTGACAATTATTGAATCAATCATATAAAATAACAACGTAGCAATTATTGATATAAAATATCAACGTAGCAATTATTGAATCAATAAAATATCATGCAATTATTGAATCAATAATATAAAATATTGAACAGTAATTACTGTAACAATAATTGAGTAGTGACTTCTTACGTAAGAATCAATAATTTAAAATACTGTGCAATATCGTGTGCTACTGTGCAACACCGCGTATTACTGTATTTTAATCACCGGGTATTTCAACAGTACTAACGGTAACAACTACGCTGTTATTTTATAAAAAGGTTATTTCTGTCGCTTTTTATATCCGACAGTTATTTCGTTGTGGGGTCCACAAATAGCTGCGCCGTCGTACGAATATTTTCCGACAACAAGAATATTCCACGACCAAACGAATATTCTCCGACAACAAGAATATTTTATAACCACTTGCACATTTTAAAATATTTACACATTTCACCCATAACTTTTTACATTTATCCAATCAACACCTTACTATTTCGAAATAATATATAAAAAAAATTAAATCTTTATTCATAAAAGTTGGGGTCTTACAGATTGGTTCCCTATATATATATATATATATAGCGACGGACAACATATAGATGACGGTTGTATATATACGGACGAACCGAATCGTCGTCCGGTCCGTCGCTAAAGGGGGGTGAGCAAGGTATGTTGGATAAAGGGTGAGCTTAAGATCCACACCATATATATATATGGGCTATATGTATATACAAAAATGTGTGTTATACAGTCGGGATATGACGACGGGTTTTTTGGACTATGGCGATGGTTCACCCGTCGTCGCCGTAACCCAATATAGCTATGGTGACGGATTTTACCCGTCGCAATAGCCCAAAAAACTGTCGTCATGGTCGACAGTGTACTACACAGTTCATCTTTTCCTATATATATATATATATACTAGTAATTTTTCGTGCCTGAAGGCACGGCGTAACGAAAAATTAGAATAAAATTTAAAAAATACTACATTACTTAAAGACTTTTGGCAACCTATAATTACTTACAATCAGACATAACAATTATTATAATTAACCACACCGTCACAATAATTAATTTTTCTTAAAAATATATATATCCAAAAAAATCTAAACATATCTACAAAACTTAAAATCATCAATACATATCCAAACCATCAAAACAACGATCATTTAATACCCAAAATCATCATAACTATGTATAATTAGTTAACTTTACAAAAGACAGAACACAAAAAATACACACATGTAAAAAATAGAGAAACAACTTCGTATTATTTACAGCTTACACCAAGTATCCTTCAATGTATACCTGAAAATATTTGAAATATAAAAATTATCGAAATATGTGAGTTAAAATAAAACAATTGTAGACTTACAATCAAATAAGATTTTCTTAGTACCATTTCAACAAACAGATAGCAGTAAGGGATTTGAGTTGACTGCAGGAGGGGGTAGCGTGTAGGAGGTGGATTTGATTTGGGCGGAATTTTTTTTATAAGATGAAATGTGAGCCTCTAGAATGAATCTGAACCGTCTTTGTGCTTTCCCGCCCAAATCAATTAGAATGAATTTGAACTGTACTTGTGCTTTCCCACACAAATCAATTCAAATTGGGTTCTATCTTATTATTATAGAAAATTAAAATTAGAATGAATCTGAACCGTCATTGTATTTTTTTACCCAAATCAATTAGAATGAATCTGAACTGTCCTTGTGCTTTCCCGTCCAAATCAATTCAAATTGGGTTCTATCTTATTATTATAGATATTATAGATTATGGATATTTTTGCACAATTTTTCAGTCGAAACAAACCAGCCCATTTATACACAAACTCTGTACAGATGTAAGTGGCCCAAATCAATCCTTATCACTATCTATCATTAGTCTATACTAATCAAAAATTCGTTGCATTGAACATTTAATTCTATATTTGATTCTTCTATTAAAAAATTGCATTTAAAATTCACTTTTTTAGATAATTAAAGTATATATTTTTTTTATATATTAATTAAAGTTTGTCTGTATAAAACTTCTATTAAATTGTTTAATTACTATTAGATTAATCTCATTGAACATTCATTTCTATATTTGTTTCTTCTATTAAAAAATTGCATTTAAAATGCATTTTTTAGATAATTATTAAAGTATATAATTTTTTATATATTAATTAATGTTTGTCTGTATAAAACTTCTATTACATTAATCTTTGGTAAATATTTTAGATTAGGGGGTTTAATTACTATTTTCTTAGTAAATATATTGTATTAGATTTTTTTTTAATATTAGATTTATTTATATATTTTGGTGACTCATACAGAAAAGTAATTTTACATATATTTAACTCTTTTAGACGTTTTGGAACTTTTAAACTTTTATATAACTATAAATTATTTTTATTAGATTGGGTTAAGCTTTTTTAGTAGTTTAAAAAATTTGAGTTTATTTATATATCTTCTCTAAGATATATATATATAAATCCATAATAAAGTGGAAGTATGATTTAATGCACAATTCCAAATCTTAATCTGGATAGGTATCCATATATATACTGATTATGTGTATGTATAGAATGAATATATAGATTATAGAGAATCTGGATAGGTATATATAGATAATAGATTATAGAGAATTAAAATTTGAATGAATCTGAACCGTCCTTATGCTTTCCCGCCAAAATCAATTATAACGAATCTGAACCGTCTTTGTGCTTTTCAGCCCAAATCAATTCAAATTGGCTATCTTATTATTATAGAGAGTTAGAATTAGAATGTATCTGAATTGTTCTTGTACTTTCCCGCCCAAATCAATTAGAATGAATCTGAACCGTCCTTGTGTTTTCCCGCCCAAATCAATTCAAAATGCGTTCTATCTTATTATTATAGATTATTATTATTATTATTATTGTTATTGTTATTATTGTTGATGTTGTTGTTGGTATTATTATTATTATTATTATTATTATTATTATTATTATTATTATTTTGAATTAAAATTAGAATAAATCTAAACCGTCCTTGTGCTTTCTCGTCCAAATCAATTAGAATGAATCTGAACCGTCATTATGCTTTCACAACCAAATCAATTAGAATGAATATAAATCGTCATTGTGCTTTCACGCCCAAATTCAAAATGGGTTCTGTTTTTATTATTATTATTATTGTTGTTGTTGTTGTTGTTGTTGTTGTTGTTGTTGTTGTTGTTGTTGTTCTTATTATTATTGTTGTTGTTGTTGTTGTTGTTGTTATTATTATTGTTATTATTATTATTATTATTATTATTATTATTTTTTATTTATTTATTATTATTATTATTATTGTTACTATTATTGTTATTATTAGTATTATTATTTTGAATTAAAATTAGAAAGAATCTGAACCGTTCTTGTGCTTTCCCGCCCAAATCAATTTGAATTAATCTGAATCGTCTTTGTGCTTTCCCCCTCAAATTCAAAATGGGTTCTATTTTATTATATAGATATATGATTTTCTATTTGTGGCAACCGATTGCTATGGATACTATTACAACAACCATAATCTATACTGTTGATCGCAACATTGGATGACATGAATTAAATTGGATTTCCCCCCTGCCGCTACAGGTTGCAGCCTGTAGCGGTAGTAATATGGTTTGTAGCGGCACGATAAATTAATCATTTGCCTCTCATTTGTCCATGTGCTACACTGTCTGCCGCTACAAGTTCTGACGACAGTGCAAATATTTGAAAAATTGCAGTCGGCGCAGCGGTAGTTCAATAGTTTAATAACTTATAGGTCTCAAGATCAAATCTTAGTTGTGTTATAAATACTTTGCTTCATGTGCTATATTTTGTGTATTAGATAAATTTTACTACCATCAATATATATAATTGTTTCTCTTTAAAAATAAAAAAGTATTTTTGTAGTCTCCAATATTTTTAAATTTATTTTACCAATATATATATATATATATATATATATATATATACATATTCTTTTTTAAATTTCTTGTCAAACTAAATAAAATACTAAAAAAATCTCAACATTAAACTAAATATATATAAAGTAACTATATATTTTTTTACTTTATATATATTTAGTTTAATGTTGAGATTTTTTTAGTATTTTATTTAGTTTGACAAGAAATTTAAAAAAGAATATGTATGATGTTGAGATTTTTTTTAGTATTTTATTTAGTTTGACAAGAAATTTAAAAAAGAATATGTATATATATATATATATGTATTTATATATTGGTAGAATAAATTAAAAAATATTGGAGACTATGAAATAAATTTTTTTTTGTAAAGAGAAACATTTATATATATAGATAATAGTAAAATTTATCTAATACACAAAAAATATAGCACATCAAGCAAAATATTTATGGCATAGCTAAGATTTGATCTTGAGACCTATAGGATATTAGGCCATTGAACTACCGCTATGCCAACTTCAATTAATTAATTTTTTGCACTGCTGCCACCACTTGTAGCGGCAGTCAGTGTACCACATGGGCAAATGAGGGGCAGATGAGTAATTTCTGGTGTCGCACAAGCCATATTACTGCCAGTACAACCTGTAGCGACAGGAGAAAATTCAATTTAATCCATGTCATCCAATGTTGCGATCAACGGTGTAGATTATAGTTGCCACATATGGGAACCATATATATATATATATATAGAGAGAGAGAGAGAGAGGAGGAGGAGGAGGAGGAGGAGGAAGAGGGATCTAAACATACCTCTTAAATAGCATACTTCTCTTAAATAGTATACCTTTATTAAAATTATGTCGTTTTAAAGATTTTTTTAAAAAAACAAAATAATATTAAAAGAGAGTGACCCATTTATTTTCTTTTTATTTACAAAAATGTCACCCGCGACTCCACTTATTGTTTAGAAGAATCTTCAAAATAACCTAATTTTTATAATAAAAAAAAATATGTTATTTAAGAGGTATATTTTAGATCCATCCTCCCTCTCTATATATATATACATATACACGGAGAGGATCTCTGATGGACGGGTCCGTTAACTGACCAACCCGTTCCTGAACCGGCCTCTCTCTCTCTCTCCCTCTCTCCTTCTCTCTCTCTCTCTCTCTCTCTCTCTCTCTCTCTATATATATATATATATATATATATATATATATATATATATATATATATATATATATGGAAATGATTCATAACACATATTTGTTAAGAATTATTATATGACATACATAATTTATGTCATTGAAAACAAGAAGTAATGGTCAGAATTAGAAATTGAAAATAGACGCCCGCTACTATTAGTGGTGGATGGTAAAAAAACACTCGATGTCTGCTATTAATAGTAACATACGCTAATCAGAATAAGGGTTTAACTTGACCAATAAATATTTAGGATTTTTTAACTACTAAATGTTCGATTTTCAGTTTTTAATCCTGGACCCGATAGTAGACATTATGATCTATTTGATTTTTTTACTAGATTGTTCGTTCCACTATAGTTATTTGTTAAAAACTTATATTATCTAGTATATGATCTAAATATCTGATTTATTACTGTTGAAGGCTACTGATAATTTATTTATCTTAGTCATAATATTATTTACTGGCTATTTGTGCTCACCATTTTGCTTCACAATTCCTTTAAAGAACTAAGAGTGTAATTGGGGCTAGTAGGGAGAATATGGGTATGGAGTGATGTTTCGAGTTAGTGGTTGTCCTCATCAAGTTATAAAATAGTGTAGAAATAATTATATTGAGAACTTAATTTGAGTGTGAATATTATTGTACTATTTACGACACAATAATTGTACTAATAACTTAAAATACATGTGTTGTCGTATTTTCACAGCGTTGTAATAATTGATTTTAGTGAATCAAATAAGGTAGTATAGACCCGAATTTGGAGCGACACAGTGTGTGTTGTCGTATTTTGCACGACATTATAGTAGTTGTAAATAAGAAATTTTTGTTTGTAATATGTATTTTGACTACTCAAATTAAGTGGTATAGACCCGAATTTGGTGGTGTCACAGTTGGTATCAAAACTTAGGGATATGATCTCTGGTGGAGATATAAGATTAGAACTATGAGGGGAGAGACGAATAAAATCCTTTACTAATATGTTCTACCAAAGTTAAATTTCATTAGCAATTTAAATGTGGAGACATGAAGTGATATATCAAATTCTTTAACTAACATTTGTTTTTTGGCCACATAGTTCGACTATGTCTTTTAGCAAAATCAAATTTCTATAGAGAAATCATTATACCGAAGAAATGACCTGAGAGTTAGAATATGAAATCAAAGCTAAATATCCTTCTATCTCTTCGAATGCCAGGTACGTACGTAAGTTTTGGAGACGAAATTTCATAAGGAGTGGAGATTGTAAGACCCCGAATTTTAGTAAAGAGAATTTAAATTTTCTTATAATTATTATGCTAAATAGTAAGTGTTAAATTGATAAAATAATAAAGTTAAGAGTGATATATGAAAATTATAAAATAAAAACTATGTCGGGGATTAGGTAAACTACGACGGCGCCGAATAAACTAATCATTGATGGCCCCACAATAACGTAATTGTCGGATATCGAAAACGACAGAAATAACATTTTTAATAAAATTTGTCAACGATACTATATACTTTAACTATTTAAATATCCGGTGATAAAAGTACAGTAACACGCAGTGTTATACAGTAGCACACGATAATTTACAGTAGCACACAGTATTGCACAATATTTAATAATTATTAACTCAATAATTATTACAGTAACAACTACACAATATGTCATATTATTAAATCAATAATTTTCATGGCACAGTAACTTATATTATTTGATATGATATTAATTAGTATACCAGCTAGCATTATTGACAATATTTAAAGAGTTCTGACAAGAAAATGGGTTGTCTAATTACGCGCCGTTCATATAGAATACCCCCTCTTTCTTAGAAACGATATGGTTGTTAATATTGTAAGTCAATAATATTTATTTGATAAGTGCATAATATTTATAATTTTTTATTCCTTTACGTTTGGTTTTATTACATGTTTCATGTTTATATGATCTTAATAAGTTGTTTATTGCTTTCAGGTAAATTAAAGCTAAAAGGATGTAAACAAGTTGATTTGGAGTTGAATTGAAGAGAAGTTTGACCAGTAGTTGACTTTCTCAATTTTTGGAGATTCCTACATGGAATTGAATTGATATTACTATCAGATTTAGGATTAATTTTGACTGAGATTTTATTTTCTTATTAGATTCTATTTCTTTACGGAAACTAGTTATGTTTTGTAATTCTATTTAGGATTTGGATTTTTAGTTCTCATAGGATTTAGGTTTTTATCTAACACTATAAATAGAGGATGATAGTTAAAGTTTTAATTCATTCAATTTTCTATCAACTCTCATACCTCATTGAAGTGCAGACTTGGAAGCATGTCAGGCTAGTTTCTTTATTCAGTTCTAAAGGGAGGTGGAACCTTGTTACAAGTAATTAATTAATTGAGTATTATTATTTATTCCTTCTTATATGAAATTTCTTCTGATAATCTATTTTCATTGATTGCATGCTAGTTGATCTAATTAATTTGATATGGCCAATTGAGTTAATTTAATCATTATTATATGCTAGATTAAGATTGGAATTACGTGTAATTGATATATGTCTTCATCACAAGTAGCAAATTAGTGATACTAATTGTGGACAAACTTTTGTGTATTACTAAGATTATCAGAAAATAAGTTAAACAAATTGAGCTTATGTGTTTGTTGCTTGGATTAGCCTAATTCTCTATTTCTTAATGCTTCTATCATATTAAATCTAGAGATCTTGTTCTAGGTTGTATGCTAGTTGAATCTTGTGAAGAGCTTGTTTCATAAAGTGAATATCTAAGGAGAATTTCGGATAGCAGAGCTTATTGTTATCTAGGGCTAATAGTTTCATTGAAGGGTAAATAATAATAACTTGATTAATTAATTGTTGTACTCGGCGAAACTAAACTGCAAAACTGAAGTTTTTACACACTTGATTAAATTCATCAATTAATTATGTTTTTCTTAGTTTAAAATAATTTCAAAAATCCCCCATCTTTATTTTCTGTTAAAATAGTAGAATAAATATAAAATAAACTTACTATTTGTGGGATCGATCCTTGCTTACTACTGTGCTAATTATTTAAATTCGTAAAGTGAAAGTGAGGTTAATTTTGAAGTGTCAACGATATTTCTCAAATTTTGGCGCCGTTGCCGGAGAGTGTTATTTCTTTTTGTTTAATCTTTGTTTTCGTTTATTTTTATTATTTTCTTCTTTTTTTTTCTTTTTTTTATGACTCAATCCTTTCACTTTATTGACTTAAATTTTGATCAAGAGATAGAAAAAATTGCATAAACAAAAGAAGCTCTTGTTCCATTACTTGAAGAGGAAAAGATGGCGGTGCCACACAATAACAGAACTTTGAAAGAACTGACTACTTTTGATTTGAATCAACTATCTTTTTGTATTGAGTATCTTACTTTAGATGTTACTTTTGAACTTAACTCTGGAATAATTCATCTTTTGCCTTTTTTTCGTGGTCTTACAGATGAAAATTCATATAAGCATCTAAAGGAGTTCCACGTGGTGTGTTCCACAATGAAAGCACAAGGAGTGACAGAGGAACAAATCAAGCTTAGACTTTTTCCATTCTCCTTAGCAAATTTGGCTAAAGACTGGTTATACTATCTGTCTTCAGGATCAATACAATCATGGAATGATGTGCAAAGGTTATTCTTGGATAGGTATTTTCCTGCATCAAGAGTTGCCGATATAGGAAAGAAGATATGTGGAATCAGGCAGTTCAATAGAGATAATCTCTATGAGTATTGGGAAAGGTTCAAGAAGTTGTGTTCCAGCTGTCCACCTCACGGAATTGATGATCATCACTTGATCCAGTACTTTTATAAGGGGTTGCTACCAATGAATAGAAGAATGATTGATACAGCAAGTGGAGGAGCACTGGTAGACAAAACTTCAGACGCTGCAAAGAACTTAATTACAACCATGGCAGTCAACTCACAGCAGTATGGTACTAGGATGACTCATACATCACAAAGAGTAAAGGAGGTGAACACTTGTAATCTTGAGCAACAGGTTTCTGAATTAACTGCTATAGTTTGACAAATGGCTACAAGTAATATGCAAGGTTTTCAGCAAACTCAACCTAGTACCACATAGAAAACCAAGAAGTACTTGTCAATTCTGGGACATCTATGGAGGATATGTTCAAGGCATTCATGAACCAAACACAACAATTCATGAATCAGACATAGCAGTTCCAGCAAGAGACAAGAACTTCTGTTCAATATCTGAGGGACCAAATTAGTCAGCTTGCAACCATAGTAGGGAGGTTGGAATCTCAAGACTCAGGGACGTCACTTTCTCAAATTGTTGAGAATGTAAGTGCGATAATGTGACGCCCTTAAAATAGGTCCACACAACCCATTCTGAGTCGCCAGAAATACATGGTACAGAATCCAAATACAAATCTTCATATTCCAACTATTACTCTGTCGTGCATAATACGACCACACATAAACAGTGAATAACAATACTCACACTCCTTATCAATGATACGTTACATAAAAGTACAATCAATAATTATTTTAGGAATTAAAATCTTTGAAAAATATTCAAGAAAACCTTCGGACATGGGAGGCCATGCTTCTAAGTTATAATAGATATCATAGGACTTGAGAATTAACCTTGGTTGACCCAATAGACCCTAAAAAAGAACGAGAAGATTACTATCTTGTTCATTCCAATGGTGGGTATTCTCTTGTCATATAATTATCTTAATTTTCTCAAACTGAGGATTATATTCCAACCATACTCCAAGATTATATAGGTAGTGCTCATAGATATAATCAGCAAGTGAATGCGCACAACCATGTCTTATAATAATATGAAGTTGTATGTGGTTAGACATCTTGCATGATAGTGACAACACACCCTTCTAAAGTTGGGTTCACCTCACCATCTCTCTATTCCTTATTATTTTCGCTCGACCCAACTACACTCTTATTTCCTGAAAGAATTGTGAAGTAAAAGGGTGAGTACAAATAGCCAGTAAAGAATATTATAACTAAAGATAATTAAATTATCAATAGCCTTCATCATTAATGAATCAGATCTTTAGAACCTTAGCCCTCAACAGGGAAAAATTTGATAGAATACAATAGACAACAAATTTTAGATCAACAACTGCAGCGGAACAAGCAATCCATTAGAAAAGTCAAGTAGAACATAATGTCTACTATCTTCTCCATGTTAAAAGTCCACCAACAATATTTCATCCCTGTAACATCAATCAACAGTTCCTGCCCACAATCATGTAAATAGTTCATGATCATAATTATGTTGATAAATTCCTCTCGCACCCAGGACGAAGATAGTTTTCATCACCTATCTTTACCTGAAATACCAAAGTTCATGGTTATACCAAATCACAGTTCCTTTACATAATCATGCTAATAAATTCATTTTTGCACTCAGGCCAAAGATATTCATTCGTAACATCAATAACCATTACTATACTACTTTACAGCCTTTAATCATAATCATGTTAGTCAATTCATCTTTGCACTACGGGCCAAAGATATTCAACAGTAACATCAATGGTCATAATCATGCCAAATAAATGTCCATCTTTGCACTACGGGCCAAAGATATTCAACAATAATGATCATGATCATGATCATGATCATGCCAAACACATGTTCATCTTTGCACTACGGGCCGAAGATATTCATTAATCAACAGTTCATCTTTGCACTACTGGTCAAAAATATTCATTAATCAACAGTTCATCTTTGCACTACTGACCAAAGATATTCATCAATCAACAATTCATCTTTGCAGTACGAGCCAAAGATAACTTTCAACACAATTTAAGACTGAGGATAATGACAATGATAATTTTTTATTAAATAATAATTTTTTAAATTTTTTTAATAATTATTTCAGAATATTAAATATTATTTTTCCTTCAAAAACAATAATTATTAAAAATATTTATTTTAAAATATTAAAAATAATAATTATTTTAGAATATTCAAAGTAAATATTAAAAAATTAAAATAAATATAAATATAATAATTATTTTTTATAAAAAAACTAAAATAATTATTATTTTTAATATTCTAAAATAAATATTATTTTTAATATTCTAAAATAAATATTATTTTTAATATTCTAAAATAAATATTATATTTAATATTCTTAAATAATTATTATTTTTAATATTCTAAAATAATATTATTTTTAATTTTTTAAAAGTAAATATTATTTTTAAAAATAATATTTACAAAAATATTTTTTACTTTTAAAATATTAAAAATAAAAAATATTTAAAAAATATTTATTTTAGAATATTAAATATAATTATTATTTTTATTTTTTAAAAAAACTAATATTTTATTTTTAAATATTAAAAATAACTATTTTAATAATAATTATGTTATTTTAAAATATTAAAATAATTATTATTTTAATAATAATAATTTATTTTAAATAATTAAATATTATTTTTTTAAATGTTAAATATAATTATTATTTTAAACTTATTTTATAAATACTATTATATTTTAAAATATTAAAAATTTGGGTTGGGTCAAACTGGGTCGGGATGGATTAAACTTGGTCAAAATGGGTTGGGTTTAGGTTAAAATGGGTTGAAGAAACAAAAACACCAATAAATTGTCACTTTAAGAACCTAACTGATGAAAATGGTACTTTAGGAACGAATTTGAAAGTGGGTGACAACTTAGAGGGACAGAAGTGCCAATCAACCTATATATAATTAGGTACCAAAATTTAATTGCCCAATTAGCTGACTGTCTGTAACAGTCTACAATGACGTACTTAGAAAAAAAAATCATTTTATTTTTCCATTAATAGAAAATTATATTTATCCATATTTTTATAGAATATAATAGTAATATTTTCAACGTAAAAATATTTTTTTTAAAATGTATAAATTGTGAGCATATACTATTAATGTACTATGTGTATCACAAATTTAAATTTTCTTTGCATTCAATTTCACTTTCTTTGTGTCAAAAAAAAAATTCACTTTCTTAAAATAAAAAATAATTAACTGCCCGTATTAATTGGGTTTTTTCCATGTCGAATTTTTTTTTTTTTAAAAATGAGTTGGGTTCGAGGTTCAAACTCCACTCCTCTAAGTATCCATTCCTTTTTGTCGTCATTAATTATTAGAGTATTGATATGTAGTGCTAAAGTTTTATATTGAATTATAATTGCAATGTATATCAATACATCGGATTCGACAGGGCTATAAGTTGGTCCATTATATTATATATCTAATTAGAAGAACTACCATTAATAACCATTCACCTAAACGGATAACAAAAGGATTGATACATAAAGTTACATGCAAGATGCATAACTAATTATTATACACATCAAACATCAAAATATAATATTATTTAGAATAAATCTAGGGGACCATTTTAAAGTAATCGGTCAAATTTTTTTTTACTTCCAAAATAGTTATAATATTTATAGGAACTGAAATTTTTACTGAATTTATTGATTTTGGTGTAATTTGGATAGACCTAAAAAATAAAATTGTATAATCTATATAATTCTATTTTTTACGTGTATCCAAATTATACCAAAATCACTAAATTCTATAAAAAATTTAATTTTAATAAATATTATAAATATTTTGAGAGTCAAAAAAAAATTGACCGGGGTTGTATTATTTATAATCCATAAAAGAAGTCAAGAGCAACCGATAACATGTACTCATTTTCAATCATAATTTTGACTTTAAATAAATTAATATAAAAATCTTTAAATAAATTAATATAAAAATTAATCTATTATATATTCTTTAAATAATTTATAATTGTATTAATTAAAACGAAATAAATTCATATCAATTATAAATTCAAAACCGTAACAAATTAACTTCAAATATCAAAACAAAACCCTTTTTTTAAAAACAAACTTAGCAAAATAGAAACAGAATTTCCATTTTTACCCTCGGTTGCTACATATGAGACCATAACTTAAGTTGAAAATTTTGATGGGCCACAAATTATAATATTATTAAAAGACTGAAATGGGAACTATTGGGAATTGGGGATAGATGTTTGAATGATCAGGAGATGTGCAGCATGATGATCAGTGGGTCTGAGTAGCAGGCTGGTGACCCCTCCCCCCTAATTTTGACATTATCCAATTTGAACCAAAATCAAAATCAAAATCAAAATCTAGCTTGCGCAATCCAAAGACTGTCTGCAGCATACCAATAAAAAGTAACACAGCTAGGTGTGGCCTGTGGGGCAGTCAGATTAAAAATAGGAAATTGACATTTTCAGATTATTTTTTGATATTTTTATACCTAATGTTCACATATTAACTCATGTGCCCAATTTTTATTGACTAATATATTGGTCATACATGTGAAAATATCAAAAAGTGATGTAAAAATATTAATCCGTTCCTTAATATAAATCATTTTAGAGAAATATTTTTGTTTCTTAATATAAGTCGTTTGAATATTTCAAGTAAACATTAATTGTTTAATTTTTAATATTACCCCAAGTATTAAATATAACTTTGGTTCTCTCACTATTATCTGTCTAATAAACAACACTCTCTTTTTTTAATATAAGGGTAATATAGACAATTAATATTATATTTAATATTTTATAATTATTTTTTTAATACTTGTACACAACTCTAAAACAACTTATATTAAAGAACAGAAAAAAAAAAGGAGAAAGTGTGAAGAACCTTAGAGATCACCCGTATTCATGACAAACCAAAAGACAACTGCCTAATTGTATTGGATCACCCTATTTTTGAAAAATGTGCTGCAACTTTTTTCGTCAAGTAATTTTATTCCAAAATAAATTATATAATTATTGTTTTTCGTCATCCAACAATAATATGTCGAGAGTCCTGTTACGTATTGCAATAAACTTATATCAACATATAATTGCGAAGGTTATCAACATACGAGATACAAAAAGTCTAGGATCGGGATGTAGGTCTAGCGACCAGTCCAATTTTTTTTTTTAATAACACCCAAAAAATGTATAATATTTATTTCAACTGAAATTTTTATATAATCTAGTGTTTTTGGTGTAATTTGAATACATATAAAAAATAAATCCCTACATCCCGGTCGCCGAAGAAGTACTGCACGAGATATTATGAATTATCATTATTACTTTATTTGTTTGTTTAATTTAATTCAATCTAAATTTAATATCTATTTTTAATTTCAGAAAAATGCAATAACATAAAGTTTCGAACATGTCACTACTCATTACATATATTTTGGATAAATTGAATGCTACCATGTCACTCATATTTTAAAATTTTATTTATGATTTTGAAACGTGGAGAATATTTTAATATATATATATATATATAACACAGTTCTAGTGGAATTGTAATAAACTATTTTTATTTCGGCTGTGGAGGGAGCAAAAGCATTTAGCCTTTTGGGGGCGGCGTTGAGTGGTTGGTTGACATGGGAATGCGGCTTAATCGAACTCAATTTGACTCGATTGGACTCGCTAAATTATTGAAGTCGGTTCAATTTGCGAGACCCCCTGGGGTGTACGAATTCAATTCGAGTTTGAATTCAATTTTAGACTTGATTAATTTCAAATGATTGCTTCACCAATAATAATAATAAAAAATTATGAAATTTTGACTAGGTAGACGCTTGGTCCCTCTGAATTTTTATTGCCTACTACTGTCTCCGTTCCTAAAATATAATCGTTTAAGATTTTGACACATAAATTTAAAAAATTATTTAATACTAATAAAATTTATTTGAAATTTCATCACTACCCCTTTATGGAAATTGAAAACTATTAATATAAGAGAGAGAATTTATTGGGACAATGAGATAAGATAGGGGTAATATAGAAAAGTAAATAATTTATTCTTCTAGAAACTTGTAAACGACAAATATTTTGAAATAAATTTTTTCTTCTAAAACGACAATCTTTTAGGAAGGGAGGGAGTAACAAATACTCCCTCCGCCCCAGGATAAAAATCCTAGTTGACTTTTGCGCATATTAAGAAAGAGAAAAAAATGATAAAATTGTCCATATTTAAATTCTCACTTAATTGTATAATTTTCTGCACATTACTAGTGATACTTCGTAAATATGCATAGATAATATAAATATAACAATTAATAATAAGGGTAATATAGGCAAATTATTGTAAAAAAATAGATCATTTAAGGTAAATAAACATTTAACTTGGGACTATCTGAAATAGTAATAAAGACTTTTATCCTGGGACAGAGGGAGTATTATTATGATCACAAATAGTATTTTAATTAACACTAACAAAAAGTTGTAAGAAATTGAAAAATGATACATATTACGATTTTACATATCGATTTTTTTTATTGTAAGTTACGTGGATACAATTAATTGGTAATATTTTTAGGATGTATTTGATACACTGAACTAATTTTTTTTATTGAAGTTTTTTATTGCAAGTTACGTAGATACAATTAATTGGTAATACTTTTAAGATATATTTGATACACTGAATTAATTTTATAATCATATCCAATCTCATGTATTGATATACGTCGCAATCATAATTTGACTAAAATTATTCGTAATATATAACAGGACTAAGAAATTTAAAATGGTTAGATCCAATCCCTGTACTGTTTTCTATTCTTATTTTATACAGTTTGTGTACAATTATTTGTGTATATGTTTACACTATTTATAACATTAGTCACGTTTGATTATGAACAGTCTGTGAACCTAAAACTATTCGTTTTAGACTCGAGAATATATATTTTCACAAGTAAATTTTATAGTTCCACATGTAAATTATATATATATCTCTCTCTCCCTATATACATATACATATTTTATATATTTTAAATATCATATTGTCGTGCATCTAATAAAGGTTTAAGTGAATAACGTAATTTAATTTATTTTTTATGAGTTTTAGTAACTTATACTTGTAATCAGTGGCGGGACTAGAACATTTTTAAAGGGAGAGTCAAAATACATCAATAAAAAAAATTATTTATTGACGCTTGTAGTGCTTCTTTCAAATTTATTTTGTCCAATTATAGTATTTCACAACATCCTATTCCAACCCTTGTCAACCTTTGAGTTGTGAGTCTAATGACTTTAAATAGATATATATATATATATATATATATATATATATAATTTTTTCCGAACTATTGGACTATTAATCAGATTTTAAAATTTTTTGTCAACTGATTAGCTACTTTTATAAATAAATTATAAATTATAATATTATATATTCAAAATCTTATATTGTGGTTCTGGTCATCTTCCTTTGAGCCAACTGAGAGGAGCCACTCAAAGCAAGAAAATGAATTAAGTTATTCTCATTTACAAAAAATTGATACCAAGGTATGATTAAGTTAGTAAGACAAATGAGTGCAATATTAATTAATTAATCATCAAACTTATTTAACATTATTTTATCTTATAATAAATTGTTAATTTATTATAGGTGGAATGACATGAAAAAGCAAATGAATTAATACGTACCATCTCATAATAAAAATTAAGTTTAACTAATATTAGCATTCTTCATATTTGAGGGTTAAGGGGTCATATGACCCCCCAGTTCCGCCCATGCTTGTAATATTACATTTAATCTATATCAATTTAGTTTTCTAAAAATTCATTAGTTCCTTTCAACTTTATGCAAATTAATATAAAAAATAAAATAAGATAATCCATGATAATCACTGCCAGTACAAGAAACATAATTTTGATGAATGTAATACTTAACATTGTAAATTATTTAAGAAATAATATTAAGAATAAAATTATTATTTTAATAATTAAAATAAATAATCATAACAGAAAATATATTATAATATTCATACCATGCTCAACCGATTGTTGTCAGCAGTTATTTAGTCAAATTATTTCACTTACCAACCAGTCCATCCTTTTTCAAACATGATGATACTATGAAATGTTTGACTTCTTTCTTTCTTTCTTTTTCTTATTTTCTTTTTTTTTTTGTTCTTTATTTTCTTCTCACGCGTGAACAATGTTTGAAGGGTGACTACATTGTCTTAATTCTTATGGTTCAATTAATGGGGGCTTATTATATTATTATGGGAAAAGTAGTCAAATTTCGTTTGTTTTATTATTTTTAAAATCGTGACATTTGCATAACCGTCCACAAAAAAAAATATATTATGACAAGGACGCACCCAAATAAAAAAAAAATAATATTATTATTGCTTTAAATTATAAAATTAATATTGACTTTTTTAAAAGTCAATCTCAAACATTTTCAAACTTAAGATTGATATTAATTTATGTCAATACAATTATGAATATTATAAGCTAACTAAAATGTGATAGTAATAATAAGATTTATTATTTTGAAAATTTAAATAAACCATGCCAATTTTAAATTTAAAAATATTTTAAATTAACTTTTAAAAAATCAATAATGATTTTGTAATTTAGAACAGAGGAGTATATTTCATATTTCATATTTCACCATTATATTTTACTGCGACAGTAAATATAGCGTTTTGCAGAAACTAAGCTCCCCCCTAGACTGTTTTGATCCAGACGTGTTCAGACTCTCAAACAGAAAAAATTGAAAAAAAAAATATAGAAAGTGTCTAAATGCATCTTTATTAGATGAACGGTTAAGAGTAAGAGTCTGCATGAAAACATTTTTGCAGTGGTGGTGAAGTCAGAAGTGTAACCGATGAAAAATGAAATGCATTTGTTAGTTCTTCTAAATGCATTACAAGTAAGTAGGGACAAATAAGGCTGTAAATTGAACAAATAGTTTGCGCTCTATTCATACTCATTCGATTAAAAGTTCAATTCAAGCGTGACTCGAAATATAAATGAGTCAAATATGAGCAAATTTTAAAGTTTAATAATTTACTCGAACCTCCTCAAATTACAGTTTTCTATTGATACTCGAATCATATTCGTTAGAAAACTTCAAACTGTTCGGGCTCGATTCAAGATCGTAGCTAAACGAGCTTCAATCAAATCTTATTTTATACTCAATAATTTTTGTGAATCAAATTTAAGTAATTCAATACTCGGTTCGAGTCGGTTCATTTATAAGGGTCACCAAATTATTAAAATGTTATAATTGAATGGACCGGACAGCTTAGTTGTATGTTCTAATTTCTACTGGGTGGGGACCTTCTGCTAAAGGTAAAGGTATTTTGATGTGGGCTATCCCAGGTAGAATTTTCTTAATATATACAGTAATTATATATAACCTGTGTCCAATTTATCATATATAGCATACATACATACTCTCACATGATTTTCTATTGTTCAACCTTAATGGGCTTTTGGGGTAGCAATATTATCCAAACTCTTTTCTTTTCTTTTCTCTTTTTAATTTTTTTTATTTATGTAATTTTAAGTCCTTTTGGTGACTAAAATAGAGACCACGATGATTTTATGTAAAATTGCGTAATATATGGAGTTTTGTGCGTTACGATATTTAAAAGTAGTCACGGCAGGTTCCACTGAATTAAAAAAATACTTCATCCGTCTCTTAATATAAGTAGTTTTATAATTATTAAATATAATTTTAATTATTTATATTATCCTTGGATTAAAAAAAAGAGTGTTATTTATTAAACAAAAAATAACGTGAAAACAAGAAACAAACAGAACTAGCAAGACGAAAATCAGAATAATTATAAAAACATTTAACATTTGCGTTGAGTTTCAAAAATGGTCTTGATCAAGTCCCTAGCACTAATTTAAAAAAGGAATTTCATGTGCCCTTAGGGCACATGCTAAACACACTCGTGAATTGTGTACATATTCCCTTGAACTTGGTGCAAATGCAGAAATCAAGGGAATATACACACAGTTTGAAAAAATATTCTCTTGAACTGTGTACTTAGCATGTGCCAACCCAAAAAAAAAAGAAGTAAAAGAACAGGCATTTATTTGCAATTATGTACAAAGAGAGAGATTGGAAGGGGATAAAGAGTCATCATAAGAACAACAAATACTTCAAACTTTTCATATTCTTCTCTAGTTTGTGAATCATCTAAAAGAACAGATACAACACCTTGCTCGAAGATTTGGTAAAAAATACAAACTACAAAGAATGATCATCATACAAATGGAATAATACAGAATCTAGAGTACATCAATACAAATATTTACAAGCCGGCTGACACCAATCCGTGCAATGTAACAATACCGATTAGGATGTTCTGCTGATTGATGACAGGCAAAAACTGAACTGGAGATGGCGGAGACTCCATCTTCTGCATTGCCTCAACTGCCATGAAATCAGGGCCAATTGTCCTTGGGTTCCTGAAATTACAGAGAAGTTATAAATGTAAATTTGCATACTAACACAAAAGAAACCTATTTCCCATATGCAAAATTCTGGAAGCACTCGGTTCTCCTCGCAGGAAGTTTCACTAGGCCTAACTTAACCTGTCCACATGATACTCCCTTGATCCTATTTTCTGGGTCCTCCATCTGAATTTCAACTTTTTAACGAAGAGTACGAATATTACCACCCATAAGTGTGATAAACGATACATGTAACTATATGTATTAGAAAAAAAAGGGGTTAAAATGAATAAAATAGACCTTCAAATAATTACTCTATTTTTCCGTTTCCATTCCTTTAGTTTTTTTATTTCATTTAAATATATTTTTTTTCTTTTATTCTTTCTTGCTTTTATTTGTTTCATCCTTCTCCTTTGCCTTTCTACTTTTACGCTTTACTTATGGGATTCATTTTCAGCCTACCCCAACTAGTTCGGGATAAAAACTTGGGACAAAAGGCGTTGTTCAGTTGAGAAAAATTACCCTATTTTCCCTAAAAGTACGACAAACAAAATTATTGGGACGAAAACAAGTCTGGCATCACTATGATCAGAAATATGAGAAACATCTCATTTAGTGTTACCCAGATTAATGAAAACACATCGAATCAAGATTACAGTTGAAATAAAAAATAAATTACTAGCTTATAGTTGTGAAATTTGAACCCTTGGATGTATTAACAGGTCTACTTATAATAGAAAGCATATAATTCTCTCTAAGCTCATAGAGTGAGATATTACCTATTGCACATCTCTCCCACTGTCAGTTTAAAAATTCCCTCCCCACTAGCTTTCAATGTCCGCCGCAGATCACCATCAGTGAATGTGCCTATCAGGTGGAACTCGTCATCGATAACAAGAAGGCACCCACACCCTTTGCTAGTTAGCTCTACTAGCTGATCCATTATCAGATCTCCTTCCCTGCAGATTGGAAGTTCTTCTTGCTTCTTCATAACATCCTTTACCTGAAACATAACGAATTCACTCAAACCACGGCAAATTGTTTCTTAGGTAAAAGTATGAACACTACACAACTTATATATAAAACAACAAATGTAAAACTTTCTACTAAAGAAACCAATTTCGCAAGTTTGCCAAGAGAGAGATGCATGTGTCCACCACAGAAATTCAATAGAACTCTGCTAAACTACTGTGATACTAACATATTAAGATTACTAATTATATCCCCTTTATTACAACCGGAAAGGATTGTATGAAAAAAGGATATCAACAGTAGATAGAGTAAAAAAGTTCAGTATTACTTTGAAGTACGTATCACTAAATCCAATAATTAATCCAAGATCCATACAAAATTAAAGAATCCTGAATCCCTAGTCCAAACGCCAAAACTGTACAGTGAATCATGTATACAAAGTCCAAACACCATAAAGTGTACAATGAATCACTTAGTTCAATAAGTAAGCACCATGATCATAATACCACAAGACCACAACCCACATTTATACATAACCTAAAAACCACTTGCAAACAAATCTCACATTTTAATAAGCCTACACTACCTTAGTACCTTAAAAATCAAACTCCTATTCCAAGCACTTTTATTTTTAAAATATATAATGTAGTCTTCTAATCCAGCCTTATAACTGTATCCATTTTATTAAACATTATATATTAGTAATGACTGATGAACCCACCCTATATCATGATTCCATATCCCATAAAAGGGTTAAGAAATAATTGCCAGAAAATCCAGATTCTCATTTAACAACACAAGGTAAAACCAATTTCAATTAAACAAGTCTACCATAGTAACACCAACCTCACCTTAAAAATCAAGCTCTTCCCAATCCTCCCAGCCGGATGATTCGCAGCATACTCATTCCTAGTCAAATTCCTAGCCCCCATCAGCGCAATCGCCACCGTATCCCCAAAAACCATCTGAATAGCAGTCGACGTCACCGGAGCCAGATCAAACGGGCACAACTCTCTCTCCAGAGGCAAAAACACGTTCAAATCACAAACACCCATCAACGCATTTCCCTCAAGCGAAGTCACCGAAATCAAGTACACCCCTTTAGCCCTAGCACACGGCACAAGCCTCAACAACTCCTCTGTATTCCCACTCTTGCTAAACAGCACCAAAATGTCTTTACCCGTCAAAATGCCGATGTCTCCGTGGAGAGCATCGACGGGGGACAAAAACCCGGACCGGATCCCGAGAGAGACTAGAGTTTGGGAGATCTTCTGGGCGACGAAGCCGGATTTGCCAATGCCGGTGAAGAAAACGGTGCCTTTGGAGTTGAGGAGGGTTTGGGTGAAGGCTAGGGTTTGAGAGAGATCTAGGTTTTGGAAGAAATAGTTGAGGTATTTTTGCTGGGATTTGAAGAGGTTGAGGAGGTTTATAGGGTCGATTAGGGTTTGGTCTGAGGTGGAAATGGAGTGATCTGGAGGTGAAGGAAGAGAACCCATTGTTAGGGTTTGAAGATAGATCCGAATTTTCCAGTTACAGGAAAAGCAGATCCGATTTGGGGAAGAAAGAGGGAGATTTTACCTTTAATGTGCTTTGGATAGATATATAGTTCGTTAATTAGTTAAGTTAGTTGTTTTTGCGAGGGAGTGGTTAGTGATTTTTATTTTATTTTTCCCCTTGTAACTCAATTTCTCTAAAATAATATTTGAAATGTAAGGGAAAGGAAATAAACTAAATTATTTAAAATTTTAATTAATTAATAATTAAAGATATACTACGTATCTAAATTATATTTTGATATTTATTTGTTTGATAATAATATTAAAATTAGAGAAAATTTTCATTAAACTTAAGCTACTTTCACCCAAATTTTCCCAAAAATGGTGGAATTTTTTTGGAAATGAGATTTTTTTTACCCTTTTCCACACTTTTATGTACTTTTTATAGTAGCCTCTGATTTATTTTAGAAACCCTATAGGAAATCATAGAACAAAGCTCATTTGATTAAATTTTATGACGAGGTTAGATTTGAATTTATTACTTGAAAATTTTTAAAAATATTTAGAAAAGAAAAGAAAATGTAAATAGGTTTAGGTCAATGCTACATTTGAATTGAATGAATAAAATTGACGAATAAATGTAATAGTGAAAGGAATGGAATAGAGCGTTCATTCCATTACAACCGGAATAAATTATTTCATACCCTCTTTCAAAAAATAAAATTCACAAATCTGACAGAAATAGAAATGGTTCATTCCATTACAATAGAGCAGTCAAACAATTTTTTTCATTCTATAAGAATAAGTCATTCCATTCTCATATTCATTTCTTCAATCCAAGCATAGCATAAGTACAAAGACAGAATTATGGCTTTAGATATGGACACACACAGCTCAAATTAGGCTCAAACTCATTGCCCTTGAATTATGTTCAGCCTCAATATTCAGTATGATGACAATACACAGAGCAGAATTGCACAATAATGGGATACCAGAATGAAGTGAAAAAAAAATATATAATTAAGATTAACAAAAATCACACTTTTAATTATTAAATAATATAACAGAATTATGTACATAGATTGATAGACACTACACTGACTATTCTATTTCTCAACACCCACCCACCCACCCACCCACCCAACCTTCTCTCTCAATCTACTCTTGCAATACATTTCACTCATGAACATTCCTTGCATTCACATTCAAAACAGTATTGGCTTTTGCCACACATCATCTGCCTATCTCACAAAATACCTTCCATGCAACAAACTAGAACAACCCAGTATGGCGCAGCCGAATACGGATCCTTCTGTGCTGAAACAAGACGCCATTCGCCTGTTATAAACTTTGAATATTGTCTACCCGGTCGATGACATCCAAGGCTTTGATCTTGTCAACATTGAAGTCGATGACGGGAACAGATGACAGCCGCTTTACAGGGAAGGGATCTTTCCGACATTCGCGTGTCGGGGAGTGGTTGCTACTCTTACTCAGCCTTTGGTACTTGCTTAACCTGGTTTTTGCGGTGTCAAATTCTTGACTCTTACTTATTCCGGGTGTCAGTTTCCTCTTACTTACGTCTCGAAGCATCTCTTGGTCTTCAATGGTTAATGTTGGTGATGCAGAACTGGGTTTGTGTGATAACTGAATTGTTTTCTGATTAGGGGAGCGAATTGGGGATATAATAGGGGACCTGGTTCCTCCATTAACGGCCCTAGATTGGCTGACTAGATGGTGAAGCCACACAACCAGTTCGAGAATATATGATTCAGTTTTTTCCTTATCCCCATGGTGGAGTGTCTCGATCCTGATCAACTCAGTCTGGCCAGCGGTTTTCTTGCTTGCATCAGACCTAAAAAAAATCAACTAGTTCTTTACTCTTTAACAACTAAATGGGGAAAAAAGACTGCAGTGTAGGACTAAGCATCTCTGTTTAGACTTACCCTGTATTTGCCCATTCCCCGACCCAACCAAATCCATGATGAGCTCTGTTTTTGCAAGCATAATTCAAGGATCAGTAATAAATAAAGTAAGAGAAAAAGAAAAGCATATAAACATCTTATGTGATAATATGTTACTGACGAGAAAATGGACTAAAATGGTATTGCAAGACCACTTTTATAGTTTGTTCCATTCCCAAAAACAGCTCGCACATCGACTCGACAATTTGGAGGGACGTATAAATAAATTTATATTCTGAGTGAGATGTTGATTTGATTTTAAAAGAATAGATGACTATGCCCCTTGCTGTGTATAGAGAACTGAACAAACTATAAAATAGGGGGCACCAGACGAGATCATGTTAGGGCAAAAAGAGAAACGTTTGTGAAGGAAGCTTTACTTGGTAGTGTTAGTAGCGATGGGAACAAGCCACTGCAAAGTTTTCTCCATTTCAGCTTTGATTTGCGGGACAGTGAGCTGCAACAACACCATTGCAGATTCGATACAAACGAGTGCATAGATGAGTGAAACAAGCAATAGTAGAATTAAGGGAGAGGATTTGGTATAAGCAACCAATTTTACCGTAGTTAAGGATGAAGCAACAAAACATGATGGGGTAGGGAATAATAATTTATCTCAACACGTACTGATGAGTTGGAACCAATATAAAGAACAAGTACCTCTTCCTTCAGGTGAAATGATTGTAATTTAGAACGCAAGGCCGATTTGATACTAGGTGGTAATCCATGATATAAAGCATCCCTCGTATTTGGAGGCACAGAACTTGGTCTGCTTACCTGAGTACATCAGTATCATCATTCAGAATAAAAGACTAGACCCATTTGGAATGGCAAAACAAAATAATTACCAGCTCTTTTGTTAACAGTATAACATCTGAATTGAAGTAATGCTTTATTCTACCAGAACAGCAACCTTGCACTTCCAAACTTACTACGCAGGATTTATACCCTCAAAGGTATTCTAGATTCCACTCTATACAAAAAATACATGAAAAATGAAGCTAAATTACTAAAATCCTCAATGTGCAACTCTATACACATTATTCCCTTAAACCAGTAACAATAAGAAACAGAAAATACATGTCTTAAAATTGGAGGTTATTCTTACATGTTGAAAGAACATTGGAATCTTGGTTGGAAAGTTCAAGAGGTGGATGTAGGCTTAGGTTAGCCGAGCCACAATAACTCTGTAAGTGCTTCCTCTTTCTCACTCTCATCTTTCTTATATTGCAAAACTTAATTGATAGCTATCGTCTCATGTTTACTTAGATATGTTTTGATTAAACTGTTCATATTCATATAATAAGACTTGGGGGATTACTTGCTTAATTTATAAAAAGTTGTGAAAAAGTTTCACAAAACCTAATTCAGCACCCCTCCACTTAGATTGCCATTTAGTTTAACACCTAGCACCATATGTACCATATGAGTTTGTCTTACATGTGATGCATTTGTATCCAATTTAAATGCAAGCTTCATAGTCCAAAACCCAACAAAGTTCAAAAGCAGACGCCTCCATGCAGAAACTTTTAGCCGATGATTGGTATAAGCAAGTGAAAAGAGAAGGGGAAGGAGAGGTGTCTCAAGAGGAAAGAAAATCTAACAATGATCTTTGTAGTGCGTAACTCTATTCAGCAAAAATGTAATGTTCAAATGATACTCACCAGTGTGTCTATTTGAGCAATGATATTTGCATAATGCAGTGCAAGGCCAGCAGATCCTAATTTCAGATGGTTGTTTTTTGGTGGTCTATCTCCATCTGCAAGAGTTATCAAGAATCTTATATACATATACCAGAAATTGATCAAACAACAGATCTCAAAAAGAGCTATACAAACATTCGGCTCTATCTATTTTAAAGCACGATAAACAAAACAAAAAACGAGTCATGAAAATTAAAAGAACCTTCTGTTCAGGTCCTGCAGAGTCATCCTAGTATAACTGGAAAGATTTCTCTCCAACTCAATGCTCTTATACTAAATTAACAAGCATCTATAGACCTCTTACTTTAAAGGGGGGGTCTGAGAAAATGTGGCCAATACTTGCTAGGATATCCATCGGTATTAGCAGATATTTCTTATGATCCTCACACATCACAATATTATAACAGGATGGAGCTCTAGTTTCTCCATCATCTCATTCTCTTGTTAAAATTTACTTCAGGAAATGAGTTTCATAAGACGAAATCATAAGAAAGTACTGATAGTTTATAGTTACAAAACTGATTGGTGCACGTGTCTCTAAAGATCTTTTTCCTTGAAGAAATACCTGAAGCTGTGATTTTCCTCCTAAAGATGAAAAGTTAGATATTTCTATTTACCAAATGTACACTCAGATGTCAGATCTTGATCTTTATAAGTTGAAAAGTCATTATAAAGTTTATTTATAAAACAACTAGAAAAGCCAAAAATCTCTTTTTTCTCCCTTTCGAGAACCCAGCAGGATACTGCATAGGAATACAACAAAGCTTCAGGCAGCCACATAAAAAAATTATGCCAAGGTTTTGAAAGCATACCAGCACTGCCAAAAGCATCATGGATCTCCGTATGTAAGAAATGTACAATGTCTACAAGTTTCTCCATTACCTTAAAATGAAAAAAAAAGAAAGAAATTAGCACGGTCTATTCAATTGAAACTACTAAATATGAGATTTAACTATTCAGATCTTCCAAGTGCAAATCTATGTTCGAAAAAAATGATCTAAGCAAGTTCTATGCATAATTAGCATCAAAACTATACTAAAAAGCAATATAGTTCAAGATATCTACCCTCTGCACCAAGAAAAAGATGTAAAACAATACTGTCTTCCTACCTCTTCCAAAATCCTGGACCAGAGTGACTTCTTTTTCAAACTTCTTACATGCTTCTTTTGACTTTTTAATTCTGCCCTTAAGATTGCAAGGCTGTCTCCTACAGATTAATCAGTACATACATTCTGTTAAACATAGTAACAAACAAAGAACGATAATCCTGTAAAAGGTAAATAAATTTATGCATTAATTTTTGACAAGTCATGAATATTAAAATCTATATGCGCATTATACCTTACATGCACCAGAAATACATAAAACAAAAACAACCAACCCTCAAAAAACAAAGATACAGAAATCCCAAACTAAACAGAACCAATCCCAAACTATATGGACATTAAGGTAAAGCCAGAACTAAATGTACAATGCAGAAAATCAGTCTCCTGCACATTATCTATACAGCTTGAAGCACAGAATCAATGCCAACCATCATCACAGAAATCATTTTAATTTAGGGAAAATGAAATCGTTTGTTTCTATTTTAAAATAAAAGGACAAAACTGGAAAGGTATAAGAATATTTGTCTATCATAAAACAAAAAATAAGTTACCTCTTTGAGAAGCACTAGAGTTATCTTCTTCTTGAAGCTTACGCCGATAATCTTGTTCAAACCTGTCCAAGGCATGCAATTCATGGTATAATTCCTGCAACAAATATCAGTCATCCCTCCATCAAAGTTCTAAGTGTTACTAGTTTGCATAGCTCAGCTTGCAGTTTAGCATCATATCATCATCAATTTATGATGGTACTTCTTAGGATAAATAAGGAGAGAACCATAACTTATCATTTTTGATGTGGAATGCGATATGAAAATTAAAGGATTTATTGTTAATTATATTGTGTTATTATTTAGAGACAAATTAATTGTGATGAGGTTATTTTAGTTAAACAATAGTTATATATATTTTATTTCGAGTAGATAATTATTAGGATAGTAGATTTTAATTAGATAGTATTTAATAATTAGCTTAAAAGATAATTATTAAGAGTTTTCTTCTTATAAAATTAGGTTACTTAATTTATAGTAAAATTAGTGTGTCCTATACTCTAAAGAAATTGTAATCTTCATTATTTTTTATAATTGAATATATTAATTTGAAAATGCTTTTTGTCAGCTATTCTAGGAAATGTAATATGTTCCCTTTTCTCTTCTTTCTTCATTTATCTCTTTCCTAAACGGATAGACACTATCGGAGCTTGCCCTACTCCAAATTGGTACAAGGGCCAAACTAGTTTTACCTGGAACATGGTTCATTTCGGTTTGTGAAATCAATACACAAAAGTAGCTTTATATGAGTGCTTATAATTAGGAACTCTCGTATCTAAATTCAATATAACTAAGTTAGCTAGAATATTTTTAGTGGAATTAACAAGTTAATTGTTTTATAAATAATTTAGTACACGTGATGTTTGACCATTCAATACTAAGTTGTTTTAGTGATATTTGAGTAATTATAAGCAAAACAACAAAGAAATATTTCAATATGCTAAATTTAGAAATTGATGTTTTAAGAGTATCATATTCGGGTAAGTACCAATACGTGATTCTTGAGGTGAAACTAATATCATTCGATTTCACCATACACCTAGCAAGGCTTGAACCTTCAACCTTACCCACACCTCTACACCTAGTAAGAGTTTGAACCTTTAACCTATGGTTAACATGCACACGCTCTAGCCAACTAAGTTGGCCTATCACTACAATTCTTCATAAATCCAAACTTCAACCTAATACAACCAACTGCACCGCATTATTCATCTTAGGCCACAAACCACCAGACCCCAAACCTACCCAAGTTCAATTTTTTTCCAAAAAAATGGATCACTATGATTAGGAAATCAAGTTTATAGAGTGAAAAATTGGCAATGCAACTATTTAAGCCCTTTGTGCTGATCTCAAAGATAAGAAAAGGGAAGAAATTCAGCAACTCAAAAAGATCACAAATGATTCATAGGTTGGCCAAGAGATGCTGATATTGCAGAGTCATATAATGTTAACCCAGCGTGTGTTCTATTATGTTTCCTCCACACCCTGCTAATTAAAAAGGATTTTGAATGTCGTATAATCTCTGTTCCCTCACAAATATTAAAACTGATTTCTATGTTCTGCAACAAGAAAGGGAAAACCAACGAAAGAAACATTACAACGATGAAAAACACTCACAGCAGTATAGTGAACTAAAGTCATCATTTGGTGCATCATGGTCTCTGCTTCTTTTAATTTGGTTTGGGGTGTAAGTTCTGATCCCAACCTAAAGATCATTAGAATTAAGCATTTCAACAATGTTTGGCTTCGTTTGAGATGTAGTAACAAACAAAAAAACAAAACTAATTGTCGGAAGAATACTTTTCAAAATAACGGTCCAAGTTGTGCCATTGAGGATCCTTGCAACGATTTCCAAAACGGACCACTTCTCCGGAAAAAACTTTCAATTCATCTCTGTTACAATCACAAAACAAAATATTCATTACTTCCTGCAATTCTAAAAAAAAAAAAAATATTTTCCACAATACTAACCACTACTTAAATCATTTTAAAAATATCTTTTATACATGTGTGTATATAGGTGTTTGTGTATGCATATATATATATATATATATATATATATATATATATATGTGTGTGTGTGTGTGTGTGTGTTTGTGTGTGTGCACGCGCACGTGTGTGCGAAGTGTGAACAAAGCTATTAAAACTGTTTTGGCTAGATGCACCTCTTGTCAGCTGCAGCAATTCTCAGCAGTTCCTCCATATCTTTTGATATCAACCGCTGCACGCCTTCCGAAGGAAGTATCATCTCTTTCAAATTTCTAATGCTTTCCTTTGAAAGCGATTGCATAAGATTGGCACCCTTAACAATTGTGTTTGCAACTTCAAAAGACAAAATTGAAATTTTGTTTCCTTTTGTTGTCACCCCTGATACAAAACTACTGCTGAGGTTCAAATTTGTCATGCTGCTACCAAGTGTATCCAAAACTTCAACAGCCTTCCCCAGCCCAGCAGTTCCAGCTCTACCTAGAATTGAACTCATTTCTGAAACCTGTTTTACAAAAAAATAGAAGATAAACTATAATGCTATCAGTGCTATTTAGCAAAGAATTACAAACAAATCATCATTGAGGCAATGATCTTTATTTCATGATAAAGATAATTGCAGTTCCCCTGGATAAAATATATATAAGAGCAATTTGAATTACTTTTTCTATTCCTTTTCGGGCGATAAGCTCAGTAGAAACTAATACGAAATATTTCTGCAGCATCAAGAAAATCATGTAATAGACACCAGGAACTACAGATTGAAATCCATTTTCAGCATCAATACAGTATCAGTTTCACTTTGAGAAGGGCATGGCAGCAATAGAAAGAGACATCCACGGTGCCTCAAGTGAATGATCAGAAGTGCTTTTAGACCAGACAAGGCATTTAATATTTTTAACTAAAATATTAATCAATATGATATATATAGATGTATACACGTAATATTTAAATATGCTTTCGGCACGTCTTAACTACACATTCTAAAAATAAGTGTTGCAATTAATGTGGATGGAGGGGAGTGTGTATAGATAGAGAGAAGGGAGTTGGGGAGAGATAATTACAAACATATGGGCCCTCTATGGTAATACGTTGAAGGATAGTGTTGAGCTCCAAGCATGAAGAAAAGAAGAGAAATAAATACATGGTTGCTAATTAAAATGTCATAATAGACATTGGATGTACACTTCTTGAAGATGGGAATCAAGTGTAGCCATCCTTTCAAAAAGACTGCAAAAGTAAATAATAAAGAGTTTTGGAGAGGAAAATATATAAATAAAAAGCAGGAAGATTATTCAATGGTTAGGAGTACAAAGTGATGGACAGATTAAGTAGAGTTATTGAACGAGATCTCATAATCTGGCCGATTTGTCGGTATATGCAATCTTTATTTAACCTTTTATAGTGGATCAAACAAAATAGTGAGCTTGGCCATATCAATGTAGAAAGATTGGAAAAAGTTTGTAATCCCTAATTCTACAAACCTTCCAGCCAGATTTGTAGCTCAAGTAATTCAAAAGCAAATATTCTTGCAAGTAGAGATACAAAATTTGAACGATCAAATGGGCAACTCTAAAGCTATCTAAGCTTTCCTTCTACTCAAATTTATGCTGGGCCAAGTCACACTTCCATAATCCATTTTCTCTTTGGAAAATTCCCTTCAACTATATTAATAATATTGCAGCATTCAAGGGAAATATCCAAATATATTATTATTTTCAATAATCCATACTTGTAGCAATGAAATACTATTGTTCTTCCTTCAAGTGATAAATGATGGATTACAAATATCTACAATATATCTTCTCTATAAAGAATCAGAAATACCTTGTTTACGTATCATTGGAAAGTGTATTAACATAAATACGACAGTAAGAAGTGGCGATACAAAAGTGTGTACACTATAAAAACGAGTCAAAGTGGATTGTCCCACACTAGCACTTCCACGCAATAATTCTACCAAAAGGGATCCTATTGCAGGAATAGCTTCGGGAACACTTGGTACAATTTTCACTGCCCAATAACCAATTTGGTCCCGAGATAAGGAATAACCAGTTACACCAAAAGATGAAGTCAATACGGCCAAAACCACACTTGTAACTCAAGTTAATTCACGAGGTTTTTTAAATCCACCGGTGAGATACACACAAAATACATGCAGGATCATCATTAAAACGATCATACTTGCCGACCATTAATGAACTGATCGGATTAACCAACCAAAATTAACTTCAGTCGTTATGATATCAGCAAAGCAAGAAAAAATAAGACACCGCATAGCAGCAAAACTTAAGATAAACAACACTGCAGAGTTCGAGATTAGACATATTAGCTACATGTATACAAGTTTTTAAGTAATTTATGAAATAACTATTACATTAGAATCTTAGGTTGGGACTTCTTTTATTATTATTAATATCTAGGATACTGATAACATTGCTAATTGTTTTTGTATGTTGCAGCAGGTAAGAAATTAAAGCACCGAACCCTAAGTTCGGAGGTCTTCGTCAACATGTTACGCAATCATCTGAAAGCAAGAGCAAGCACTCAATACCTCCGTCTAGATGGCCATTTTGATATTTATTAAAAAGAAAAGAAAAAAAAAGCAACAGAAAAAAACCTACAAGCAAGTTTAGAACTGGGAGTCAAGAGGATTTTATGATTGATGTTATAGCAACTTTTCACCAGTTTATAGTGAAAGGTGATGGCTTCAGCTTTTGTAAAGGCTTCTAATCATGGAAGTAGTTGGTGCCTACAAGAGCTATATATAAGCACTGCATCCAAAAGTGTGAATCTTGTAACCCTCTTACACAATGCATCATTAGTCATGATATCAAATTATTCCAACAAAGTGCATTAAATTATATAAGACAAACCGCAAAACGCTAATACCACATCATAGAATAACATATCCACGACAAACCTATAGGACGTACCTTTGCAACCGCAACCTGCTTAGACGTTGTTGATCTAGATTTGTTTGATAAAGCCCTAGACAAGCGAGGTATTCCATCATTGATGTCATCAACACTCAATCCATAAGAAATAGCATTTACGTCAGGGAATGAGAAGGGTTCTCTTAATTGCTTATCCGTGCTTTCAAAAACTGGTGACGGTGTCGAATTGTTATTAGCTTGGACAGGCAATTCACAGGACTGATAAACCACTCCGGAACCATAACTCAAATGACCATTAACTTGTGGAAATCCACCACCTGAAGCATTATCCTCAGTGGATCTCCTCGAGCAAAATCCACCCATTTAATCAACAACCACACCTTACAATTCACTTCAGGTTCAAACTTTCCATATAGACAAACCAATGAACTATAATATTCATAAATGCTGAAAGAGATTTTAGCTAGGTTCACAGACTCATTCCAAAATAATCAGCAGAGAATCAAAACCTCCTTGATTACCGGAATAAATTACAATACTAATCCAATATACATGTGGTTTGTCATCTGCCTTAAAAATTCCAACTTTTCTTAATGTTACTGCAATCCCTTGTCTGATCATTGCTGATAATCCGTGCCACTAAAACAAACTACAAATCAAAAGAACAGCAAACCAAATTCAACACATATGAACCAAGCAATAGACTGTTTATGAAGAATAAACAACAGATACCCATCATCAAAATTGCATCGAAATCAACGAAAAACAAAATCCAAAAACAAATTAACAAGACCCAAGTAGATAAAATGTTAAAATGCACAAGCACAGAGTGAAATATTAGCAAGAGAATAGCAACAGCAAAAAAATACATAAATATACACATTAGAATAAGATAAACAAAGAGAGATGATACTTGCCTACAATGGGAGAAAGATAGAGATAATAAATTGGATCCATTAGAATAGAGGGGAGATTCTGCTGGATGTTTCTTGCAACAAGAAGAGAGAAAAAGGGTTGGGTTGTGATTATGAATTGACGATGATAATGGTGACAGGAACAAGAGAAGGGGAAGTAAAAGTGGACCAACAAAAAGTTAACAAATACCCACAAGCACCAGAAGTAAGCGGTGGGATGGGGGTTTCTCTCTCTACTATTTTCTGTATCTTTTGTTTGTTCAAGGGGACTGAGTCCGCCGCACCAAACCAAGCCAGGGACGCCACACAGTCTCTCTCTCTTACGGTCAAACCCCAAGACAATTCTCACTGTAAATTTTTAAATTAAGATCCTCACAGTTTCAAATAAAATAAATCTCTTTATTTTATTGTATATATTTAAAATATGTTAGAATTTGATGTCATAATAATGAGAAATATATAAAAAATAGAGTCTCTATTTCAAATAAAATAAAGAGAGAACATATGTGTTTCATATATATATATATATATATATATATATATATATATATATATATATATATATATATATATATATATATTGCGATAAATTTACGAGAAATTATAATTATAAAAGGAAATTGATATCTTCAAAAGTAAAAATATTAGTTTTACAAGGTCCTATTCACATGACTAGCAGGTGGACTTCACTCTCATGTGAGAAAATCTTGGAGAACTAACATTTTCATTCATGAAAATATCAATTCTCTTATAAAATTTATCAATACATAAAATTAATAGAAATTATAAGACACCTCAATTATTACACATTTTTCTAAAAATATTACCATTAATATTTGGTCATACTTTTACTATGTGAGTTTTGGCCTTTGGGATAGTGAAAAAAGAGAGGAGAATATGAAATAGGATAGAGAAAATAACTAAAAATAAATAAATTTTTATTTGTGTTGTTTGTTTGATGATTAAAAAAATAAAAAATAATTTTAAATTTAGATTATCACTTTACCCATTTTTAAACATTGTTGCGTTTGAAGTAGAGGATAGCATAAGCATTCTAATTTTTTAACTTGAAGGTAGGTAAATCTTTTCTTGTATCTCTCTCCCTTAGAATAAACTAACAAATAATATACATAAAAAAAACATTAAGTCTTTCATTTATTTCTTTTTTTGTTTGTCCATTTTCGGTAAAAGATTTATAACATCGATCTTATGTAACTTGTATACGGAAACTTCAACAATCAGCGAAGGTTTTTATCCGATCCATGTTAACCATGAGATTGAGTGTTCAATTCTTGACAGTGACCAAGAAGAATGTGTCAAATTAGCAAAAAAAACAAAAAAAAAACCTTCAACAATCCAATTGTAGAATGCAAATGTATGATTTTTCATATTATTAAGATATGTGTCAATAATTTTATAAAAAATAAAAAAAAAGACAATCTCAACGGATTTTAAATTATTATAATTATGATGCTCCATAAAAGTTTAATTTTATTTTTTTAGGTAGGAAGCTCTTTTCCCCTCAGGTTGTGTTTTGGTTAAGGAAAATAATTAAAAGAACTTAGACATTAATTAATTTTAAAATCTACTAATATTTCCAGTCATTTAAAATAGACAAAAGCTAAAATCATGTCATCATCTCATTTTCTTGTTCTAAGAAATTAAAGAAGGGGCTATGGTGAATTTAGAAATAAAGAGTATATTTTCTACAATTTCCCCTCCTTATCCTCCTACTATACTGATAATAACTTCTCATGGAGTACTTTGAGTATAAAAAGAACACACACACAAAGTTAACCCAAAAAAAAACAGTACAATTGTGAGTTTAGGTAAAATTTTCAATAATAAAAATGCCATGTTTCCAAATGTACTACTCGTTCGGTACCTTAATATATGTCGTTTTAGATGATTTTATTTTTTTAAAAATATTTGTCGTTTTATATAATTTAGGAGAATTAATTATAATATTTATAAAATTACCCCTTATGAAAAAATGTTACCGATAAGAGAGAGTATGAGATAAGTATGATAATTATGAGAATTTAAGAGTATTATATATAATTAATACTCCCTCCGTCCCTAAATAAACGTCTTAATTAATTTTGGCACGCTGATTAATATAATTTTTTTTTCTATGACCCCAATAACTACTTTCCCACTTCATTTAATTCTCTAAATTCATTTTTTTTGTAACTATCACATTCCCAGTAAGTACTTTAAATAAAAAGAGATGTTATAGTGAAAGTGGTATACTATACACGAGTTTTCAATATAAATATTTTCACATTTATTCAATTTCCAATAAAAATTGAGTAAAAAGATTATGAGGGTATAAGAGGAATAGTATGATAAATATAGTTACTAATATAAAAATAAAATATTTATTTTAAAACATCCTAAAAAAAAATTAAAACATTTAATATGAGACAAAAAAATATTAAATAATCATTATGCACAACCCTAAAACCACGTATAACAAAAATGTGCACATGCAGTGGTTCTCCTACATTTGAAGTGACAACTTACTGAAGAATTATGGCATTTTCTTGGTCAATGTTGTAAATCTTGAGAAGTAGAGTAGGGCCATTGAGAATGAAGGACTTAAATTTCCAAAAGTGATTCGTCTTTGTGTCATATCAACATGATAATATGTCCCTAATGTAACCATAAACTTAAAGATTATATTTGTTGTTCAATTAACTTTGATTTATTTTTCAAATGACTCACTTTTTTTATTCTTAAATTCTTTTTAGAATCTATTCTACTTCATCCCATCCATATTATTTGACTTTTTAAAATCAACTTTAAACACAAAAAATTGACATTAATTTTTTTTAAAATTTTAATCAATACAATGATCAATATTATAAATTATCTAAAAAGTATTATTCATTGTAAATATATTGTTTCGTGATTTATAAAGAGTCGTCTCAATTTTGAGTTTAAAAATATCTCAAATTAATTTTTAAAAATCACCAATAATCAAATAATTTGGAACGGATAGAGTATTACATTTCAGTTTTAACTGTTAGGAATACATTTTTTCCCAGGAATAAAGAGGTCAAACTTGTGATCATGCACGGTCAAAAAAAACAAAAAAAAACTTGGTCGTCTGATTGCGACTCAATTTTTGTATGCATTAAAAAAAAAAAAAAAAAAAAGGAAAAATCATTTTGGGACTAAACGAGTAAACAAAAGTAGGGTTTAGTCATCGAGTGTACTGCATAATTCCACACCATATATTCTGCCGTGTGCTCCTTAATTTCAACATGACCAAGTCAAGGGTGACCCTTGTACGAGTGAATTCAACTCTTTGGTTTTGTTCCAGATTCAAAACCAATTAATACTTCTTGCATTAATTTTCAATTATTGAGACTAGGAATTTTGTGATCTTTAGATTCCGTTCCCACTTTTTTTTTTTGTAAATTTATTTCTTCTTTTAAGTGAGACTTATTTTATACGATGTCAGACGGATTATTATTTAAGTGAGACTTATTTTATACGATGTTGGATGGATTATTATGCGGAAGTGGTTAGCATGAAATTAACCTTGGTCAATTGAACAATACATTGTCGACACGCAGGTCGGGAGATGATCTCTCTCCCTCTGCGTGTCAGTACTGTATTGGTCAATTGATCAACTTACCATAACTTCATGATAATCGTATCCTTATTATGACGCCATATTTAATTCTTATCTCACTTAATAGAGAATAATTCATTAATCAAATCTAAATGGAGAAAACCTTCCACAAAATTTTCTACAATGTGAAGTGATAATAAAATTGAACGATAATAAAGTCCACAAACACAAACAAGTTGCTGGTAAATTGCTTGATAATGATATTGGTAAACACAAGCAAAGTTGCGGGAAGATTGTAGCTAAAAAAGTGTATTAATGTCGATTAAAATGCTCTGCCTTGAATAATCAAGGTGTGCAGATCACAAGGTTCACTTTTTCAGGCAATTTTAAGGAGATAACCCCAAATGATTTGCCCATTCTTCGGCGCCCTCTGTATTTCCATCAGGAAGAACTATCGACTCAAGAAGACTAGCCAACGTACTCGATCAAACTACTGGATAGTGAAACACCGAACAGACATGCACAGAGCAGTGTGGACAATTGGATTCTTGGTAAAAATAGATTAGGGCTGGATTTCAGTTTGTTCATGGGTATATCAGTTCATACATATGTGGACCTGAAAAAGAACAAGTCAGACAAAGAATCACAGCCTAAGTAAATTAGAATCCTCGGCATAAGAATTGAAGACCGCGTGGAGCATTAATCTGTATGAAGTTTAAAACTCTATAAAAACAATGAACATACCATTAAGAACTCCTTTGGCTGTTGTACTCTGAGATAAGGTCTTCTAGTTCTTCAATAATAGCATCATAGCAAAAAAGGTATTGCTCCTAAAATAAGTGAATAGAGTAGAAAGTTAGCAGAAGAATAAGAAAATAAGAGAACAGATGCAATCTCAGCGGCATCAAAAGCTCCTCACTCGAACCTATTTTATTTAAGTATATTTTTTCAGTAATTTTACTCAACAAGAACATACCAAGAGTATTGACTAAATTTACGAGGTATTGATGCAGGTCACTTCTCTCGAGGGTACACTACATAAAAAATTGTCCTGGGCTACCCTTGAGAATAAATATTATAACATTAAAATGGTTCGATAACAATTTGAAAGACAAGAATAGATGATGTAGTTGAACATAGCTTGTGGCGGACCTTGCGGAAAGAGCGGAGGAGTCTGTACTTTGAAGGCAGAGTGCGACCTATTGAAAAAATTCATTGTATTTTCCTTAGTCTTGTATTCTTTTGGGTGCGAGTTTGCTTTAGGGGACTCCTGTAGGTGTATTATTAGAGGGGCTCTTCTTTCTTTTGTTTTTGGGATTACAGAGCCTTATCCTTTGATTTTGTATACTTCACGCGTACACGTTTTCGCCAATGTTTTGCGCTTTTAGGGAATTATTTACTCGTATAAAAAAATAAAGATACGGTACTTGAGAATAAAGTTGGTCGATTTCAGAGGAAGGGGGGGGGGGGGAATCACTTTCTCATTAAACACTACTTCAAAAGCTATTATCACCCTTATTGATCTATATTACCCTTACTGTTACCAGATAAGTATGGCATGTTCATTAGTAGCATCTTAAACCAGCTAGTCATAATTATAGGGAGAAATAATAACTTGAAAAATGAAGCATGATCACAAGGAAATATACCCATGTCTGAACCATTCCAATTCGCTGCGACCTAAAGATTGTCACGGTGTTAGCAAGATCCAAAGCAGACATATCGCCAATCAGAACTCTCTGGATAGTATTGTGAACTGTGCAATATGTTCCTGTTCTACCAATACCTGCACTGTGTATGAGCCATGAGGAGAAAATTTATCAGACATATATTCAGATATTACCTTCTAATCTGAAGGACATTGACTTTGTATTTAAACGTGATCTCAACCTGCAGTGCACTACAATTGGTCCAATGGTGGGTGGTACACTAAATAATCTTTTCCAAATCTCACGAACAGCAAGGGTGTCCTGGGGAACTCCATGATCAGGCCATTCAGGATACTGAATATGCAAAACAGATAATGGTGGCTCTTCTGACTGAAACATATATAGCGAGAAAATTGCAAGCAGTTACTAGCCATTCCTATTCCACCAGGTAGATCATCTTTACAAATTGCACAACATATATTCTAAAAAATAAGACAGCAGTAAAATTCTGTAATGGTAAATCTATTTAGCAACTAGTACAATGTGAGTATTAACGGTAAAACAGTATTGATGCAGGCTGATTGCTTTATCCTTTTTGTACACTGATAATTTATTCGACAAATACACCCTTTGTTCAGAAACGACTGTCCTACTTTTTTTAAAAAATTTCTTTTTGGATATTAAGGTATGTATAAGACATGCTCAGACATTATAGTTTTGGATGATTTTTATTTTAATTATTAAACTTTAAAGACAAAAACAGAAAATAATTATAGAAAGAATTATGTCCAAGTATGTCCCATGCCGACCTTAATATTCGAGTGGAGGTGGGGGTTTGGAATAGTCAACAAAAAGAGTAAGACCTCTCATTTCCAAACGGAGATAGCATGTACTATGTAGCTTGTAGTTAGTGTTTAAATTGCACAAAGCAAATTTGCTCCGTCCATCAACTCAAAGTGAGTATATCAATTATTACTGTCTATATTTTTTTGTATATCAATACATGACATGTAACTTTTTCTCTTATTTGAGTTATATTCCATAAGAAAAATGCTCTTAAAAAGTATTTTTTGCACTGCTCAAAAAGGCTATCTTCAACTATGACCTTACCTCTTTGTAGTTCACCTCCAAATGGCGCAAAACTAATGAAGTTTCGGTTGTTCTTATCCATCTAGTAGCAATGCATATATTGCCGAATTCTCTTGGACCATCTTCTGCCTGAAAATAGTCCCCACATTTTTCCATCTGCATCAAAAAGTAGAAGCAAAAAAGAAATTGGGAAGAGAAACAAATGAGATAAAAATCCCAATTAAAAAAAAGGCCCATGGGGAAAGAAAGAATTGAAGACTTGGTATATAATCATTGACTCATTTCCATAACACAACTGATAGAGCCGGAATTAACAGAAAACCCATGTTACAACTGATAGAGCCAGAATTAACAGAAAACCCATGTTGAGAAAGAAAAAAAGTCTATTCAATAGAAAATTACATATCTAGTAATGGACTGTAGTGTCATTAACTTTGCCAAAAGAAAATCAGAAAATGAAACTTTTGATTCTTTTACAAACAACCAAGGCATTACAGCATTACTTATCTAGAGCACCTTGATTTTCATATTAGACTTGAATGCAACTTGACCCAAATTGAGACTCATGCACTGAAACTACGACCTATGCATAGCGAATTTGAAGTCAACCAAATACCGTTAGTTCCCTACACCTAATAAAACATGGATAAAATATTCTGGCTGCACGATATTCTAAACATCAATGTTAACCCCGTCATTGGAAATTGTCCTAACTGTTCTCATATGAAATTATCTCTGCACCTTTTCTTATCACCATTCTCTGCATCAGACATTAGATAACATATTGAAGAACAACCACACACACACACAATGGAAGTTTGAACTTGCATAGATGCTGATGAAAATCATGAAGATTATCTTAAATCTATAAAATTTAGTACCTTGTAATTGTCAACTAACCGAGTAAGCATTACAATTACCGGGCAGCGATACTGGAGTACCATCTCCCAGAAATCTTCAAAGGTGTGTGGCATTGGACCTTGTGTGGCTATGAATCGAGAAATACTTTCAGACGGAGAAGTCTACAAACACAAATTCTAAATTATAAGCAACGAATGTGATTTCTAACACTAATGTTTCTTTCTCTTTTTTTTCGTTTTTTTAAATATCAAGAGTGTGAACTAGAATGGCATATTCAAATGATTCTACCCTGATGAAGCTTGCATTAATATATCCCCTCGCTGATGGTCTATAATCTTTGCACTGGTTCAGGACAACCCTGTTTTCGTCAACTGAGATCAATGAAAATACAATAAAATCATTTAACTATTGAATAGCAAAACTAAAACAATTTTGAGAGAAAGAAAATTATATAGCATACATGGTACAACATCTGTGTAACGGTTCTTGCTATTATTAACACTGCTGTAAGCCACTGAGCATCTATTCCTCGTGTCCAATGCTTTCTTCCTATTGGCCTGTGAATAAGAATAATGGACTTACTAATCACAAAGAAACCCAAGCATAGGTTTATACAACCACAATCTAAGTATCGGTCACATCAAACTTTCTGGTGGTGAATTGTTGAATATAAACAATCGATATTCCATTTCGTTTGGTATTTATATGACATAAAGTTAATTTGATACAGTTGGTTTAAATTTATAGATAAAAGCTTCAGTTCACTTGAGTTGACAATGAAACATTGAAACAATGATGTTAAAGTTAGACACATCCTTTACTTTGTGACTTTTTTTAATGCATTTTCGGTTGCAAAATGACTGCTATATAAATGGTGAAAACTAAGAATCAGCAAATGTTTCCTCGTTTATCTACCTGAAACAAGAAATATGGGTATACAACATCCATACATACATATATATATATACATATATATATATATGACAGGTAACTATTAGGCTAAGAAGAGAAAGATGAAATTCATATATCGAAAGGAAAAAAGATCCATCCCTCTCTATTTTTTTGGATGTATACATGTGTGTACACACAGATACTTGCACACACACACATGGATATATACACATAAGAGAATTTGCACAGGCGACAAAACACAACCAAGCGAAAGAGACATGTTATTGGAAAGCTACCCATATATGTTATGATTCATATATCTATGTATATATTTAGAATTACTCAATGTTTTTAAAAGCGCTAGACGGACCTAGGCAATGGAGAAGCCGCCTAGCACCTAGGCTGCCGAGCAGCCCCCTATGCATTTTTGTATTTTTAAAAATAAATTATATATTACAGGACTATTTGTAAAAGTAATGAAACTGGGGACTAAGGACTGAACTATTTATAACTACGAGGCATGTGACTGTAATTTTAAGGACGAACTATTAATAACTACGAGGCATGTGACTGTAATTTTACAAAGTAAAATAGATATAGGGGCAATCTGTCAACATCCAGTACATCACGTACACTACAAAGAAACAGGGAAGAGAAAGAAAGGAGAGTAAAGAGAAAGATTGGTAACGATAGGCAGTAGATATACCAGTGGCATCAACATCGGTACGGTAGCATCTTCTCCTCTTTTCTCTTTCCTCTTTATTCTTTTCTTCTTCCCATCTCTTTTCAAGTCTCCCTCTTCAACTGATACAAATTTTGGGGGTAAGGGAAAAGATTTTGTTTGATTTTTTCTTATTAGTTAACCCATCAGATTTTATTTTTAAAAAAAGAAATGTTGAACCTTTGACCATCTAGCTCCGCCTAACTCCGCCTAGTTTCTTCTGAGTCTCCACCAAGTCTAATGAGACTTTTTTTCCGCCTAGGCACCCACCAAGGCTACAAACACTGGTATTGCTATTAGAAAGAATGGTGTTGGTTGGTGTGTGGATGACTGTAGTGGTGCAGCAGGATTGTGGAGGTATAATAATGGACACTTAACACACACACACACACATTTCATGTATATTAAATGAGGAATGTGTAGTCCATCAAATAGGAACTAGAAAATCTCTGTTTAATAAAATGGCTTGACTTAAATTTTATCTTATAAGACTTGCATAAAAGGAGTAAGGATTACAAAATTGTATATGATGATATCATTATTTCCAGCAAAGCAAGTAACCTCTGTGCAACACCTAGAGGGAGCATTTGTTACCAATCCAAAGTAAGGGGAGGTTTAAGTTTAAGTAGTTTCCAAGATATAGGGGAATCACAGTAATAATATAATTTACCCAATTTGATTACCATACAAAAGGAAAAATATTTTCTGGACTGGAAGGGGGAAAAAATTGAAGGACAGTAGCACATCAACTGCTTATTTAATGTAGCTATTCTCCAATATTTAGAAACACGGAGATGCAAATAAACAACATGCGAGTTCAATTTATAATTATTTACTTTCTAATATAATAATGGACTAAAGAACATTTTGCACCCCGCCTAGGTCTGCCTAGGCGCTAGACCCCCTGGTGCCTTATCTAGGCCTAAGGAGGCAAAAAAATTCCTTCAGGAAATAAGGCGGGACCTAGGCGGAGAATTTTTTTAATTTTAATAACTACCCAAACCAGATCTTGATATATTTATTTTTATAATGATTTACTATATTCATAATGCATGTTGTAACATATCAAATCACAACAAGAAGTGAACAAAATCAAGTCAAAATGGATAATTTTATTATAGTTGTAATTTTTTGAACTTGTACCAACTACAAATTTAATAAATGATGATACATTTGAAATATTTAGTTTAATTTAATATAATTCTTAAATTTTTGTTTAGTTTCTTAAGTTTTATTATTGAATTGAATTCTTGAAATTTTAAATTTTATTATTTAACAGCAATCTTGTTTATGAATAAAACTAATACGTTAAAGATATGTTTGAACTTTGAACAATTACATGTTTGTGTTTGAACTTTGACATTGACAATATGTATATGTGTTAGCTTTAAGCAAAGGCCTTTATTATCTTCATTATAGATTGTTTTGCTTTATATTATTGTTTTGTTTAGATAAATATAAGATAAAATATTAAGACTGACTTAAAATAAAAAATCTCACCTAGGCCCCTTAGGCGCTACCACCACCACCCCCCCCCCGGCCCGCCCGCCCTCCCGCCTCCCGCATAGCGCCTTTTAGAACATTGAACAAAACTGGTGCGAAAATGAGTGAGAACAACAGATTCTTGAGGGATTCAGCTGACAACAATGTTTATCGAGTAAATGGTGTTCCAGAATATCGAAAGTACTTCTAAGATACATTTTGGTTGTATTCTAGCTTTTAAATTTCTTGAATAATGGGTCATTTTGTAGTTTAATGTGTTGTTTTTGCCATAAAGTTGAATGACGGACATCATTGAATAGTATTTTTATGAAGCTGGGTCCTTTTGATGTTGATAAACAACATTTTTTGTATTTTTACTTTTTATTGTTTTTATGGATTTTATGAAATTAAATATGATGTCGTCCACACATGTAAATGTTGGTGTTTATTGTGTTTGGGGCTTTGCAGGAAATAAATAATATTTACAGTCAAATTTTTTCATGGTGGACACTTTGAAGCTTCCCCACATAAACAGTATGTGGGGGGTACCTTTAACTTTTTTGATTTGTGTCATCCTGACTACATCTCTCGACTTGACATAGTTAAAATGGGCAAGGAGTTGGGGTATAAAATTGGTCACCTTAAGTTGTATTATAAGTTACCTGGAACGAATATGGAGAGGATATTATGGCAGTTAGAAAATGATGATGGTTTGACAATGTGTATCCTTATCCCTCCTAGTAGGCTAATTGAAATATATCTGGAGGTGATTAAACTTGTGGGATTTGAAGATGACTTTGAAGTTGAAGTTGAAGTTGAGAATAATAATGACTGCAGAAAATGCATAGATTTGGTATTCATTGGGGACTATGAAATAGAGTCAAGTGATAACACTTATGTGGATAGTTCTGAGGAAGAATCAAGTGAGGATGAAGAGGATGATGAAATTGGGGAGGGTGCTAATGGTGATCACACTGGGGGGCTGAGGGTGCTGAAATTGGGGAGGGGAAGGGGGTGATGACAATAGGGAAAGGGATGAGGGTGATGACAATTTGGGGGGGGGGAGTTGGGGGTGATGACAATGAGGAAGGGGTTGAGGGTGATGACATTGGAGGGAGGGAGGGAGGGAGGAGGGAGGGAGGGAGGGAGCAACTGTAAAACAGAAAGACAAAGGAAAATGTGCTGAAAAAAGAAAAAAAAATTGCAACTAACGAAGGAAAGAGAAAACAAACTGAAGAAACTCAATACGAAGAGGAAGAACCACATAAACCAGGGGATTCATGTTTTGAGTATGATGACTCTGATGTGGAAAGAATGCCTGGGGTTGATGAGTTTGATCATGAACCTCCTGAACAAGAACATAAAGGGTATCCAGAATTTAGGAAAAGTGTCATAGAGGATCCTGAGTTTGAGTTGGGAATGACTATTTAGTAATGCAACTGAAGTGAGGGCAGAAATTAGAAATCATGACATCAAACATGTAAGGAAGGTATATTTCAAGAAGAACCTGTCAAATAAGATCCAAGCAAGGTGTGTAGAGTCATGTACATGGTACTTCTATGCTACAAAAGTGCAAAGAGAACTCACATTTAGACTCACTAGGATACAAAAATTGCATACTTGTGGCAGAGAGTGAGAGAATTACTCTATAAGTGCAGCATGGATTGCCAAAATATATGAAGATGATATTATGATGAATCCAACATGAGGATTTGATCAATTTCATACTAAAGTAGTTAAAGATTTGAACATTGGGTTATCAAGGAGCCTAACAGAGTAACAGAGCTATGAAAAACATTGAAAGGAGTGTTGAGCAGGAGTATGGAATGGTATTGGACTATGCTGCAAAGCTGAGAAGAGTCATGCCTGAGACTACTTGTGTGTTGAAAGAGCCGAACCAAAACAGGGACAGAACTTAGCTAAATTTCTCAGATTTTATGTATGTCTGCAGCCACTAAAAGAAGGCTTCAAATTGGGATGTAGACCTATGGTGGGCCTTGATGGTTATTTTCTCAAAAGACCATATGGGGGTCAGTTATTAACTGCAGTTGGAGTTGACCCTAACAATGGGATGTGGCCAGTTGCTTGGGCTATTGTCGAATCTGAGAACACCGAGTCTTGGTTGTGGTTCTTGAACTTGCTTGTGGAAGATTTTGGGATTACAAATGATGGAGGTTGGACATTCATTTTAGACAAACAAAATATACAATTTATTACATCCATTATTACATTTATTACATCCATTAATATTTTTATTGTCCATTGCCCCTAATCTTAACATTTACCTTTTTCTAAACAGGGTTTGATCAATGCTTTAGAAGTTATGGTTCCAGGTGCTGAACACAGAACTTGTGTCATGCATCCATATAGGAACTTTTGGCAAAAACATGAAAGTTCAGGTTTAAGAAAATTGGTTTGGAATGCTGCCAAAGCAACAAACCCTTAATGGAGGTCTTAAAAAAGGAAGATAATGATGTTTATGAATGGTTAGCTCCAAAGCCACCTGCTCAGTGGAGTAGGTCTCATTTTAGGATCATATGCAAAAGTTACATGTTTGTCAACAATCACTGTGAGGTCTTTAATAACAAAATTCTAAAGCCTAGAGTAAAACCAGTAATAGATATCTTGAAGGACTTAGATTCTATTGCATGAATAGAATTGTTAGGAGGGGATGTTGAAATATAATGGTGTATTGTGCCCTTGAACAACAAAACAAATTGAGAAACGGAAAGATCAGGTTGGGGTAGTCTACCTTTGTTGTCAGGTAGTGGTGGTGGGTTTACAGTCACTATGACTTCTGGGCGTTATTCATTTGTAGTGGATTTGGAAGAAAAACCTCTAGTTGTAGGAGATGGGACTTATCTGGGATACCCTGTCAACATGTGTCATGCATCAACAAAATGGGACATGATCCAACTACATATGTACATAAATGCATAACCAAGGAGATGTATCTAAGGGTTTACAATCACAACATTGAGCCTATAAGGAACATAGATAAGTGGAATCCTACTAGAATTGAGCCACCTTTGCTATCAGTTAAACATACCCAATTAGGCAGGCCTAAACTAGTTAAGAGGAAGACTAAAAATATTCCATCAGCTAATCTTGATACAACAAAGTTGAAGAGGAAAGGTACATCATTGACATGTGGATTTTGCAAGGAATGGGGTCAAAATTCAAGTTGTCCTAAAGTAAGTTAAGTTTATGTTCGTATTTTTTTTTTATGTTCCTATTTATGTGGTTGTTTACTATTGGGATTGACATGTTTCTGTTTGTCTTTGTTTTAGAAATGAATAAGCAACCTTACATGGATCATGGATGGGCTATACCATATGTGATTTCACAATCTTCCCAGAATCTACAAAGTCAATCCTCTCAACCTCCTACAAAGGCTAAGAAGGTTAAAAAGAATGGGAATGCTGCAGAGGAAGGTCAAGGAATGACTGCTGCAAAGGAAGTCCACCAAAGACTACAACAGAGGAAGGTCATGGCATGAATATTGATGAAGGGCAAGCAAAAGGTTCTATAAGATGGCAAGGTAGTATCCATTATGAGGATAGTCAAAGAAATGACTCGGCTGATATATAACAAGCCAAAGATTACACATGGAAGGGAAAACAATGCGCAACACTAAGATCACTACTAGCTGCAGCAAGATTCAAAAAAGAGAAGTTCCAAGTTTAGGAAACCAACAAGTGGAGGGCCTACTGCAAATAAATAGTGTTGGAAACTTAGTTTAGGGACCTTTTTGACCTCTTTTGGGTAGAATATTGCATAACTAACGTCTGGTTATGGTAAGGTGTTTATTGCCTAGTACTATGAATTGGTTGGGATTGATAATAGGTCTGATAATGTTTGTGTTTTGAATTGTCATTGGGATTGATTTTGTACTGTTAATTAATTACATTACCTTTGTTGAATGGAAACAGTTATTTCTGGAAAATTATAGCAGTTTGTGTTTATAGCCTACAATGTATGTTTGGTGTATTATTGTTGTTTGGTGTGCATTTAAGTTTTGTTGAATTTTAGACAGGTTGGTGTGCATTTATCGCAGGGTGTTTGTTTACAATTGTTGTGTAATGTATTGTTGCTGATGGATTTAACTGCACCTGCTGTGTTTGATTATGGTTTTTGATAGTTGTTGTTTAGCATTTAATTTGAACAAAACTAAATCATCTTGGCCAGATATCATAAAGAAGCCCAAACATTACATCCATCACATCAAAGATTCCAGCAATTACATCATCTTCATTCATAAAATTGCCCAGAACTCTAATCACAAAAGTTGCCCAGAAATCTAATTTCTACCATTAGATAAATAGCCTTAAATAGATAGCCTGGAAAATTACAATTAAAGAATTTCAACCTTTGTTGAGATGGACATGTAATTAAAAATAAAAACCCAAGTTACAGTCAAGAGACCCCATGCACACCTTGCCCTAGTTTTGCACTCATTCAATTCATCTTTCAAACCTTTGATTTCAACATCCACATTCTCTAATCTTTTATTTAATCCAGGTATTACTACCCTTTCCAATCAACCCAAGCGTAGAAATTACAACCGCCGTACCCATCTTCACAACAATTTGGACAACCAATAAATCTTCTTTCGGCATTATTTGAGCTTCTCCAAGTGAGCCCTAATTTTCCCTATTTTTCTTGAGCGAATGTGGTGGATTTAGATCTCAATCGAGCTGCATCGATGCTATTGATGAAATTAGGGCTTTAATAAGTTGTTCCAGATGCGGGAAGGAGAAGAAGAGATGGAAAAGACAAACATACCCCTATCAAATCCACATATGTGCGAGTCCCGGTCACTTTTGACCGGTTAAGTTCAAAAGTGTGCGTTTTGTTTAGATGAAATGATGTTTGGGGTGTACTTAGGTACCTTTTCGAGTTTGATGTGCAAACATCAACAATGGTGTGAAGTTTGGGATGCAAAGTGTACTTTAGTCTATAATAATGCTTAACCTTTGATCATGAACGTTCATTCCACAAAATACAAATACAACACAAAATTCAGCATAAATTTAAAGGATAAATAACTTGCTCCATCACTCTTTTGAGCAAAAGTATCCCTACAATCAAACTATTTCCCCACACAAATAGGCAAGAACTACAGTATAATTATTTAATTCATCAATTCAAAAATAAGAAATCCTAAATAAATTAATTAATAATTGAATAACCTGCAAGGTCTGGAACTCTAGGCTGAGTTGACTATAGTAGTTGATTCTCTTGTCCTTGAAAAACGTGAGAGCTTCAGAGCAGTACCGGATTTGTTCAGGTGATAGAGTGATTCTTAACGGAGAATCGGGGCAGAAATAGAAGGATTTAACCGCCGGGGTAGGGTTCGAGGATGTCACGGCGGCGGCGATGAAGGAGGCGGAACTGGGTTTTCCGGCAGCAGCCATCGCCGATTTCCGACGGGAAATAAGGTTACCCGTAACTCTAACCAGTAAAGTGTAATTTGGTTCCGTTGTATCCCGCACTCTCCTCTAGCTCTGCCCCACCAACGTTAACTAGCGTATTTATACAGGCTTGAGGTTGACCAACTTCCCATAGTCATCCCATATTTGAGGTTTGTCTTTTGGCGTCGTTGTTCCATTTCTTACGCTCAAAACTAAGACGACATACTCCCTCCGTCCTTCAATATAAATTATTAGCCATGTCCGTGGCTCTGGCAATACATCGATACACGATGAAATTTATCCTAAATTTTAGACGATTCAGATAATTTATTGAGTGAGCAGAAAATTTAAAATTATTTATATTTTATTAAATAGATTTTAGAGTTGTGTTTAAGTATTAAAAAAATAATTGTATAACATTAAATATAATATTAATTTTTTATATTATCCTTGTATTGAAAAATAGAAAGTTATTTATTGGAGAAAAAATAGTGAGAGAACCAAAGTTATATTTAATACTTGGGTAATATTAGAAACTAAGCCATTAATGTTTACTTATTCTCAAACAATTTATATTAAAGAACAAAAATAATTCTATAAAACGACTTATATTAAAAGACGAATGGAGTATACATTTACGTTTGGTTAGATATCAAATCGTTTTAGGACCGAATTGTTTTAAGACCGAATGAAATGATACTTAGAATCAAATTATAGATTATAATGAAATCCAAATCCAAATCAAACTCTTAATTCATGTGTTTAGTACGGTACTTAAAAATTATATCTAAATGAAATAAAATAAAATATAACGACCAAAATATCCCTAATTAACTAAGTAATATATATAATAATGCAAAATAAGTATAATACATACTAATATAATACTATGATAATATATGATATAATACTCCCTCCGTCCCAAGATAAAAGTCTTTATTACTATTTTAGGTAGTCTTAAGTTAAATATATACCTACCTTAAATAATCTATTTTTTATAATAATTTGCTTATAATATCTTTAGTATTAATTGTCATATTTATATTCTCTATGCATATCTATGGAGTATCACTAGTCATGTGCAGAAAATTATACAATTAAATGAAAATTTAAATATAGACAATTTTATCATTTTATTATCTTTCTTAATGTGAAAAAAATCAATCAAGACTTTTATTTTGAGACGGGGAGAGTAATATTATATATTTATATAATATTATTATATTATATATTACTATAACATAATACAATAAAAAATAAATATAATATATACTAATACATACAATATTATATATTATATTAGATATTCTATATAATTATAATAAAATATGAAACAAATATAATATAAATATATTATATTATATTATATTATATATTAAACATATATATTATTGTATGTTATTATATTAAATATATATCTAATATATAGCATAATATATATCATATATTATTCTATTATATATTATAATATAAATATAAATATAATACACCTAATATATATAATACTATATATTATTTTGTATATAATATATATAAATTATAATATAATGTTAAATAAATATAATAGATATTAAAAAATATAATATTAAATATGTTATATTTAATAAATATAATAATATATATTATAAACATATAATAATATATATTTATTATACATAATACAATATAATATAATACCAAATAAATATAATTAATTCCTATTAATATATATAATATATTATATATTTATCTATTTTTTATGGGTGAGGGCATTTTTGTTTTAACATTTTGTTTAATTCCTTTACTCATTGGAATCACGATTCCTTATGGAGGTAAGGAATCACAATTCTAATGTATAATGGAATCGCTATTCCGTCTGAATAGTCTTTCCGACCAAATTTAACATACCAAATGTCGGAAAGGAATTGTTGGTCAGAATGACCATTAATCTCCTCCCTCCATTCCTTCTAACCAAACGCCCCTTAAAACATATGTTTGGGACGGAAAAGAAAAGGATGGAAGCTTAATTAATAATGTAAAAGAAAAAAAAAAAAATTTATGTTGTCAGTGAGTTTATAAAGAAAAAAATAATTAAGTTTCACATTCAAATTACTAAATTGTCCCTATATTAGTTTTATTATATTTATAATCTAAAAAGTACAATAGAAATTATAAATGATAATCTTATGTTATTTAATTTTATATACAAATCCATCTATTTTTGAACGAAAAAATTGACAAAAAAAATGTTTAAGTTTTCGTCCATTTCAAAACTTAGTAGTAATGTTAGTTTTGGTAATGAGCGTTATACTACATCCGTTCCTAAAAGATTGTCGTTTAAGGTTTTGGCACATAGATTAAGAAAGTCATTTAATACTAGTAAAATTTGTTTAAAATTCCATCACTACCCCTTTATGGGAAATTGAAAACTATTAATACAAGAGATAGAATTTATTGGGGCAATGAGAGAAGATAGGGGTAATATAGGAAAGTAAATAATTTATTCTTCTAGGAAGTTGTAAACGACATACATTTTGGAATAATTTTTTTTATTCTAAAACGACAATCTTTTAGGAACGGATGAAGTATTATACTACAATTTAATGACACAATTTAATGCTCCATAACAATTAATGATCTCCTAGGGATACTTCAGCAAAGTTTGGAGACAATTTACATATTGACCAATTTCCCAAGTTCTATTAATTAGCTAGTTGTATACCAACATTTAGAAAATGTAACATGTGAAGAAAGTCATGCAAAAGGTCAAAATTTTAAAATCTCTAAAACATTCTTATTATATATACTATGTAGAAAATCATTCAATATATATGCAATTTATCCCCAAATGAGTATGTCATTACTCAAATGTTTAAACAAAAATGTCTGCCTATTTAAGCCTAAACAAATTAATACAAAGGATAAGAAATTAGACAAGATATATATCATGTATCAGTAGACCGGAGAAATAACAATTCTAAACTAAATATGGTTTAGGATTCATATTTCACTCCAGCAGTCGGACTAAATTTAGTCCATGAGTTTTTTCGTTTTAAATATATTTAAATGAGAGGGTAGAAGGATGATTGGTGGACTATATTCATTAAATATAATATAATCTTTTAATATTATAATTCACGAGATCGTCCATGGGATAGTCCATCTGCTGGAAGGATTGAAAACTAAAGAACATATGTTAATGTCATATCGACTAAATATAATATATGGGATAATCCACCTGCAGGAGATGTTCTAATAAATAAAATATAATCTGCTCCATGCCCCATAATTTCCTTACAATCTTAATGTCATCCAAGTCTGGTAGAGGAGATCGAAGGATCACCGCAATTCCAGTCAACTGAGCCGGTTCTGTCATACCATAATAACTATAACTAACGGTTAGTCTATAGCATAGATTATACTCGAAGACTCATCAAGAAAAAAAAACACATCGATTCCCATTTCCCACATGTGTGTCGTGTGCAAGCAAAATTGTGGGTGTCACAAACATCCTTTTTTGCAAATATTGTCCTATAGTGCAAAGAATATGGAGTTTTTTTGATTTTTGAGGAGACTCGAGTGTCCATGATGCGAGTAAAAATAATCCATGTCACTCAATGGCGGGTTTTATTTCTAAAACCCTATTAATAAATGGTAATATAATAATTTGACTTATTGAGTGTTTTACAAGAATATTCAATCCAATAAATAATAGAATTCTCATAATGTCTAATCAACCAAGGATGGGCAATCTAGAAGGAGTCTAAAACCTAGTAGAGTTCTAATTTCTAACTCCTGAAGGAGAAGATTCTCATGTTATAAATAAATGATGCTCCAGCATAATCACGGTACAAAATTCTGACCCCTATAGTAATTCTCCCTCCTTTATATTATCAGCGTTCTGACTTAAGTATCGGAGAATGGATGGACCTTTTGTAGGTTTTTCGACGAGATCGAGGTGGTTATGTGGCGATCAAATCCAAAATTCAATGGTTGACAAAAATCGTAGTTTAAAGATTGTTGATTGACGCATCTGATTGGCTCAGTTTGTGGGAAACGAACAAAAAGATATCTCTCTCTTACAAATCAGAAAATCAACATGGTTAATAATTGCGTTAGTGCACGGGTTAACAACCCTCCGCCTCCACCACCTCCTAACAATCAAGAACAAGCTAGGCAAACTTTTGTTAAATCCCAACAACCACATCTCATCATCACCCTCCACCTCCTCATATCTGTCAAGAACTGATCCATACTCATAATGGACAATATACTAAGCGCTCCCAACGTCCTATTTAAGTGGACCTTCGATCACAAATTAATTAGAGTCGTAGTTGATGAGGACATCAATAGCTTGGACTCAAATAGAGGACATGGATTGGATCCGGTGCAAGTTCCAATAGGACTCGTGACAAGAGGACGAGTTAAGCGTTTTAAGGAGGGACTTAGCGGACTTATTAAAGGAATTTAGAGTGATGGGGGAACCAATTTGAAGACCTTGGAGTTGGAGTCTAAGCTCATAAATATGATAGAAGTATTTGATCCGAGCGATCCAAGACAAGATCCAAGCCAAGGAAGCTAGCTGCCTAACTGGCGTGCCCCGCGCCAGGATTTGTCTAGCATCAACGCGCCCCGCGCCAAGATTTGTCTAGCATCAACGCACCCCGCACAGCACCACCAGAAGTTATAATCATGCAGCGCGCCTTGGTCCAGCCCAGACAGGCGCGACCCGCACCAGACCATCCAAAACTCTGCCCGGGTAGCGCTCCCCGTGCCGCTCGCAGGCCCAGGACGACGCGCTTCACGCCGGCCGTCGGACAGGGAAAACTAGGGACGCGTTTTTGACCAATTTTTCCTTGTTTGACTTGTTTTATTACCTTATTTTTTAGGATTTTACATTCCTTTCATATTTCTAATATATTTAGGACTCTTTAGATGGGAATTTTGTTCCTAAATTAGTTATTCATTCCTTATTGGATTCTAGGGTTTTGCTTTTAATTAGTATAAATAAGTCATATGAATGTAATTCATACAACATTCAATCATATTTAGTTTTTATTAATTCTTGAGTAAATTATCTCTACTTTTGGTTCTTTAAAGAATTTCTAAGCTAATTTCTTAGTTGTTTTTTGAGATTCAATTTGACTTATAATACAACAATATTCATAGTTGTGTGTGGCGTCTTCTACCGCATCAATTGTCGATTGTACCGAGATTATTGCTTCAATATAAGTGAGGGGTCAAGGTGTCTTTCATTCAACGCATATTTTCAAACGCGAGCAATTGTACCAAGATTACTGTCTACATATAGACGAGGGGTTATGGTGTTGCAAGCAATCCATCCTACAACTTTGCTAGAAACGATCGGGGCGACGACCACCTCACGCAAGCGTGTCGTGGAGTCTATCAATAGTGCTCCAGATCTGCGCAGGCGGAATAGTTGAAGGAATAACCCCCATAGGCGCGAACGCCCAAAGACCGATGAAAATATAATTAATCAACTTAGGGAGAATATAAATAATCTTCAGGAGCAGTTGCAAAATCTTGAAAGGGGGCAACCCCAAATGCCAGGATATTAGCTCAAGACCAGTTAATATTATTGATGCCCACGAGGAGGCAAATGATCAAAAGAGGAGTCAAAGGTGATTAAAAGATGTAAAATCGATTAGATGTGAGAGAGAAATATAAAGAACAAATAGGAGAAGATAAAGAACAAATAAGAGAACATGTAGAGAACTAGTCCCAATTTTATTACAAGATGTAAAATCGATATAAAAAAAATGAGTTTTGCACCAGAAAGGCAAAATGTCATTAATAAAGAAGTGTAGAAGTTGTTCGATCAAGGCCATATTTAAGGCCATACATGAGGCCCAGAACTAAGGCTATTGAGGCCAAAAATTAAGGCAATTGAGGCTCAAAATTAAGGTCATGAAAATCGAGAATTAAGGTTATGGAGGCCCAGAATTAAGGTCTTGGAGATCATAATCAAGACCATGGAGGCCCAAAATTAAGACCATGGAGGCTTTAATTAAAGCCATGGAAATCAGAATCAATGCCATGAAGGCACTGAATTAAAGTCTTGGAGCCAAGAATCAAGGCCATGAAGACCCGACATGATGCGAGAATCAAGGCCATGGAGTCAAGAATTAAGGCCATAAAGGCCTAAAATCAAAGTCATTGAGCCCAAAATCAAGGACTTGAAGGTTTAGAATCAAGTCCATGGAGGCCAAAAACTAAGGCCGTGGAGGCATGCAGGAATTAAGGTCATAGAGGCCAAAATTAAGGCCAAGAATTAGCGTCATGGGTGCCAAAAAATAAAGCTATGTAAAGCAGAATTAAAATCATGGAGACCCAAAATTAATTAAGGTCATGAAAGCCATAATTAACAACATGGACATTTAAAAAAAAGGGGTCACGGGGACTTTAAATTAGTGCTATATATGACCCCAAAAAATTCTATTATTATTTATCTACTCCTTTAAAAATACATTTCTAAAAAAATAGGGGGGAAATGATGTGGATAAAAATAACCCACCAATGGTGAGTTGTCACGTGTTATTTCTAAAACTCTATTAATAAAAGGTAATATAATAATTTTGCTTATTGAGTGTTCTACAAGAATATTCAATCTAATAAAGGATAAAATTCCCATAATGTTTAATCAACCAAGGATGGGCAACCTGGAATGACTCTAAAATCGTGTAGGGTAATAATTTCTAACTTCTGAAGAAGATGACTGTTATACTATAAATAAGAGATGTTCCACTATAATCAAGATACACAATTCTAACCCCCATAATAATTCTCTCTCCTCATATCAACGTTTTGACTTAAGTATCGGAGAGCTGTCCAGAAGCCCCCCAATTTTGGTGCACCTTTTGCAAGTTTTTAGCGAGAGCGGGTTGATCGCGTGACGATCAAAGCCAAAATTCGAGAGTTGATCGAAACCCTAGTTTGAAGATTGTCCCCCTACTCAATTTTTAGGTTTGGGGAAGTTTAAGGACGCCAAAATTGTTTGGATGTGTTCTTGTTTTGTTATTTTATGCAGTATATGGAGAGAACGAAATGCTAGAATATTCAATACATGCTACCTATCTATCTATATATTCCTCTTGTTTTGGGATAAGATTTCATTTCTAGCATGGCTATATATGGGCTTCGGTTATGGGATCTTTCAGACGGGTTGCTATTTGCCTACTTCAAATGTTGATTGAGATTGGTGGCAGTGTTTATTAGCTTTTCCTTATTTTTAATTCTCGGTTTCCTTCTTAATTGTATAATTTCATTGGAGGACTCCTCGTCCTCCCTTCATATATATATATATATATATATATATATATACATTCCTTTTCCATATAACAAAATTTCGTCTTTTAATTATCGATCCAAACTAAATTAATATTTAAGTAGAAAAACAGTCTGCTCCCTCCCTCTCCTCAAAGTGTCTAAATTAATTAATCCCCTTCTCACCACAACACCCACCCACCCACCATTAATTATTAGCTATGTAGAATCATGCATGCATGTCCCATAAGGCACATCTCCTCTTTGAAACTATATATTACTAGCTATAACATATATATATATATATATATATATAGTTATAACAACAAAAGATCAAAAGAAGAAACACGCTGATGCATGCATTCCTTGACAACCTATCTATGCAATAAAATGCATCGACATTAGTTGTTATGTTCTTTGCTCAAAAAGAGAAGTAAAGAGGCTTTACCCTAGCTAGCTAGCTCCTGAAGGTGAGTTCCAACTTCCATGGTCCATGCATGCATATATAGTTACCCATTACGTACGTTATCGTGTTTAATTTCCTCACTATCTATCTCTACGTACATAACTTCTCCTGATTCATCTCTTTGCCAGATTCGTATTTAAACATGCATGTTTAAAACAAGAAACACCTTTCTAAAAAGTAGCTAGTGCCACTTTCCAAATTAAACAACCTTTTCTATACTTTCAACTTATAATTAGTGCAGGCCCACAGATTGGTTATTTAGCAGTCACTCCTGCAGATTCCTCCAAGCCTTGCTTGGGAAATACATATATAGAGTTGGAGGTAAGCAGGCCTTAAATAAAGAATATCCAGATTCGGACAAAGATTAATGAACCAATATTAAGTCCGAACTTTTAAGACCAAAATACTAGTATTAAATATGACAAGAAATAATTAAACAGAAGACAATTATTCACTGCAAGGGCAAGGATTAAATAATATGCAACTTACATCATTAGTTAAAATAGGAATAAATAAAAGTTTAATGTTGAAACTATTATAGATCTATAATAGGTATGTATCTATATATATATATATATATATATATATATATATATATATATATATATGTAGATATAGATATATTACATATATGAAAATTCGGAGAGAAGTCTAAGATACATTATATATATAATTTTTGCACCGTGAAAGTCGATCTCTTTTCTTCTTTTAATTATTCTTCCTAAATTCATAAAACTATCACAAAGTAGTGTTCGTTTGGAACAATTAATTATGAATTGCTATATATATATATATATATATATATATATGGAGCTAATCCATAGCAACCGGTTGCTGTAGTAACCTACTTTATCTCAGCCACTACTCCTTGTAGCGGCTTATGTATCAATTTAAAAGTCAAAGCAATTAAGTATAGTGGGCCCCATTAGAAAAAAAAATTCCCAAGCCGCTACTCCTAGTAGCGGCTCTTTCAATTCCTTTGTCCCATTTTTTTTGTCACTTCCATTATATTAACCTTCTAAAATTATATTATTATAATAATAATATTAATTATTTAATTTATTAATAATAATAAATAAAATTATAAATAATAATTAATTGTTTGATTTAATAAATATAATAATATTAATAATAATAATAGTAATAATATTAATTGTTTTATTTAATTATTATTACCTTAAATTAAATTAAATTATTACTATGTGTAGTGGTTGGGGAATAAAATAATAATAATAGTATTAATAATAATAATAATAATAATTTAATTATAAATAAAATTTGACTCTTGGCATTGTAATTTGATTCTTTTTGTGGAAGGAACGTTAGAAGTATAGAAATTGAAAACAAGTTTAGAAGGTATATCATTAGAATTTATAATGACTTCAAGTTATATCAGTAGAATTAAACATTAGAATTAAACGTTCCTTAGAATTTCTATACTTCTAAACTTCTAATGACTTCAAGTTATGTATATCATTAGAATTAAACATTAGAATTAGAAATATAAAAATTGAAAACAAAAATGACATATATAATGACTTCAAGTTATATATATCATTGTAAGTTGTTTTCAATTTTTATATTTCTAATTCTAATGTTTAATTATTTATTTTTCTTCAGAATCACTATGGGATATTTTAAATTTTAAAGTTGATGGGATTCGTTTTATTTTGAAAATTATAACTAATCAATTAGTAGTATTTTACATAATATACAATTACTATTATATGTGTAGTGTGTTTTTATATTTCTAATTCTAATGTTTAATTTTAATCTATTAAATATACTAAATTGCAGTACATAACACCATTGCATGACACTTGTCATTCCCAAATAGCAACACATGTCCTACCTAATTAATGTGCTCATCCATTACTTATTTAATAATAATTAATGTGCTCATCCATTACTAATTTTTATATTTCTAATTCTAATGTTTAATTCTAATGATATACATAACTTGAAGTCATTAGAAGTTTAGAATTATAGAAATTTTAAGAAACATTTAATTCTAATGTTTAATTCTAATAATATAACTTGAAGTCATTAGAAATTGTAATATATACCTTCTAAACTTGTTTTCAATTTCTATACTTCTAACGTTCCTTCCACAAAAAGAGTCAAATTACAATGCCAAGAGTCAAATTTTATTTATAATTAAATTATTATTATTATTATTAATACTATTATTATTATTTTATACCCCAACCACTACACATAGTAATAATTTAATTTAATTTAAGGTAATAATAATTAAATAAAACAATTAATATTATTACTATTATTATTATTAATAAATCAAATAATTAATATTATTATATTTATTAAATCAAACAATTAATTATTATTTATAATTTTATTTATTATTATTAATAAATCAAATAATTAATATTATTATTATAATAATATAATTTTAGAAGGTTAATATAATGGAAGTGACAAAAAAGTGGGACAAAGGAATTGAAAGAGCCGCTACTAGCGGTTTGGGGATTTTTTTCTTCTAATGGGACCCACTGTACTTAATTGCTTTGACTTTTAAATTGATACATAAGCCGTTACAAGGAGTAACGGCTGGGATAAAGTAGGTTGCTTCAGCAACCGGTTGTCATGGATTAGCTCCCTATATATATATATATATATATATATATATATATATATATATATATATATATATATATATATATATATACGATGGAGGTATATATATTGTCTGCAACCCATAGTAAACCGATCGTGGGTGATAAAAACCTTAAAGAATGACATAAATCACCCATTGTCTTCTACCACAATTTTGATTTTACGAAACTACCATTCTAACAAAACGTACTCACGTACGTTCTCCTAAAACATGCATGGATGAAAATATTTGCGTACGTAGTGCATGCATGCCCCGTCCCTGAATCCTTTAGTGAGTCGACCAAATTAATTAACACAGTGTTTCCTTAAAAATAGCACATTCCAAATTAATGAGCAAACCATGCATGCATGAGACAGTCATTAGTTTTGAAGAAATCCTAGCACTTATCCTTTTGCTAATTCTAAATAGAGTAATGCTACTATCACATAATCAGGTCACATAAAGTTCACATAAAAGTCGGGTGACACCCCCTGATTTGTTGTTGACTCAAGTGGACCATATCAACAATAAATCAAGGAGTGTCACCCGAATTTATGTGAACTTTATGTGAGCTTGATTATGTGATAGTAGCATTATTTTTCTAAATAAACTCAGTCTACTCTAGACTACCCACAGGTACAGTGTGATGTAGACAATCATGTCTCTTTTACGGAAGCTTTTAACTTTTGTATGGGCTGGGCCAAGCATGATTGGATATGGTCCATAACTTCAAAACAATTCAGCCCGATGAATATTAATGGGTTTAATTTTTGAAATAACTAAACAGGAGCTTTGTCTAAATTATAGAGGAAGAAATTGATATTTTCACATGTTAAAATGATATTTTCACATGAGTTTCCCTCACGTGGAAGTGGGACTCAGTCGCTATTTATGTGACATGAATCATATGAAAATATCAATTTTTTATGTGAAAATATCAATTTCTTATAAGGAACTATTATTTGGAGGGTAGGACAATATACACAGTAAATTACTACTTGATACGTATAAAAAATGACCATTTATTGAAAAGTTAGTGCATAGGATTATTTTCTTTAGTTTAGATGCAAAACAAGCCTTCATATTACAAATTTGTAGCATGCCACACACAGGAGTGGTTAATATTAAGTTAATTTTGGTCAATTGACCAATACAATGTCGACACGTAGGCGCTCTTCCTGCGTGTCAACACTATATTGATCACATAACCAATTTACCATGAAATTAACTTTATATTAACCGGATCCCACACATAATACGTGTGTCAAAAGTAAAGTTTAAATACCATTATATATTCCACTGTCTTAGAAATAGTTTTATTTGAGTCACAACTAAATGTCTAAATCCTTGTTAGTCAAAAAAAAAATTACTAATAGAGTTCGTGTGCATGGGAAAATAATATGGAAAGGTGTGTGGGCAACGGAAGTACGCGTGAATGAATTTATAAAATATAAGAGTTGTATTTTATAATGATAAGTTGTGAAAAAATTAAACCAAAAAACGGTTAAAATTCTCCTCTCCCGGTTAAAATTGGTTCAGTTGATAAGATTTCTTATCCATATTCTCTTCCGTTTCTTAATATAAATCGTTTTAGAAAAATATTTTTCTCTTAATATAAATTATTTGAGAATTTTAAATAAGCATTAATTGCGTAGTTTTCAATATTATCCCAAGTATTAAATATAATTTTGATTCTCTCACTATTCTCCCTCGAATAAATAACACTCTTTTTTCAATACAAGGGCAATATAAACAATTGATATTATATTTAATGCTTTACAATCATTTTTTTAATATTTGTGCACAACTCTAAAACGATCTATATTAAGAAACAGAGAGAGTATTATAAAGCGGTTTTTTTAGCGACTGACATCACTGATATAATCTTATCGCACTATTTATTTTCTCTTTCACTCTTACAAATTTAATTACATTAACATTTCGTTATTTTTATATTATTTTTTTATCTTTTTATTTAGTCTTCTAAATTTATAATTTTTTATTTTAACCTATATAATTTACACATGTATGCCACCGGGTGCTGGGTATATAATGTGTATCTTTATGATATGAGGATATTTATTTAAGAAGACTAATTAATGGAGATGTTCATTAACACTAAATAGAAAATAATGTACTTGCTATGTGCCGTAAAGGGCCAGTGCATGATGTGTTTCAAATTAATCGTCTTTGGTGATCTCAGCTGATATGTGATTTTATTTATGAAAATTGATATTTTTACATTATTTTTTGATATTTTTACATGAAAAAGTGTCGTTATAGATGTATAGTGACGGTGAAAACCGTCGCTATAAAATCTTTAGCGACGAATTTTATATGCAAATATTAGTTTCTTCAATGCATGTGTAGATATTCCACCAGTTGGGTTTAGCAGCTAATTACTCAATATCAAATACTTACTGCTAATTCATTTGTGAATATTAATTTTCAAAAAAGAACATGATATTTGATCCACTAATATATGGATCAAATAATAATATTGTAAAATTTCAATTAAAAAGGTCAATATTGCTTTAGATTTAAGCTCAAACTTGATCAACATCAAACTGTTGAAAATTCTTCTTAATAAAAGAGCGTGCCGGTGACATATTTATTGTATGATTACTTTTAAAAAAAACTTAAATATCATTAATTAAATAAATAAAGGAAACTCAACTCATTGAACTCATACTTGTCATTCAACCTTTTTCCCCATAAACTTAAAACCTTTTTCCATGATCTAATATCTTTCTCATAATTTTTCATTCTACTAGAAAGTTCCTCAAATTACATACTTAATTAGCATGCAACAATAGATATCAAGCATATAAAAATTTTAATAGGAGTAAATATGGATTAATACCCTGAACTTTTAATATTTATCTATTTTGGGGATTGTTTTCTCAATTTTTTTTAATTAGGGGATCAAACACTTAATTTTTTTTATTTTGGAGATTGTCTTCTCAATTTTTTCTATTAGGAGATTAAACTTTTAATTTTTCCACTTTGGGGATTGTCTTCTTAATTTTTTCAATTAGGGAATTAAAATTTTAATTTTTTCCATTTTGGGGATTGTCTTCTCAATTTTTTTTATTAGAGAATTAAAATTTTAAATTTTTCTTATTACGTCTAAATTGATAGTGCCACATTTGAAAATTGATGACATGACAACGATAGCCGATACGTGACTAAAAAAATACTTATGTGTAATATTGAGTCTCATTTTAACATTTATTTAATTAATTTTTTGTACCAAAAAGGATAAATATAAGATCATTATTAATTTTAATTTAATAAATTATCATTAAATTTACTTTGAAAAATTTAAAACTTACCAAAAATTAAATTTAAAAAATTAATAGTAGTTTTATATTAAAATAATAATAATAATAATTTACTTTAAAATTAATAATGGTCCTATATATATTTACCCCTTTTGGTACACAAAATTAATTGAATAAATGTTAAAATGAGACTCAATATTACACATAAGTATTTTTTAGTCATTGTCGCTGTCATATCATTAATTTTCTGATGTGGCACTATCACTTAGACGTAATTATAAAAAGTAAAAGTTTAATCCTCTAATGAAAAAAATTGAGAAGACAATCTTCAAAATAGAAAAAAAATTAAAAGTTTAATTCCCTAATTGAAAAGGTTGAGAAGTAGAAAAAAATAAATTAATCTCTTAATTGAAAAAATTAGAAAGACAATCTCTAAAATAAAATAAAAATAAAAATTCAAATATTAATCAGTATTTAGACCTTTTTAATAATATACAAACCAAACATGCATACATCTAAAGGTTGTCACATGGTCAAAATAAAGAATAATTCAGATTCTTTAATTTTTATATATTTTAGGGATAATGGATGAATATTAATTATATATATCTTTAGAATCAGATTTGGCACTTTAATTATCCTAAAATTGTCGATAATGAGGACAAAGTTTGTCTCTTTCCTTCTTTTTGCGCACTTGCTTAATATAAGATGCCCTTCTTTTTGATAAATAGTTTAATGTTAAATAATGACGTATGTTAGTATGTATATAAATACTGATAGAATAAAAAAGAGATTAACACATTATTATTATATCTTATCATTTAATTAAGCCATTTTAAAAGTTTAATTAATTTACTAGTCATAATAAAAATTGATTTATACTTTGCGATTAACGGGAAAATGTTGAGCAGAAAATAAGTTGTGCACACTTTGGTATTTTCAATATATGATCATAACTTGTATTGAAATAAGTTTATGTAAAGGGGTTCTGATCTATATTGTGTTAAGCCAATTCAAATCATGTTAAGCTATAAAATATTGAATAATGCTAGAGTCACATCTTATTCTATAACTATTTTATAAATTGTTGACGTGACATACTTCACATCAGCTTTTATGTGAGTCCGAAGATTACATTGAAGCAATTTATTCATCAATATGCTGAGGTGGAGTATGCCACATCAACAAATTATAAAATAGTTATAGAATAAATTGTGTCTCTAGCATTACTCTAAAATATTTTACCTAAATAAATTAACACAAACACAACTACCTAATTTATACTAGTTATTTTGGCACACACTACGTGTTTAATTTGATGTAAAAGAGATAAGAAAGTGGAGAGAATAAAATGAATAAGAGTGGAAGAAAAAAAATAGGAATGAAAAATAAATAACAGTCAATTTGAGAGAATTAATAGGTATGGAAAGCATAAAAAGGGAAACAAAAAGAGCTTCATATAATTGTTTACCCTAAAAACCCGTCAGTTTTTCCTTCTTATTTATAATATAGATAGATAGATAGATAGATATAAGTTAAAATTTTGATATCAACGTTTGAAATATATATATATATATATATATATATATATATATGAAAATGATTCATAACAATTACTTGATATGAATCAACTATGAGCAACATTATCATTAGCGTCCAATACAAAAATCAACCATAACTTAAAAATTCAGGTCCGTTACTTTTAGTAGTAGTGGACGACGGATTACGTTCGCTACTAATAGTATGGGATAACGGGTGTCGTCCGCTACTAATAGTAATGGATGCCGCTGAAAATAGTATCACGTGAATTTTTTAGTTCTAATCTCAGTCGTTGATTCTTATAGTGAACGATAAAGATAGTGTATGCTTATTTTTTATTCATAATAAATATATATTATAGATAATTATCCATATATATATATCATGACAAAATGTTATCTAACGCAGTTTTACCTCTTAGAGTAAGTTTTTTATTTTTGTATTTTATTTTAAAAAAATCTTTAATTCTAAATTTTATAATACTCCATCCGTCCCGAAATAAACGTTCTAATTAGTTTCGACACGCTAATTAATATTTTTTTTTACCTAAACTACCCTTTTATTATTTATTAATTGAAATATTTTTTTAGTTTTCTATGACCCCTATAATTACTCTTTCTCACGTTATTTAATTCTCTAGATATATTTTTTTTATAACTCTCACACTCCCAATAAGTACATTAAATAGAAAGAAATGTTATAGTGAAAGTGGTAACTCATACACCAATTTCTAATGTAAACTTTTTCACATTTATTCAGTTTTCAATAAAAATTAAGTAAAAAAATTCTGAGAGTATAAGAGGAAAAATAGGATATTTATAGTTATTAATATAAAAATAAGATATTTATTTTAGAACAACTTAAAAAAAATTAAATATTTAATACGAGACGTAAAAAGTACAAAATTATCCCGTTTAACTAAGTAACCTGAAATAAGACACCTTAGGTTACATTTCCCCATATATCACAACTTACACATTCATTCCAAATGTGTTTTGTTGTTGTTGTCCATTTAATTAGTTATAAATCTAAGTACAACCATATTTATTAATACGTAAACATGTTAACTAGTTTAAATATCTACAAGCATTATGACACAATTTATTTAGTAAATAATAATACAATTTGTTTAATAACTAATAAAATTCATTAACAATTTAATATACATAAAAAATTATATATATATAAGTGTTCTTTTTGAGAGTTGTTAGCATCAGTGGCGAAGCCACGTTGGAACCTGTGTGCTCAATTGATCTCACTGATTATATATATATATATAATATGATAAGTTTAGAAAAATTGAAGTGTAATGAATTAATCTCACTGAAATTTTATAATTTTTTTAATATAGGGGTGAAATTGATTTTTTTTTAAACTTTCTCAATTCTATATTATTTCTACTCTTTGATGTATGTATTTTACTCTAATTTTTTTAAAATAAATAATAATCTAATTTATATTATTTTTATAACATAATAAATTTAAATATTTATTAATAAATTTGTGATTAGAAAGGCGTATTAGGGGTCAATAAGAGGTGTATATATATATATAATGTTATTACTTGTTATATTAACAATATTGTAACAAAATACATGTTTTGCATATGCAACTGAGCAAAAAGTATAAAAATATATAAAAAAAAGTGGTTCGAGGGCTGTGCCCCCAAACTCCTGTCAAATTATTTATAACATCATAAAATTTTGACTCCACTGGATGAAAATTTTGGCTTCACGGCTTGTTTGCATGAAGTTAATTTTGATCAATTGACTAATACAATATCGTCATACAGTCCAGAAGATTATCTCTTTTTATATATAAATACTGTATTAATTAATTGACCAACTTTAATAACCGGACCCATTTTTTGTCGTCCAAATTGGCTTTAACACTTTTTTAAAAACTGCATATTATGTCGTCAAAACTTTTGGTGATTTGCATTTTTATCCTCCGTAAACATCATAATATTCTAACTAAAAAAAGGTACCGAGAATCATATCTCATGCCTTTATTAAAAGTACCCAGTTGTCTCCCTTTTTATTATTATATATAGAGGATCATAGTATATCAAATAGTGACAAGACGCCTTCACCCATTATTGCAATTAATATTCGTGGCATACGCTATGTTGTGCGTAATTAAATAATATTTGAGAGAACGAGTAAGAAAATAGAAATTGATAAAAGATTAGATAGAGAGAAATAAAAGAAAATTTCTGAATAATTTTAAAATAACTGATCCTATTTTTAAACATAAATTAATATATAAAAATTTAGAATTTGTAAATTAAATATATATATATATATAAACACTATTTTTTATACTAAAAATGATTAGTTAATTGTATAAATCAAAGTTAGTCAACCAATCTCTCTCTCTCTCTCTCTCTCTCTCTCTCTCACACACACACACACACACACACACATATATATATATATATATATATATATATATATATATTGTAACACTACAAAATTCAAAAATGGGTGAAATCAAATTTGTACTTTTAATTATATAGTTGCTAGTTGATATAATGTAAAATAGTAATTGTACAACGACTATTAGTATAAGTGAATTCTCATTATATTCATGACTTGATGTTTTTACTCTGTATTTTGATTTGACAATTTCAATAACTCATGTAAATTTAAGCACTTGTATTATATCTTTCTTTAATTAATGTCGCATTGTCATTGCATCATAATGATGATTACTATTATGACTTAATTTATGACATGATTTATAATTTTTTTTTAAAAAATTTGTTATGTTAATTGTAATAATCCAACTATTATTGTTTAAATATTTACAAAAATATTAAAACGACCTTTAATAAATTAGGGGTGAAGAAGCAAACGTTATTATTAATTTATAAATTATTTAATAAAAATATTTACTTCCAACCAATATTTAAAAACACAATAATGAGAAAATGTAAAAGTGATCATTGTAGTCTTACTATATTTGGATATTGTGCCCTTTTTGTTGGTCAATGCAAAACTCTCTACTATATAAAAATTTGAATAACAAACCTTTATGTGACAACCGTATATTTACTATCTTCCTTGGCAATGATGACATGTAAATAAGTCAAACTAAGACTAAAAAATTTCAAAGTTTTAAATAACAATAAGTCTTGGCAGACATGAAAATTGGACATTTTCAATTTAATTTTTTTTTGGTTTTTGTTATGACTCCTAAAAAATGTATAGTATTTATTCTAACTGAAATTTTTACAAAAAATAATATTTTAGATGTAATTTGGATACATATAAAAGAACAGTGTTGTACAGTCTGTAAAACAGTGTTCTTGTATATATATCCAAATTACACCTAAAATATTTTTTTTTATAAAAATTTTAGTTGGAATAAATACTATACATTTTTTAGGAGTCATAACAAAAACAAATTTTATTTTTTTTGAAAATATCCAATTTTCATGTCCCCATAGAAGAACTCTTTAATTAACTATCCAACTAAGCTACATGATACAATTATAATTAAAGCAACATAAATTTTATTTATACAAGTTTCTCTATTTAATCCAAAAAAGAGAAAAGATAAATAAGTTGGTAAATAATTTTTGTTTGGTATTAATCTATAGGGGGTTTTAAGTTTATTTTGATAATCATAAGATTTTTTTTTAAAAAATAATTGCATTTATTAAATACTACAATAAACTGTATATTTTGATATTTCTTAATATACTAAAAAAAATAACTCATCAAACAAAGTTATATCTATTTAATTTATTTATTGATTAAGAATTATACTAATAATATGTATTTCTATTGACGCAAATAATTTCTTAAGACTAAAGGTGATATTTAGCTATAGGCCTATAGAAAAAAAAAAAGAATTTCTCATATTTTTTGTTTTAATTCAATTGCTTCAAAATTTTGTATATTAATTTGTAGTTTATTACAATGCAATTTTTAACTTATTTACTAGTTTAGTTTACATTTTTTATTTATCAAGTCGGATAATACTATTTGACACACCTTTATTAAAATATCTTAATTATTATAGAAGTAAAGTACTATTTTTGGCCAAATAAAATTGTAAATGTTTACTTAAAATATTCAATATTAACCTTTTCTTTTTTAATTATAATAAAAATGTTAATTGTACGCACTCAATTTATAATGAAGAAGCTTATATAAATAAAATTTATGTTATTTTATTTATAATTAAATCAGAGAGCTTAGTTGAATAGTTGTTTAAAGTTATGTGGTTGAGGTTTTGAGTTCAAATCTTGAACGAAACAAATTTTTTAGTTTTAGTTTGACTTACTTTACATGTTATCATTGTCACGTAGGATAGTCAATGTCCAATTATCACATAAAGGTTTGTTATTCAAATTTTTATATAGTAGAGGGTTTGTTTTGCATCGACCAACAAAAAGGGACACAATATCCAAATATGCTAAGAGTACAATGGTCATTTTTGTATTTTACTCGCACAAAAAGACATTTAAGTAATTAATAAAAAAAGAAAGTGACTACAGATTTAACAATTATTGATAAGACAAATTTTAGAATTTGATAAATTTAAAATGAAATAACCAACTATTTTGTACTTACAATTTAAAAACATTAATTACATGTAAGAAATAAATTCAAACTCGATCAACTCGCGAATCAGTCAATCTGAACCAAACCGAACACGAATTGTTCATAAACATAGACGATCTGAATTATATGGTTCGCAAGCATATTTGATCGATCAATCGAACTCGATATCTCATGCGGATTCAACTTAACAATTTAATCGAGCCGAACATTATCGAACTTACTTGAACTGAACCAAACATATTCGCGAACAATTCAGTTCGTTTGCAGCCCTATTTAATTTCAATAAATACAAAATTTTTATAAATTTCAATAATATTTGACTTCACTTTCGAGAATACAAGTCTCAATTAGGATGAAAGAAATTTCTGCACTTAAGGAGAAAAATGGTCTCATGATAAAATATTAATTTCATTGTAAATTACTCCTTCCGTTTCAAAATAACTGTTTAGTTCTAATTTTTTAAAGTCAAATTAACTATTTTTTAAAACTATTTTTTGTACCATTTTTGCCATAATATAGGTGCAGAGGTTATAACAAAAAAATATATATACAATTTACTACTAATACCAATTTTTATAATGTTAAAAATATACACATGCTTAATTATTAATTTTAAAAATAGTCAATTTGACTAAAAAAAATTAAAACTAAGCAGTTATTTTGGAACGGAGGGAGTATAAAATTACTATTATATGAAGTTAACTTTGGTAAATTACTATTATATGAAGTGTGTGCTTAGCATGTGCCCTAAGAACACATATTAAAAAATTTCTTTTATAATTTGCAACGAAATGAATAAAATTGTCTTAATTGGTTTTGGGCGGGCAGGCAGGCGGGCGGGCCACCGGAAAATTAACTAGTAGTAATTAAGAAAGAGGTGACTCACTCTGTCATCGAACAATGTTACTATCATATAATTTGAGTCACATAAAGCTCATATACACATATGTATATTTGCGAGTCCTGCATATCACGCAGGACTCACAATATATATGTGTATATGAGTATTATGTGACCCAAAATTATGTCAGAATACCATTATTTTTCCTCTTTTTTTTGGGCTAAATGCTTTCCTTTTTCTCCCCTGTATCTATCCTACGTCCCTTTCACTGATATTTTCTCTCTCCTAAAACTAAGCTAGAAGGCTTTTTTTTTCTTTCTTTTTTTGGGCCTAAATGCTTTCCTTTTTCTCCTACAAATAAATCCAGCTGGAGCTGCTCACAACAGTCGCCGCCATTACCAAAGTACTCCCCCTTTCCTTTTCCTTCTGTTTTTTTCCCTCTCCCTCCCCCTGATCATCACCTTTTTTTTTGTTTTGCTAATTTGGGGATTCGAACCTACCTGTATATACATATAATCCTGCCATAAATATATATATATATATATATATGTATATATATATCACCAGGCTACATGTACAAAACAAATGATAAACTGAAAATTTCTAGTAGCTACAATTGAAGTTTCTCGACATGAAATGATGAGAAGAAGCATACTGAAATAGAACATTATATATTTATATATATATCCCTCTATTCAACTGTTCATCATTTTTAACAGCTTGTATTTCCATTTACTACCCCGATCAAATCTTTTTCCTCTCTAAGCTTCAACAACAATGGCTGATAAGGACCCAGATTTTTCCTCCCATAGATTCCCCTCTCCCTCTCAGGTAACACCACAAAATTAACTAACAATATTTCATTTTCTTGTTTTTCTCTCCTCTCCTTTCTGTATATGTATTATTCATATATATATATATATTATATATATTATATGTGTACGTATGTCTGCGGTGAAAACTGGAAAATTCAAAATTCTTCAGAAAAATGAAACTGTAGATTAATTAATATGTATACAAAGTTACCCCTTAATGTTTACCCATTAATTTTAATATTTCCCCCAATTTTGATGGATTTATTATGCAGGTGGTGGAAGAGTTGAAGGAGCTATGGTCCATGGCTCTACCCATAACAGCCATGAACTGCCTAGTCTACGTCCGAGCCGTGGTCTCCGTCCTCTTCCTAGGGTGGCTAGGAAGCCTCGAGCTAGCCGGCGGCGCCCTCTCCATCGGCTTCACAAACATCACCGGCTACTCCGTCTTAGTCGGTCTCGCCTCCGGGCTCGAACCCGTCTGCAGCCAAGCCTACGGTAGCAAGAACTGGGACCTACTATCCCTCTCTCTCCACCGCATGATCTTCATACTCCTCCTAGCCATCATACCCATCAGCCTCCTCTGGGTCAACCTCCACACCATCATGATCTTCATGGGCCAGGACCCTGAAATCACATCAATGGCCGCGACGTACTGTATCTATTCCCTCCCGGACCTCTTAACAAACTCCTTTTTGCAGCCGTTGAGGGTTTATCTGCGGTCACAGGGTGTGACCAAACCCATGATGTGGTGCAGCCTGGTGGCGGTTGTGTTCCACGTGCCGGTGAACTACGTGGCGGTGGTGGTGATGGGGTGGGGGGTGCCTGGGGTGGCGGTGGCTTCAGTGCTGACGAACCTGCATATGATGGTGCTGATGGCTGGGTACGTGTACGTGTATGAAAGGTCGGAGTGGAAATGGACGGCTGGGATTGGAGGTGGGGTGGGGCCTTTGCTGAGATTGGCGGTGCCGAGTTGCATAGGTATTTGTTTGGAGTGGTGGTGGTATGAGATCGTGACCGTTCTTGCGGGGTACTTGCCGAATCCTAGACTTGCAGTGGGTGCTACCGGAATATTGATTCAGACCACTAGCCTCATGTACACCGTCCCCATGGCTTTGGCTGGCTGTGTCTCTGCTAGAGTAAGTCCCTATACATTTCTGTTACTGTTATTATTTTGTGTCTGCTAGGTGAAGAGAGTGTTTGATAAAACTGAATGAAATAGTTATTAATGTTTAAGTAATCGGGATGAAGCAGAATATTGAATGAAAAAAATTATTTGATAATTGACATGTCTCAAACATATGAATAATATATTTTTATTATTTTATTCAAAAATATTATAAATTTATTTAATATTACTTAATATAATAATTAATATTGTAAAAAAATTAAATATAAAATACTATATTTAGTAGTCATTCAGCCAAAAAAATTATACTTAAGTCATTCAGTTTAAAAATCTGACCGATTCAACTATTCAGAAAAAATAGACGCACTGAATGGCTGACCGATTCAGCCATTCTGCTCTAAACAAATACCCCCAAGTCCCTTTACATTTCTGTTATTGTTATTATTTTGTGTTTACTCCATTCGTTCTAAAGTTATATATATATATATATATATATATATATATATATATAGTCCATTTCAAAGGTTTACCCCTTTATTTTATATACCATGCTCACCATCTTTATCAACGGACCGGGTGACGGTTCGGTCCGTCGCTATAGAACAGATAAACGGTTTATATTTTATGGCGACGGTTCAATGCGTCGCTAAAAGCTAAGACGACGGTTCTCTGATATACACGACGGACCGAATCGTCGCCCGGTCCGTCGCTAAAGGTGGTGAGCAAGGTATGTAGATTCAAGGTATGCCATTGATCCTTTCCGTATATATATATATATATATATAAATATGTAATATGTTCAAATATTTGACATATTTTTAATTTAAAATTATAAAATGATGTGAAGTTCATGCTATTATTTTTAGGGAATTACTATTTCACATGGAAAAATTAATATTTCTATAAAGTGTTACTCATTATATGAGTCCCATTTACAATTGTTGTGTGAATAGGTTTGTGAAATACAAGTTTTCTTGTGAAAATATCAATTCTCTACTTTTATTCAATTGATTACTATCATGTCAACTAGTACACTTCTAGCTAATGTTAAGGAAATTGTCATTTTAGTGATGTATCTTTAATTTTGAAACCAATGGAGTATGTTTTATGAGTTAATCCAAGGCACAGTTTCTTATGTGTTTAAAAATGTTAATGATGTAACACTTCCTTTTGAAGGGCTAGAAAGAGGGATGCAGGATCTGTAATTACCCAAAAAATAATGGGCTATGCACTTGGGTAAATTTTGATTATGAAACTCAAAACATTTCATATTAACAGTTAACATAAATTGAAGTTTTTAAAAATAATGTCGCTACTCCACAGATAATGATTTGTGTTATATATTCTATTTCACACTTGATATGAACACAAATGTTCAAATTATGGATAATGGAGTACACTAGTCATTAGTGATCAACTCCCTTCAAACTAATAGGATACTCTGTTTGTTACTATTGTAGATTTTTCTTGTGTTCAAGTTTATAATTGCAAATAGTCTATATATAACATGGAAGTTAGAAACCTTTTATGTCTTGTGCAAATTGTACATAATTCTATAGTTGATATGTTGTATATATATGAACCAATAAAGTTAATAGAATATGGCCTATAGCGCCACAAAGGATAAAAAAGTCTATCATCCATGGATGGGGGTTGAAGGTAACATCAATAAAGAGGAGGATAGTTCTGAAGGAAAGATTCGATATTTGCGGCTTCCTTGATTTTATTTGCTTAAAGTGGTTGCCAAATTTTGCTTTGATTAAATTGTCAGACGAGCTCTTCTAGGCGGACATGAAAATTGGACATGAATGTATTTAAATTTCACCTATTTGTATTTTACCCACCACTGGGGGTCAAAATACAAATAAGTAAAATTCAAATACACTCATGTTCAATTTTCATGTCCCCATAGAGTTTTTGTTGTCGTACTCATTATAATTAGGTCAACTTTATTTTGTTGGTGCGTTGTGGCATGGTATTATTGTTGAAGGGAGAGTTGAATTGTGTGCATTATGATTAGTTACTTGATTGCATCATACTTCCACTTGTAGGGTAATGCAAGCAGTTCACACATGTAATGTTTGTTGAACACTTTTAGCACAGGACAAGTGTTCATTCATTACATTCCTTTTCCTGTTTAAGCTTTTTATGGCCAACTTTAGTGCTTAGTTTGGTTGTGACAAAATATCATTTAACAAAATAAAGTTGACCAAGTGGCCTTAAAAAAATCAGGATTTCTTACCTATGATACTTGAATATATATATATATATATATATATATATATATAGATATAGATATAGATATAGATATAGATATATAGATATAGATATAGATATAGATAGATATAGATATATATGAAGTGTGTGCGTGTGTATGGGATACGTACAGATATAATTGCTTGACATTTGTTGCTTGTTGCTATTACATTAGCCTTTAAAATTTACACTATGATATGTTTGAATCGATTACTTTGCAAGTGTGTAAAGTTCTTAATAATTGATTATAAATGTGTAAAAGTATTTAAATTACATAAGTTCATGATGAAAAAGAGTAACAAGCTAGCTCGTTAGCAAAAGATGTCCAACTAAACATGATCTTAGTAGTTACATTCCTTTTCCTGTTTAAGCTTTTTATGGCCAACTTTAGTGCTTAGTTTGGTTGTGACAAAATATCATTTAACAAACTATAGTTGACCAAGTGGCCTTACCAAAATCAGGATGTCTTACCTATGATACTTGAATATATATATATATATATATATATATATATATATATATATATATATATATATATATATATGAAGTTTGTGCGTGTGTATGGGATACAGATATAATTGCTTGACATTATTACATTAGCATTTAAAATTTACACTATGATATGTTTGAATCAATTACTTTGGAAGTGTGTAAAGTTCTTAATAATTGATTATTAAATGTGTAAAATTATTTAAATTACCTAAGCTCATGATGAAAAAAGAGTAACAAGCTAGCTCGTTAGCAAAAGATGTCCAACTAAACATGATCTTAGTAGTTTATCTATTATGTGTCATTGATGAAGGATAATGGTGGCCCGCCTTGAATAAATGTATAATAAATTGATATTTGTTTGGATCATTTGGGAGATTGAAGGAAGTTGTAGGTGATAATGTTGTTTTTGCAAATATATGCAGGTAGGAAAGGAGCTGGGAGCTGGTAAGCCATACAAGGCCAAGCTAGCTGCAATGGTTGCATTAGCCTGCGCTTTTATGATTGGGATCATTAACGTCTACTGGACATCGATCTTTCGAGAGAGGTGGGGTGGGCTTTTTACAAAAGATGAGATGCTTAAAGCTCTAGTTGCATCGGTGATGCCAATCATGGGGCTCTGCGAGCTTGGAAACTGCCCCCAAACGACTGGCTGTGGCATCCTACGTGGCACTGCCAGGCCAGCAGTGGGTGCCCGTATCAATCTCGGCTCATTTTATTTTGTGGGCACCCCGGTAGCGGTTGGCTTAGCATTTTGGCTCAATGTTGGGTTCAGTGGACTGTGGTTAGGGCTCTTGTCTGCTCAAGCTGTCTGTGCGATATCTATTTTATATGCTGTGTTGGTCGGTACAGACTGGGAAGGTGAGGCTTTGAAGGCCAAGAGGCTTACTGGCTTGGCGACGAGGGAGAAATGTGTCAATGATGAAGAGAAAAAAGGGTTCCTGGTAAAGGCAAATGACAACATTGAAGATGTTTTATAGAGATAATTTTGCACCATGGATATATTTTCATGGGAGAATTAAGGAGAACAGAAGAGGGAGAACATGATTTTAAAGAATTGGAATTTGGGCAATGATGTTGGCCTTTGGGTTTAAATTCTTGTTGTCTAGCTAGCTAGTTGGTCTATGTATGAAGGGAAAGGTCTTTATGCCCTTTTTACTTGAATGTTGTGTTTCTGGGGCATTGGAGTTGTCATACGGGAGTATCTTGTTTTGTTGCAGGCAGAGAATAATGTTATGCCCCCATACTAATGTTCACTTCTGCATATTTGAAGGATATGAAAAATTTTGCTTGTTCAATATGCTTGCACATTGGATGGGGCAAGTCTCTCTCATTTTTGGACTTCTACAAGTTTGATCTACTTTTTGTGCTCTGCTTTTAGCCATAAAATACTGGCTTTGGAACGAAGGATTGAATGAAAGGGATTCGGTTATCATATAGTGTTGACACGCAGAAAGATCATCTTCCGGTTTGCATGTTGACCTTGTATTGATCAAAATTAACTTCATGTTAACCAATTTTCTATAAATGTAAGCACTTTCTTGATACGGTGTGTTTTGATAGGGTTAATTCAACTAATTGGAAGCCAATTTTTTTATAACAAGTCTAGGGGATATTTTTTTACACCTAAAATACTATTTTTTATAAAAATTTCAATGAGAATAAATAATATACATTGTTTGAGAGTTACTTTAAAAAAAACAAAAAAAATGGTTAGAATATCACTACAACAATGTCTTCTAAAAGGACTCATTTTTTTAGTATTTTAATTTCTTGGAAGTAGTGCATTATTGAGAATTTGTGTCAGTATTTGTACAGAGGAAGTGGGCACCTTAAATGTACTATTTTTGTGGGAGTGAAGTAGTGGATGGGGTGATCACAAAGATTTAGTGGTGGTGGGGACAATTGGTTTTGGCTTTTACAAGAGAGTTTCAGGATAGTGCTTGAAGCTCTCCCTCCCTGTCCTTTACCTTTTGAATCACAAAATTGTGCCATTCAGGTGTTGAGCAAGCAAGCACTTCTCTTTAAAGTACACTATAGGCGCATGCTCTTGACCCTACCTTGCACCACATTGCCATTTGCATTTACACTCTGGTTTTAAGTTTTAAAATGGACAGAAAAGAAATAAAATGAACAAAAAAGAATAATGCTATTATCACATAAATATGGTGACATAACTCTCACATACTGCGAGGTGCCAGTATGTGATTTGTTGTTGAGTTAAGTGGGTCATGTCAACAACAAATCACATACTGTCACGTCAGCAGTATGTGAGAGTTATGTGATTGTTTTATGTGATAGTAGCATGATTCGAACAGAAAATTTAAATTTTCTTTCCAATTCTTATTTTTTTGAGTTTTTTAATAAACGGAAAAAAAAGAAATGAATAGAAAACTTGATCACTCTTTCTGCCAAAGTTTTCTGTCCAAAATTGGCCTGATTTGGACAGAAAAGAAATTGGAATAAGTAATATTTTTATAATTCTTATATTATCCTCAACTTTCAATATAATAAATTTTAAATTATAACTCGTGTCTCAAATTTGTTTTTATCTACTAAACTTAAGCTCATAAAGATAAAGAGACTGCTTGGCGCAAACGATTTCTTTGTTGATGCGAACGAGTTCTCAGACTACCGCGAATGATTCAGGTACATGCCTTTGCTTATCTGCTTTACCTTCTCTTGAATATCGGTTTTTTGTTACAATTTTCTTGTGAATATTTCATACGGAGTATAAGTTATGATTGGGGTAATGATTCTACTTTTCTGAATCTTAAATAGTAGATTGCAATTAAACATGCTATTATCAGTGACTTAAATACTTTTTGCAAATATGTTATTTAAATGATTTACGGTGTCTCTATGTAGATAGTTTATTTATGGTTTTGTGAACAAAAATATTAATTTACTATTATTGTTTTATGTCCATTTGTTATTGTGTATTAATAATATAGATTATATTTGATGACTTTTGGGTATGGTATGACAATAATTTTGTAGAAGTAGTTTTTGGTTAACATTTATTTGGATATTTGTATTTGATTATGAAATTTTTCTTTGATTAAATTTGTCTTCCATATTTTTATTCATGGTTCAATGGTTATAATTAATAGAAGGGTAAATTTGTAAAAGTGATATTTTTCTTTTCTTTTCATTGGAACTAAAAAACGAAAGAAAAGAAAATTTTTAAGTTTTCTTTTCTTTTCTATTAAAAACTCAGAAACAACACAAAGAAAAATTTCAAGTTTTCTATTCTTTTCTTTTCTGTTCTAATTTAAGTTTTCTATTCTTTTATTTTTCGTCCAAAACTCAGAAACAGAGTGTTAGTGTTCACAGTTTTCATTTCTATACGCACACGTGTGACGCGGGTGATAATTTCTCCAAATCATAAATATATTTGAAGCTTGATTTTCAAATGCTAATTAGTTGAAAGTTGAAACTATATACCGTTAAGTATTTTTTATTTTTTATTTTTTATTTTAGTTTTTAAGGAGAGGGTACCAGGTTTTAAAAGAAAACTCCGATATTGGACTTGGTATCTTCCATTGAATTTTTTTACAATATATAGCTGGACTTCGATAACTCGAGTTTACTTAATACTCCTTCCGTCCCGGGATAAAAGTCTTTATTACTATTTTAGGTAATCCCAAGTTAAATGTCTACTTACCTTAAATAATCTATTTTTTACAATAATTTGCATATAATACCCTTATTATTAATTGTTATATTTCTATTCTCTATGCATATTTATGGAGCATCACTAGTAATGTGTAGAAAACTATACAATTAAATGAGAATTTAAAAATGGACAATTTTGTCATTTTATCCTCTTTCTTAATATACGCAAAAAGTCAACCAGAACTTTTATCCTGGGACGGGGGAGTATAATAACTACATAGCTCATGTCTTGTAATAAAATATCTATTTATCCTTCACTAATTATATATAAGTTTATTTGTAAGTTTGTTTTTTGATTTCCCAAGATATTCTCATATTCACACTTTAAGTTTGTCCCCCGATATACGGTCGGGCGTCGAAGCGGGAACCTCTCTTAAGAAAGTTTGTTGCATCTACAAATTGCTCGAAACCAAAACTTCTTGTTTAAGCGATCAGAACCAATTTTCGTTAGTTTATTTATAAGTTATTAATGTGCCAAGTTGGGGTTTTTTTGGGTTCCACTTAGAACTTTATGATGTTTATGTGGAGAGGATGGACCTCACAAGGCACAATATGTCAAAAGAGCACCCAATTTTGAGAAATACCAAAGTTGAGCATAAATAAACCACTTTCACCGGGAAATTCTCTACTTCGAATATATATTAAGAAAATGATTTCGCTTTATTTATAATAGTTTTTGTGGTAAACATGGGTGAGAAAACATGGAAGATAAATTAATGGTAAAGAATGAGAATGATAAAGAGAAAGAAAGTTTTTGTTTTTGGATCAAACAGTCTAAAGACTAAAATACATCAAAATGGTAAATTCTTACAAAAGATGTAAAGAGTGCCAATTACAACAATACCTAGTGGACACCCTACATATATTGAAAAAACAGTTGTATTCTAAAAATAATACATAAAATAAGTAAATTTGAGCAGTTTTCAAAAAAAACTGCATACGATAAGGATAATCCTTTTAGTAGAGGAGAGTGCGGTATGGATACAAGGAGTATCCGCATCCACATATGCGCATATACTATATTTAAAAACAGCATCGCGTAACCGCACCGCGCATGCGGATGCAGTGCGATGTGGTTACAAATGTGAATATAAAAACTTTTAATTTTCAAAAAAATAACTATCAACATTTGATCCATCAAAATAATAAATAAAAATACCATGATTGCAACTATGGTTAAAGAAGATCAACCACAAATAAGTTTGATAATTCATCACAACTCCCATATATAATGAAATGTTACACAACTTTAGTCAACTAGTAAAATCCGATACGAAATTTATAAAATGTGACATTAGCTCTTAAGCAACAAAAATAGTGAAGGAAAGGTTTTGACAAAAATATTGATGATAAAGTTTCAACAAAAACACTTGGGTTATCGAAACTCAAATCACATATACATTACAAGGACATAATTTTCCAAGAGTTTATTTGGTAATTAATCAATGTACAAACTATAAAGCCAATGCAAACAACGCCTAGCTTGGCAGTAGCGATGAGTGTTCATATTATGTATTATTCTAATTCATGGGATATAGTTAGCATCTTAAGCTCCATTTTAGGATATTACAAATAATTTACAACTTATTCATGTGTTGTAATTTTTGGCATTGTGTTTGGAGATTGGCAAGAGAGTTAAATTTAGATTGTAGGATTTCTAAATATGTATATTTATATTATAAGTAAAATAATGTCGTTTTATATTATATACACAATTGTCTTTGGGAATATATATATATATATATATATATATATAATAAATAATAAATTATATATGTGCGGATACTCTTAATATCCGTATCCACATATGTGCGAATACTCTTAATATCTGTATCCACATGTCCCCCCTCCCCCTCCCCCTCGCCCTCGCCCACCCCCACCCTACCCTAACCTAACCCTTTTATAAGAAGGATTGTTTAACTAGTGAATTCTAGATTCGTCTATTAAAATATTATTCAATATTTTGATTGTTTTTGTTATGCGCAAAGGTGCAAAAGAGAAGGGAAAAAAAAGGTGACACAAAATTACCACGGCTTGGGAGACCATTTTATAAGTTAGATAAAGTAATATTCTGTCATTTTTTATTATTATAACGATTTTTTGTAACCGATAATAATATAAAGTAATGTAATATTTTTAATGTTTTTTCTAATTTTATTTAATGTCACGTTGACGGAACTAACTAGTACTTATTAATTTCAATCTTTTAATCTTATAATTTTTTTATTAATAATAGTATAAAATAACGTAATAATTTTATTTTTTATCCCACAATTGAATTGACACATCACCGTTAATAAAATAACTACTTATTATTTTCAGAACAAACATAAGATAAAATTTTAATATCTGTAACTTTGCAAATGAGACTTTTTATTTATTTATTATTATTATTAAACGAAGGGAGTATTTCCAATTTCTCTTTATATAATTCCGCATAAAAAATAAATTCCAATATGTGTTGACTTGACCCAACCCATCCAATCATATTTAAATAACATTTAAAACGTTTTCATAAAAGAAACAAAAGGTAGGTCCCACCCTTACACGTGGCACATAAGATGAGCTGTGACGTCTGACGTGTGAGAATATCCCCTACGAAGAGAGGAAGAGACTGTATACAGTTATACGTATCCATTCTTTTACACCCTAGGGCGATACGCGGCTACCGTACAGTTATACATATACACATATATAGATACAAATTATTTTCTCAATTTTTTAGCGTATATATAGAATTCGAAGGAATTTTTAATCTCCCTGCCGCTAAATTTTTTTTGAAATTTCCCGGTTTTTTATTGGGTCCAATTTTGTGAATTTGGATAATCAGAAGAGAAATTCATTTATCAGAGATTTGTTGGGCAGATATGTATAAAGAAAATTATTTTGGTTTTGGTCTTGCGGTTGCTTCTAGTGCCTTCATTGGATCCAGCTTCATCATCAAGAAGAAGGGTCTTCAACGGGCTGGAGCTTCGGGTTCTCGTGCAGGTAATCTTCCAACTTTATCTCTCAAATTTTCCGTTGTTGTAGTTGGTTGTGAATTGTTGATTCATAGTATCAAATTGGGGCAGTGGTAAGTTATATGTGATTCAATGTATTATTTTTATTTGCAATTTATAGTCTTAAGATTAGTGCAGTGAAAGGTTTTGTGTAGTTTGAAACTCTGGTGTTGTTACATGAAGAACCAAATTTGTTTTAGTATTGTCAGTTAAACTCAAAAATTCAAAATCTAGCTGTAGTTATGTTGATTCATTATTTCATTGTTTAAGAATTTGTGCTGTGGGAGGAATTGTTGGAGTTTTTAATTGTAATTTTCTTTGGATAAGTACCTATCACCTTTAAAATTACTTTCAATTAACTGAAAATCGTTGCCATAAGTTTCTTGATTAAAAGTTTAGATAAGATTCTTGATTCAAATTTCAAAGTTTAGATAAGTTTCTTGATTCAAAGTTTAGATTGGTGATGTGGAAAGTTATAAATAGGTCAGAAGGTTGGAGTTGTTAAGTACTTATTTTCATAAGCTTTCAAAATGTTGGAGGTGTTAAGTAGTCATTTTCTCAAGGTATGTCTTTGTAACAAAAAATTTGTTCATAGTTTAAGGAGAGGTGCTGTTGAATATTATAAGTAGTTCAACCCATAGGAGTTGTTAGGTTAGCAACCTTTTTTCTCTAAATATGTAGAAATCTAACTGAAAAGTCTAGCTGTAGTTATGTTTATTCACATTTAACGAATTGAAGCAATGACAAGGCTCTTGCCAATCCCTTTCCTAAGAGGGATTTCCTAAAACCAGGATTCCCTAGTTTTTGTCTTATATAAAATTTACCTGTTTGTCCTTAGTTTTGTATACTCTTTATTTTATGTGGGGTCATTAACAAAGGTTATTTAGTCAGTCAAAACTTTCACAATATTTTCTGTTTCGGAAATTTGAAGAGCGTGTAAAAATCAATATTCTAAAAGACGCTAGGCGGGCGACCAGGTGGGCCTAGCGTCTAGGGGGCCTAGGCGGGATTTTTTATTTTAAGCCAATTTTAATTTTATCTTACATTTATTCAAATAAAACAATAATATAAAGCAAAACAATCTATAATAAAGACAAGGTTCTAAAAGGCGCTAGGCGGGCGGTCAGGGGGGGCCTAGCGCCTGGAGGGCCTAGGCGGGATTTTTTATTTTAAATTAATTTTAATATTTTATCTTACATTTATCATAACAAAACAATAATATAAAGCAAAACAATCTATAATAGAGATAATAAAGGCATTTGCTTAAAGTTTAAATACATCCATATAGCCAATTTCAAAGTTCAAACACAAATGCAATTGTTCAACGTTTAAACACAAATATATATATATCCATTGCTTGAAATAATTGAATTATAGAATTAGTGTTACTAGTAAGTAGTATCTTCATTTATATAATTATATACGTACTTCTTCTCTTTCAAAAATTTAAATAAAATAATAACTGTTATTTTTAAAAATTAGTGTGAAGTTTATTGAATGAGACATTTGATATTATTAATTATGAAATTATTTTTATTTGTGTAATTTTCAAAACTGAAGACTTAAAGAAAATGACAAATATCATATACTAAGTATGACTAACATATCATTAACGTATTAGTTTTATTCATAAATAAAATTGGTATTAAATAATAAAATTTAAAATTTCAAGAATTCAATTAAATATTAAAACTTAAGAAACGAAACATAAATTTAAGAATTATAGTGAATTAAACTAAATATTACAAATGTATCATCATTTATATAATTTGAAGTTGGTACAAGTTCAAAAAATTACAACTATAATAAAATTATGAATTATCCATTTTGGCTTGATCTTGTTCACTTCTTGTTGTGATTTGATATGCTACAACATGCATTAAGAATATGGTAAATCAATAGAAAAATAAATATATCAAAATCTGATTTTAGTAGTAATTTTTTTTAAAAAATAAAAAATTTCCGCCTAGGCCCCGCCTTCCCTGCCTAGCCCGCTTTCCTGCCTTCCCACCTAGAGTGCCTAGGCGCCGCCTAATTGGTTGGAGCGATTTTTTCACCGATTTGGCCTTAGGCGCGGCGCCAGGCCCCTGCCTAACGCCTAGGCGGCTGCTTAGGCCAATTTTTAGAACATTGAATAAAGATAATAAAGACATTTACTTAAAGTTCAAACACATCTATATTGTCAATGTCAAAGTTCAAACACAAACATGCAATTGTTCAAAGTTCAAACATATCTTTAACGTATTAGTTTTATTCATAAACAAGATTGCTATTAAATAATAAAATTTAAAATTTCAAGAATTCATTTCAATATTAAAACTTAAGAAACTAAATATAAATTTAAGAATTATATTGAATTAAACTAAATATTACAAATGTATCATCATTTATATAATTTGAAGTTGATACAAGTTCAAAAAATTACAACTATATTAAAATTATCCATTTTAACTTGATCTTGTTCACTTTTTGTTGTGATTTGATATGCTATAAACTGCATTATGAATATGGTAAATCATTAGAAAAATAAATATATCAAGATCTGGTTTGGGTAGTTATTAAAAAAAAAAACCTCTTCGCCTAGGCTTCGCCTAATTTTCTAGAGGGATTTTTTTGCCGCCTTAGGCCTAGACGAGGCGCCAGGGGATCCTAGTGCCTAGACGAGGCGCCAAGAGGGGGCCTAGCGCCTAGGCGGGGCGCCAAGAGGAGGCCTAGCACCTAGGCGGGGCGCCATGGGGGGGCCTAGCGTCTAGGCGGGGCTTAGGCGGACCTAGGCGGAGATTTTTAGAACATTGGTAAAAATTGAAGATGCAACTAAGTGGTGTGGGGGGCGTGGGGGGCGTGGGGGGGGGGGGGAGAGATAGTAATAAAATTGAGTGAAGGTTCTGCTGTTACTTTTGTTAATTCACTAGTGGCATTTTGGTGATGACTGGCAAATACGATATGTTAAACGTTGGCCTGTTTCCAGTTTCCTGGTAAATAATATATATGAATTAGACAATTTGGGATATGTTTCATTTCAGTAGTTATTGGAAAATTTTCATATATTTCTTCCATCTCAATATAAGAGTCATTTATTCTATGGATGTTCCAAAACAATATCCCTTTATTAACTAAACTGCACATTCTTCGGTAATTATATATGTCTAGCTCATATTATAAATTAGTACAAGGTTAATATAAAAAATGTTTTCTTGTTGACTTTCAAATGAGCATTCATTTCTTATGATAGAGGCAATACATATTTTTAAATTGTGAAATAATATTAAGCTGTGTCTGTTCGCTTGGAATTGGGAAAAGGAAATAAACTGAGGAGAACTACTTCAAATTTTGAACGAACTTTTCTACTATTCACTGCAGAATTATGTTACGTTTAAGCCCACCATAAGGAACATCATCTATACAATGTGTGAATGAATTGTAAGGTCGAAGCTTAGACTGAGTTTTTGTGAGCCTACGATAAATTTATAGAAATTCTCATTGTGAGATACTTGGAAGAATTATGGAATGGACACCAGGGTTTGTATGTCATTAGAAAAGGTCAAGATGCCAAAGTTGCTATTCTGCAAATTGGTTATATTTATAAATACTCGATGGACCAACTGAAATTCATCGAGCGAAGGCACCAAATCAATTTCTTTAAGTTTCTATAGGAATTTGAATCAGGTATACTCCCTCCGTCCAAGTTTACTTGTCCTAATTTCCTTTTTGATTTGTCTCCAAATCTATTTGTCCTCTTTCCATTTTAATAATATTTTTAACCTTATTTTTCCAATATTACCCCCATTTAACTTTATTAATTTTTTTAATTGAAAACAACATGACATACATTGAAAAAAGTAACACTACTAACTTTGTCATTGGAAGCACAACCACACTCATTTCTCCCCCTCCCTCCCTCCCTCTCTCTCTCTCTCTCTTCTATTTTATTATTCCAAGAAAGAGAAAGAAAGAGTTAGGAGATTAATTAAAATAAACTAGATCATAAATATAATAGAGTAATTAAAATGGGTAATTTAGAGAGAAAAAGAATTTCTTAGGTGTGTATTTTCAAACTAGGACAAGTAAAATTGGACGGAGGGAGTACTATATAGGATTGACTTTATGTATTTATTTTCATTTTTTGAATTTAATCTAATGCTGGATTTGTTTTGTTATATAAAGGCTCTGGAGGATATGGTTATCTGTTAGAGGCTCTTTGGTGGGTTGGCATGATCACTAGTAAGTATTGCATTGTTCAGATTTGCTTCTTTAAGATTGAGGAAAGGTCAATTGAGTTTTTTTTCAGAATTATTTTCTTAATAATTATTTCAAACTTTGGCAGTGATTGTCGGAGAGTTCACAAATTTTATAGCTTACATTTATGCTCCTGCTGTGCTTGTGACACCACTTGATGCATTAAGTATAATTGTTAGGTAAATCTAATTTATTTTTTCACCAATAAAAGGCCAGTGACCTTTCAATTGAATTATCTTTTAACCCTATTGTTTTATTCTCCAGTGCTGTTCTAGCGCATTTCTTACTAAAGGAGAAATAGCGCAAAATAGGAATACTGGGGTGTGTCTTGTGTGTAATTGGATCTACCATTATTGTTCTTCATGCACCTGGTGAACATAGTATTTCCTCAGTGGAAGAAATCTGGGCATTAGCAACGCAACCAGGTGAAGTGATGTACTTTGACCCTTTTTTTAGCTTATTTCTTCATATATATATATATATTGATTATTTTGGTTGTTTGGTCCAGCTTTTCTTTTCTATACAGCCTTAGCAATAGCTGTAGTATTAGCACTTGTGTTCTATTGTGAACCACACTATGGGCAGACAAACATGATGGTTTATATTGGGGTGTGCTCCATAAATGGATCTTTGACGGTTAGTAATTTGATTATTTTTTCCGTTGTTAAGTAGTAATTTGGTATTCTTTGCTGTTATTCTTACTAGTTTCAGATATTGCTGTAGGTAATTCATCTTATTACAAGTTCTAATTCTCGAATTTATGTAGGAGAATTTGATAAAGGAATTATAGAACCACAAGTTATTAATTCTATTATTTGTTTACGGTCAATGAGAGCGACCAATTTTAGGGTTATAATATGTTGAAGAAAGTAAAATCAGTTGTTGGAGGGGTTGAAATTTGCTCTATCTTGAAGATGTTTAGTTCAATATTACTTGGATTACGGTTTCATATGGTATGTGGAACGTAAACTGGAATGAAAAATGTCACATTCTATGGTACGGGGTACGGTAGGTGTAGGTTTCTTAGAGTTGTTTTGGTACGAAATACATTTATTTGAAACGTGATACGTTAAGATAACAAGATAACTTTCTTAAAAGATGTAATTAAATCTAGTTAGTGTCACAACATGTGTGCATTTTCAAGAGGATACACAATGTTAGCCCTTATTGATTGCCTACAAGGCGCTCACTTGGTGATACATGTTTTTCAGAGTATTTAAATAAATATTAGGATTTTTGAAGCTTGCAGATATTTAGATATTTTGGAGGAATGTTATACATTGGTGGTGATCTTAGCCTTTCATTAGATTTGATATTAGCCATTTGTTAGTAAGGCCTAGTGACTATAAAGATGCCCTTTATCTGCAAAATCACAAAACACAACATTAATCATGCTTGTAGAATAGAAGTTTCACTAAATTTAATGTTTTGGAATGTAAGTGTTCAATGTTTGGAAAATTCGTCTCAAAACGCAATGCGCTAATATAACATCGTTTTAGTGTTTGCTGCTTTTATTATTTGTTTGTGAGTTTAAACACTGAAAGAGGGAGGGATTAAGATTTGTAAAATACAATGTTCTAAAAGGGGCTAGGCGGGAGGCGGACGACCTGCCAATTTTAATATTTTATCTTACATTTATCCAAACAAAACAATAATATAAAGCAAAATAATCTATAATTACATTTGACAATCATATAAATCAAATGAATTCATGTTAATTTTGAGTTTGGAATTGAATTTTTAAAAGTTGATATTGATCTTATAATTACATTTGACAATCATATAATTACTCAATACCATATGCTAAGTATGACTAATATATCTTTAACGTATTAGTTTTATTCATAAACAAGATTGCTATTAAATAATAAAATTTAAAATTTCAAGAATTCAATTCAATATTAAAACTTAAGAAACTAAACATAAATTTAAGAATTATATTGAATTAAACTAAATATTACAAATGTATCATCATTTATATAATTTGAAGTTGGTACAAGTTCAAAAAATTACAACTATAATAAAATTATCCATTTTGACTTGATCTTATTCACTTCTTGTTGTGATTTGATATGCTACAACTTGCATTATGAATATGGTAAATCATTAGAAAAATAAATATATTAAGATTTGATTTGGGTAGTTATTAAAATAAAATAAAAACCTCTCCGCCTAGGCGCTCCGCCTTGCTCGCATAGGCCTCGCCTAATTTTTCGAAGGGATTTTTTTGCCGCCTTGGGCCTAGGTGAGGCGCCAGGGGAAGCCTAGCACCTAGGTGGTCGCCTAGGCCACTTTATAGAACACTGGTAAAATAGAATTTTGGAAGGTAAAATCAGCAAGTCCTAATTATGTTAGCGACAAGGTGACTTCTAAAAACTTCAAAGGACAATAATTTCAAATTATTGGAAATAGTAGGTGATAGAGATTATATGTAGATTTCCTTAGGTATCACGTTGATTGTTAAAATTGCATGCACATCCTCCAAAGAGCCTGAAAACTTGTAAAAGATCTAGAAATTCCTCTTATTAATTCATGATTATATACATAAATATATACATTTATATATTTAATCACTTGTGCAATTTTAACTGGCAGAACTTAGCCAATAAAATACTTGTAGAAGTGGAATTTTTTATTTTTTTAATTTATAAATATACTTAAAAGAGTAAAGTAAATTCTTTTATACTACTTATTTGTAAGTTAGAGTTTCACCCCTATACATTGAAGACCGAAAGAAGACCTTTCAACCACCACTATATCCCATACTCTAATAAATATATAAATTTATAAATAATCTGACTTGTAATAGTAAATCAATCATTTGAAAAATTGATCTCAGTAACTTAAAAACATATGCCCTAAAAACTACTCATTTGTTTATGCACATTTAGGCGCCTTTGTTTTGAGTTTTCTTTGGGACAAATTTTTTGAAGTGACTGACAATAATTTATACTTTAATTTTTTTTTGAACTTTTGAATATAGTTAAAAATATAGTATACAAATGTTTAGATATTAAATATATAGTGTGTATATATATATATATATATATTAAGCATGTCTTAAACTCCATGGCAAGAAAACTCGAAAACCAAATGGGGCTAGCTTTACAAGATGGAGGGAGTTTTTAATATACTAGATTTTCGTATGAATCTTGTTAGAAGATATGCCAGAGATATACCATAATTGTAGCTTTCATAATCAGTGTGTACACATTACTGTAATTTAGGAATTATCATAATTGTAATTACTAATTAGGATACTTATATATATATATCAATCTATGTAATAGAGAGAAATAACTTCAATGAAATAACCTATTCTCAGTTTTATCATGGTATCAGAGCTTTGTTCCGTTAGCAGAAGCTATATCGCTGCTACTCATATTTTCCTTCAGAAACCTAGCAAGACCAGTTTGAATTGAGAAATTGAGGTCATATTAGGGCTCTACACTGTCAGGCGACCACCACCAGAAAATCATCTCCGACACCCACTGACCTATACTCCCTCACGCGCGTGCTGCCGACGCCACGCACCTCCTTCTGCCGGCGCGTGAGAAGTTTTTGGCTACTCTTTGCCTACACAAGTTCTTTGAGGGTGGCCAATTCTCTCTTCCCTTGCCTTCTACAGTGGTCTTGGAGAGATCGACTCAGGTTTACTCATTGTTTCTCTGTCGGTAGTATATTGCTTACTGTTACTGTTATTTTTCTAACTCGTTTGCACTCTTTGCCATATACATAAGCTTCCTTTATTGATAATTGAAGTGGGCTAACATAAGAGTGGGTTCTAAAGTGTAGTACAATTAACTGCACTACTTTGGTTTTCTGGAATAACTTACTGCCATTTTTTTGAGCCTCTAAATTATCCTTGTTGATATTTCCTTGGATATTCTTGTTGCTCCTATTACCTCACCATGGCAGAATCTAGTTTCGTTAATAGTGCTGGTACTGAAACAAATAAATGACAGTTGATTAGACTGCTTTGGTTTTTAGTCCATTTAAGTTGGATGGAAACTGATAGAGTATATATTTAGTATGTAAATATTCAGTGGCATTTGATTAATCATGTCCTTAATTATAGCCTAGAATCAAGCATGGTAATCATGTATTTAATTATAGCCTAGAATCAAGCATTGTAATCATGTATATATACTTAGTTTGTGAAATGAGAAGTACGGAAGACATTTCCTTCATGGTATCAAAGCCCAATAAACCTTAGCCGTTCCCTAGGTGTTCCTTTGTCGCCCATCTCCTTCTTCTGCCTCATCTGTTTTTTTTTGTTTTTCTCCTCTCCTCTCCTCTCATTCTCCATGGCCGATAACTCATGCTTCCATCCGGCCCTAGCTGTAAGCAACGTCAAGAACTTTATCCCAATTATTCTTGAGATGGAGAAAGGCCAATATTCGTCATGGGCGGAGCTCTTTAAGATCCATTGCCGTGCGTATCAGGTGATGGACCATATCATCCCTAAGCCGCCCATGTCGTCTGACAAGGGTAAGGAGACGGCGATAGTTCGAGACGATGAATTGTGGTCTCGTTTGGATGCAATAGTCCTTCAATGGATTTATGGAACGATTTCGAACGATCTCCTACACACTATCTTGGAGCCTGACTCTTCGGCACAACAAGCATGGGAACGCTTGCAAAGCATTTTTCATGATAACAAACACTCACGGGCAGTTTACTTGGAAAATCAATTCACCCAAGTTCATATGGATGATTTTTCTAATGTCTCGGCATATTGCCAAGAACTCAAGATGCTTGCGGATCAACTGTCAAATGTTGGGGCTCCGGTTAATAATCACAGGTTGGTTCTCCAATTGATTGCGGGGGTAAATGAGAACTATGATAGTGTGGCTACGTTCACACAACAAAGTGACCCATTACCTCCGTTTTACGAGGCTCGATCGAAACTAATTCTCGAAGAGACGCGCAAAGCCAAACAGGTGGCTATGGCGTCAGGTGCCTCCGGCACGGCTCTCGTAACAACCAACACCGGTAACGAAGAGACACGGTTCTGGACGGGGGACAAGCCATGGTAATGGTTAAAATCGAAACAATACCGGTGGATGTGGGAAGAACAATAATAGCCAGAACAACCGTACTAATAATAGAGGGAAGAATAATAGCGGATGCGGTCGAGGAAAGGGTGGTCAAAACCAGTCCTTTGGTGGCGGCAACCACAAACAGGCCACCCATCCCCGTCCATGGTAGCATCCGCCACCATGGTGGCAGTATAACGCCGGTTGGGCTCCATCGGGTTGGGCAATGCCTCCATGCCCGTACCCATCATCTTCCGGGACACGTCCCTCATCAATACGTCAACCAGGAATTTTAGGACAACGTCTGCAGCAGGCTTACAGCGCTCAGGCGCCCAGCTCCCCCTCCTATGCACCCACGGATATTGAAGCAGCAATGAATACTATGTCTCTCAACGTTCCCGATGACAATTGGTACATGGACACCGGTGCTACTTCGCATATGATGGCGTCGCAAGGTACTCTTTCGTCTTATTTTAATTCGAGCAATAATAAAAATATAATTGTTGGAGGTGGTCATGTTATTCCGATTCGTGGTTATGGACAAAAATCACTATCTCCACCTCATCCACCCCTAACACTGTCCAATGTCCTCCATGCCCCAAACTTAATTAAAAACTTGGTTTCTGTTCGTCGTTTCACAACTGATAATCATGTTTCTGTTGAATTTGATCCTTTTGGGTTTTCTGTGAAGGATATGCAGACGGGGATTCCCATAATGAGATGTGATAGCACCGGGGACTTATACCCCTTATCCACTACCACGAGTCCTCCCGCCACCACTCCATCAACTTTTGCTGGTCTTTCTCCTACATTATGGCATAATACCAAACCCTTTCTTTTGAATATCCCGCCTCTACCACTTGATCTGGTTGGGCTGACTTCTTCGGTTTAGGTCCCGGGTCACAATCTCCTGCCCGAAATGACGGATCAAAGGGAGTAACGGGCTAGCCTATAGGAAGAAACTACGACCCCGCCCATTTAGCTACACCACGATTTCCTAAAAGGAAATGGTCGAGGCAGCTGGACCACGATTTCCTAAAAGGAAATTGTCGGAGCAGTTTACCACAAAAGTCGAGGCAGCTTTTTGTGTGTCTGCAGACACACGGTAGTGGCCTCAGGCCATGGGTACGCCCCGGACTTACATTCGATTCGAAGGAGCTTCAAAGCTTATTAGTGCTAGCGCACGCAGCCGTTTTTCTGCTTGCTGTTGAGTTATAGTCTTTAAGATATGGGACTTAGGCTCCTTTCTTCACTCTGATATGGAATGGAATCATCTTTCCTTCCTATAGGAAAGTTATTTGATAATATGAATAGACGGGCAGAAAAATTGGGCCACCCGGGAGCATCAGTTTTTCGCTCTCTTTGCAATAATAAATTGATTGAATGTAAACAATCTTCATGCACTAGTATTTGTGTTTCGTGTATTTTTGGGAAACATGTTAGGTTGCCATTTTATCAATCTACTTCTTGTACTATGCCATTTGACATTATTCATAGTGACTTGTGGACATCTCCCGCTTTAAGTTCAGCAGGACACAAGTATTATATTCTTCTTCTTGATGATTATTCTAATTTTCTGTGGTCGTTTCCTATTGGCAAGAAATCGCAAGTCTATACCAGTTTCCTTTCCTTTAGCACTTATATTAAAACTCAATTTGAGAAGGAAATTAAATGTTTTCAAAGTGATAACGGGAGGGAATTTGATAATGAACAATTCCAATCTTTTTGTCGCAACCATGGTATGAGTTTTCGGTACTCGTGTCCCCACACCTCCTCTCAAAACGGGAAAGCCGAACGTAAAATTCGAACCATAAACAACTTGATTCGAACCCTTCTTGCTCACTCATCTATGCCACCGTCATTCTGGCATCATGCTTTACATATGGCAACATATTTATTAAACATTCTCCCAAATAAAAATCTTAAACACTTTTCTCCTACTCAAATTCTCTACTTTCGGGATCCCTCCTATGCACATTTAAGAGTATTTGGTTGCTTGTGCTTTACTCTTCTTCCCCCCACCAATATTAATAAACTCCAAGCTCGTTCTAACCCGTGTGTTTTTCTAGGCTACCCACAAAACCATAGAGGATATAAGTGTTATGACCTCTCGAGTCGCAAAATAATTATCTCTCGATATGTTGTGTTTGATGAGACTAAATTCCCCTTTGCTAGTTTTCATACGCCTCCATCACATTCCTATGAATTTCTTGATGATGGAATCCATCCCGTGTTACATGAGCTCGCTATTCTTCCAGCTCCCACCATCAGCCCGCAAACTGGGCCCAGCTCAATTCTCATCAACCGATCCCCAAGTCCTCCACCCGGCCCACTACAATCCCCTTTTCCAGCAAACAGTACTACACCAGGCCCAGGAAACTCTCCATCAAGCTCACAGCCCAACCCGCCCACATCCCCACCAGATCCACACATACACCACTCCAATCCAAACCAAAACCGTTCCATGGCTACACGCAGCATGCATGGGCTCTTTAAGCCCAAACGTCATTTTAATTTAACTTATTCGGTTTCGCAATCCCCTCTGCCTCTAACCCCAAAACTGTGTTGTCCGACCTGAATTGGAAAGCGGCCATGTTGGATGAATATGATGCTCTTATTAAAAATAAGACGTGGGAGTTAGTGCCCCGTTCGTCTAATGTGAATATTATTCGGTGTATGTGGATTTTTTGTCATAAAAAGAAATCTGATGGATCTTTTGAGCGGCATAAAGCCCGTCTTGTTGGTGATGGCAGGTCTCAGCAGGTTGGTGTCGACTGTGGTCAAACATTCAGCCCAGTAGTGAAACCCGCTACAATTCGCACTGTGCTCAGTTTGGCTTTATCGAATTCTTGGTCCATACATCAACTGGATGTCAAGAATGCATTTTTGCATGGTCAATTACAGGAAACTGTCTACATGCATCAACCTATGGGTTTTCGCGACCCGAACCATCCAGACTATGTATGCTTGCTCAAGAAGTCTCTGTATGGCCTCAAACAGGCACCCCGGGCTTGGTATAATCGGTTTACGGATTGTCTCTACAATGGGGTTTATGCATAGCAAATCGGATCATTCTTTGTTTATATATTGCAAAGGAAATGACATGGCATACATTCCTCTCTATGTTGACGACAAAATCCTTACCACATCATCTGAGGCTCTTCGTCGACATATCATGTCTATTCTGGCATCGGAATTTGCTATAAAAGATTTGGGTCCCTTACATTATTTCTTGGGAATTGCTGTGACCCATCACGAAAGAGGTTTATTTCTTTGCCAAAAGAAATATGCTGAAGACATCATTGAGAGGGCAGGTATGTCTTCATGCAAGCCGTCACCCACCCCTGTGGATACGAAGGCAAAATTGAGCAATTCAGGTGGAGCACCTTATGAAGACCCCACGCACTATCGCAGCTTAGCCGGAACCTTGCAATATCTTACGTTTACACGCCCAAATATCTCATATATGCGGTCCAGCAGGTATGTTTGCATATGCATGGCCCCAAGAGCGAACACATGACTGCACTTGAGAGAATCCTGCGCTATCTTCGTGGATCGCTCGACTTCGGCTTGTATCTATACAAATCCAAGTTTTCTGTTCTCACTGGCTATACGGATGCGGGTTGGGGAGGGTGTCCTGACACTCGACGATCAACATCCGGTTACTGTGTATTTCTTGGAGATAATTTGATTGCTTGGTCGTCTAAGCGACAACCCACCTTATCTCGGTCTAGTGCTGAAGCTGAATATAGAGGTGTCGCCAATGTTGTTGCCGAATCACGTTGGCTTCGAAATCTACTGTTAGAATTACATGTTCCGATCAAGAAGGCAACGTTGGTGTACGGTGATAACGTCAGTGCCATCTATCTTTCTGGTAATCCTGTACAACATCAACGTACTAAGCATATTGAGATGGATATTTTATTTGTCCGAGAGAAGTTGAAAGAGGACAAGTTCGTGTGCTTCATGTCCCATCTCGCTACCAGATAGCTGATATTTTCAAGAAAGGGCTTCCGCGCATACTCTGATGATTTTCGGAACAGTCTCAGCGTATGACAGCCTCCCGCTTCGACTGCGGGGGTATGATAGAGTATATATTTAGTATGTAAATATTCAGTGGTATTGGATTAATCATGTCCTTAATTATAGCCTAGAATCAAGCATGGTAATCATGTATTTAATTATAGCCTAGAATCAAGCATTGTAATCATGTATATATACTTAGTTTGTGAAATGAGAAGTACGGAAGACATTTCCTTCCGAAACAATTATCTAGCTTGGTCTCAAGTATGCCGTATGTCAATTGAAGCTAACCGGATGCAACATTTCATCAATGGTACTATAACCATGCCTACACAAGTAGGTGTGGCCCAAGAAGAATGAAAATCTAATAACTTCATGGTAAAAACATGGATTTTTAACTCAATGAAACTCAGTATGAGTAGTTACATGTTCTTAGACAATGCATATGAACTTTGGGAGGCTATCTCTCAAACCTTGTCTGTTTCTGGTGATATGTTAAAGGCATATGATATCCGTAAACGAATCCGTGAGTTGGGTCAAGAGGAGAAGTCTGTGGCACAGTTTTTTGCAGAAATTAATGCATTTTGGCAGGATCTTGATCATTATCGGGTTTTTTTCAGCCAAATGTCTAGAAGATGCAGCTGCTTATCAAAGTTTGTTAGTGAAAATAGAGTTGTGGATTTCTTGACCGGTTTGAATATAGAATTTGATCAACTTCGAGTATAGTTGATTGGTCAGACACCTTTTCCATCACTGCGAGAGGCTCATGCTAGAGTCCAACAAGAAGAAAGTAGGCGTCAGGAAATGATTGCTTCATATCCTAAGTTTGGCTCCACCATTCGGTCTCGTATTGAAAAGGAATCCCGCGAATGTGATTACTGTGAGGGAAAGAACCATTTTAGGGATCGCTGTTTCAAACTTCGTGGACGTCCTAAAGGGCGAGGGGGCCGGTTTGGTAGTGGTCGTGTATCTCAGGCCTATGTGACTACTACACCACCTCCCGTTGATACACCAAGTGCTTCAGACACTACTACTGAACTCACTACTGAGGAAATCTCAACTTTTCGAAAATTCTATTCCAAATCTACTTCTCATTATGCCCAGTCAGGTATACATTATTGTGCTTTTAATGTTTCATCAACTGGCCCTAGTTGGATCATTAACACAGGTGCTTCTGAGCATATAACCGGGCCTACCCTCTTTACTCTATAAGCGTCTTGTTCTGAAAAAGACAAGGTTCAAGTAGCTGATGGTTCCCTTTCTTCTATCTCTGGAAGTGGTTCTGTAGTTTGTACTCCTTCATTGACATTATCATATGTTCTTCATATTCTTTCATTTACTGTAAATTTATTATCTGTCCAATGTCTTTCTGAATCTTTACATTGTTTAACAACCTTTTTCTCAACTCATTGTGTTTTTCAGGACTTGGTGACGAGGTAGAAGTCAGAAGATTGGCAGTGGTAGTGCAGTTGGTGGTCTTTATTATTTAGATGTTCCCTCATCTAACATGGTCTTTACTCAGGCTCTTCACTCTACTTCTGACTCGAGCCTGACTTTTCTCAATTAATGACATCGACGTTTGGGACTTCCATCTTTTTCTATAGTAGAATCTTTATTTCCATCTTTAGTTAAACAATGTAATAAAACTTAGTTTTTGTGTGAACCATGTGAATTGGGGAAACACAAGCGTTCAATTTATTCTACTATTAACAGTCGCCATTCTGAATCTTTTACTATTATAAATACTGATGTGTGGGGACCCTCTCGAGTTGTTTTCCGTTCTGGTTATAGATGGTTTTTTAGTTTTATTGATTGTCATTCTCGTGTCACTTGGATTTATTTTCTTCGTTCCAAAAATGATGTGTTTGATTGTTTTCAGGAATTTCATAAAATTATTCAAACCCAATTTGAAGCTAAAGTCAAAATTCTCTATAGTGATAATGGTCGTGAATATAGTAATAATAATGTTTTTGCATTTTATCTTTCTCAGTATGGCATCATTCTTCAAACATCTTGTGTCAAAACTCCAGAACAAAATGGAGTAGCGGAAAGGAAAAATCGACACTTACTAGAGGCAGCCCACACTCTTATGTTCACTATGAACACTCCCAAATTTTTATGGGGTGATGCGGTTCTGACGGCTGCATTTCTTATAAACCGCCTTCCTTCTAGAATTCTAGGGAACAAAAGTCCCATCTCTTTTCTCCAACACATGACCAATCCTTCTCCTTTGCCTCGAGTTTTTGGTTGTATGTGCTATGTTCATGATAAATCTCCCACTCGGGAAAACTTAGATCCCAAGGCTCTTTGGTGTGTTTTCATCTCCAACCCAAAAAGGTTATAAATGTTATTATCCACCTTCTAACAAAGTATTTGTCACTCGGGATGTAACTCTTTGGGAATTGGAACCTTTTTATTCTTTTTCACCTTCTCCTCAAGGGGAGGATGTTATTGATGAGGAGAAGCTTCCTCCTAAGGCTGATATTACAAGTTCTACTATACCATCTTCTCCTGTTCTTGTTGTTTCTGATAATTCTACCCAGGGGGAGTTACAGTTACAAGAGTCATGTGCTAGACAGAATGAGCCTGAGCCTAAACCAGAACCTGAGTTGAGGACTTATGTTCGAAGAGACAAGAATAAGGTCACCGTTTCTGCACCACTACACCGACATTGCTCCGAATCTAGTCTTGATAATACTAATTGTGAGAATCTTAATCCTATTTGTTATTCTGATGATACTGACATTCTTATTGCTCTTAGAAAAGGGGTTAAATCTTGTACTCAACATCCCATCTCTAATTTATTAACCTATAATAAATTATTTGCATCCTACCACTCCTTTGTTTCTTTCTTGTCTTCAATATTTGTTCCTTAGGGGTGGAGATAAGCAATTAGTGATGAGAATTAGAAACAGACTATGATTGGGGAGATGAATGTCCTGAAAAAGAATGATACATGGGAACTAGTTACTCTTCCTTACGGGAAAAAATCAGTTGGTTGCAAATGGGTATATACAGTCAAACAGCAGCCAGGTGGGACAGTTGAGAGACTCAAAGTCATGCTAGTTGCAAAAGGGTATACTCAAACCCGTGAAATTGATTACCATGAGACATTTGCTCCTGTGGCGAAGAACTCCGTTCGTACCATAATCTCATGTGCAACAAACTTTGACTGGGATATTCAACAATTAGATGTGAAAAATGCATTCCTTCATGGTGACTTGGAGGAGGATGTATACATGAAAATATCCTCTGAATTTGCTTCATCTATCACCAAAGGTAAGGTTTGTAAACTGCGAAAGACTTTATATGGTTTTAAAGCAATCTCCCAGAGCCTGGTTTGGTAGATTCCACAAAGCAATGATAAGATTAGGGTACAAGCAGAGTCGAGCAAATCATACTCTATTTGTCAAACAGATAAAAGATAAGACTACCATTCTTATCGTTTATGTTGATCACATTGTAGTTGTAGGGGATAATAGAGAAGAGAGAGTTAATCTCAAAGCGAGTCTGACCAAAGAGTTTGAGATCAAAGATCTTGGTCCTTTGAAATATTTCCTTGGTATTAAAGTTGCAAGAGCTCCCAGTGGGATTTTTCTATCTCAAAGGAAGTATGTCCTTGATCTTTTAACAGAAATTGACATGTTGGAATGTGAGCCTGCTGATTCTCCTATTGAAGTTAATCATCATCTAGTAGGTGGCACAGGAACTACGGTTGATAGAGAAAGATATCAACGTTTGGTGGGACGATTGATATACTTTTCTTATACTAGACCTGATATATCTTATGTTGTGGGAATAATGAGTCGGTATATGCATGATCCTCGACATTGTCACATGGAAACTGTTTACAGAATTCTGAGGTATCTCAAGTCTGCTCCTGGAAAAAGTTTATTGTTCGCACCACATGGTCATATGAGAGTTGAAGCTTTTTTCGACTCAGATTGGGCTGACTCTATAGAGGATCGTCGTTCTACATCAGGTTGGGATAAATGTTTTTTTGGTCACTGTACTTTATGTCAACTTACAAGTGAGTCGCTTAACTTTTTTTTTTTCTTCTTACAGTCAACTCATTATACTTTACTTTGCTAACAAAAATTTGAATTTCCGTCAGCGGGGTTAAGTTATTAGACGGAAACTTGACATGGCAGTGCCACATACGCATTGAATCATAACTGGAATGTTTTATTTTACATGTCATCTATAGCCCACCCATAAATACAAATTTACCCACCCAAACTCATAAAAACAAATCTACCCACCCGAATCCATGAATAATAATTTTTTCTTCATCTTCTTCCTCGGATCTGATCTTGAAGGTTCTGGGCTCGGTTGGGTTTCGCTGAGATGAGATGGATGTTTTGGTTCTGGTCTGTGGTGGCGCTGTGCCTTCTTTTGCCATCGTCCCCCCCTACATCATTTGGCTCTCCGATCTCTATACCTCCCTTTTTCCTCCTCTTTGGCCCACCATCTCTTCCTTATCCTCCCACCACATTTAACTCGCTTGGGTCCAGTTTTAGTCTTTTCGGCGACTTCAATAGAGGAGCATCTCGAAATTCCTCTTTTTCGATTAATGGCACGTCAAGTCCGAGGGTTTATTGATTGTGGGCTTTCTTGTGTGATTAGTAGAGGAGTGCAGTCCTTTCTGTGTGCAGGATCTGGAAGTTATGATCTGATTAGGAGGTTCTATTGGGGCTCATGGTTTTGGGCTTTTGGATCTGGATGATGTGCAGGGATTTCGACCGTGGAAGATGTGCTTTTCCAATTTCAGCTTGTTTCGGGCCTTGATGGTTATTCATTAGATTTCAGTTGACTTGGTGCTTTTGGTTTTGTTGTCACCATTTCCATTAACTGATCTCATTTATGTTAATTGTTCGTTTTTTATGGTCAAGTTCTGCTGATTTGGTTGTGCTTTGTTTATGTTATGGTATTTCTTGGTGACGTGGTAGCAGCGGTGGAGGCGGGTAGCGCGTGGTGGCACTGGAAGAAGAAGAAGAAGATTGAAGATGAGTTTGTTTATTTTGTTTAAGTATAATATATTAATAGATTATTAATATATCATAATATTTACTTTCTATAATATAATTCTTTGTCTAATATATATAAATATGTATGGATATAAAAGTCAATAAGAATTTATTTTTATTTTTTTAAAATTTTAGCATATTTTTATTTTTTATAATTTCTTTAATTATATTTGTTATAAGTACTTGTTATTAAATACAAAAATAACTAAATATCTTTTTTTACTTTTAATCACAAAAATAAGTAAATTTTTATTTTTTCCATTTTTTTGCTAACTTTTTTGATTTGATTTTATTTTATTTTAAAAAAAAATTCATTTCCACTAAAGAGTGGCCATATCACAATGTTTGCTTTCTCTCTCTTGCCATGTCAGCTTTCTCTTTCCTATGTGAAATCAGACGTGGCAATCCATTTAAAGTCAACATGATTTAACTGATTTTCTAACGGTTTGTAAGTAAATAAAAGTATAGTGAGTTGACTGTAAGAAAAAAAAGTAGAGTGACTCACTTGTAAGTTGACATAAAGTACAGTGACAAAAAAAACTTTTATCCCACACAGGTTATTGTTCATTTATCGGAGGTAATCCTGTTACTTGGCGTAGTAAGAAACAATCCGTGGTAGCTAGATCTAGTGTTGAGGTTGAATATCGAGTTATCGCCTTGGGTATATGTGAACTAATGTGACTTCGAACCTTGTTAGAAGATTTGAGTGTTACAACTAAAAGGCCTATGCAGTTATTTTACGATAATAAAGCAGCCATTAGTATTGCAAACGACTTGGTACAACACGAATACACGATAGAACGAAACACATTGAGATTGAGACACTTCATCAAAGAAAAGTTTACTAGTGGTCTTATTTGCTTACCTTTTGTCAAAACAGAACATCAACTTGCTGATATTTTGACTAAAGTACTTAGTAGTAAGATGTTTCATCCACTATATTTCAAGTTGGGTATGCGAAACATCTATACACCAACTTGAGGGGGAGTGCTAGAAGATATGCCAGAGATATATCTTAATTGTAGCTTTCATAATTAGTGTGTACATATTACTGTAATTTAGGAATTATCATAATTGTAATTAGGATACTTGTGTATATATTAGTCTATATAATAGAGAGAAATAACTTCAATGAAATAACCTATTCTTAGTTTTATCAAATCTGAATGAATGTGCACACTGAATGATGGTGATGTTTTGCACAATGTTACCTGAAATATGGTTTGTGGATTGGAACCGATACGGGTAGATGATACGCTACATAGCTAAAATGCGGTATACTAAGGTATCTTTGTATGAGTGTTTATAGTTATGAATTCTCTTATAATTTAATTGTAAAAAATCTAAGTTTTATAGAAGATTTTCAGTTGAATCAACAAATTAATTGTTTTATAAATAATTTAGTACAAATTTGATATTTGAGCATTCAATACTAATTTAGAACATTGATATTTGTACAATTATAGGTAAAAAACAATGAAATTTTGCGGTACACAAACATTCGAGTATTGTTATGTAAGAGCACGATGTTTGGGTACACAAGTACCAATATGTGGTTAGCTAAGTCAATCAAAGTATCTGTTTACTCCGGTTTTGCTTTTGCTTTTGCTTTATATTCCTCCTTTGGAAATATGTCCACATTTGGAAAGTCAACGACCAATTATTACAAGATACTACTTCACCCTTTGGATGTTACAAGGTCTTACATTTCCAATATTGTCAAAAGTCAGGATAAGGGCATTACTAGTATTTTTCAATATAATTACTAATGATATTTCAAATGCATTGTTTTCAGTCTCCTTTAATGATGTGCAAATTCAGTGTATGATATCATAGGCAGAAGTGTTTAAAAGATTCTTATATAATTCAAATTATAAGTTTATTATGCACAATGATATTTAATTGCAATATAAGTGACATGTGCATTAAGTATTGGTGATTTAACCTCCAAAATTAATGATTTTTCAGTTGGCTTGATGCTCTTTTTGCAGGTTATGAGTATTAAAGCAATAGGTATTGCCATAAAACTCACATTGGAGGGTTCAAGCCAGGTAGCACGCTTCCAAACATGGGTATTTGTGATGGTTGCCGTTTCATGTATAATCACTCAATTGAATTACTTGAACAAGGTTTGCTTTTCTTCTTTTGATGTTATTGTTCAACTGCGGTGCTAGTGCAATGTAATGTCAATGAGGCACTTAAACGTATACAAAATCAGTAACTTTTCTTTTTCTCAACTGAACAAATAAATAGGAGGATAGTATGTGATTCTATTGTACATACTACAGAGGAAGGAACCTCCGGAAGCTGCTGAAAGCTGGACAAATAACAAGCTCTAAACCTATAATCTTATTGTTAAAACAACAATCTAGAGGTAGTGTAGGATCTAGTCGGTGGAGTGATGGAGGAGGTTATGCTATTTTAAGTAAATTTGTTTTCCCTACCTGAGGTAAATTTATTTGTTCAAGGTACATATGGATCGGTACTTATACTAGAATTGTTGATTCAAATCATTATGAAGAAAAAAGGGACGAAAGTAGAGGTGGGGCAATTATCACAAGAAATTGATCTATGTAATTAGATATTTTATTTGTTAGTGTGGATTTAGGATATTAAGAAATATTATTATTTAGTTAGCTTATTTTAGTCTTTTAGTACTTTTATTTTTCCCCAACTAATATTAGAGACCCTTGGGCTAATGATGTGTGGAAGCATCACCCAAGTAAAAGATCCTTGGGGGAAATGGGGTGTGGAGTCTAACCCAAGTTAATATTCTCTTGTTTTACTAATTATTTTCAGCAATTATTTATCTCAAATCTTATTGAACATCACTAGCCTTAAAGTTCAACCTTGTTACAGATAACAAGAAAGAGAAGGAGTGTAACAAACTTCGTAGGGGATGGAAACTTGGTCGACTCACTTCTGAACTATCATCTATAGAGATGCTGTTGGAGGAAGAAATTTGATCATGTTCTTGTCTGGATAAGAAATATATCTTATTAGTTTTTTTGTTCTTAATGTTGACCTTTTCTTTGTCTTTGGTATAGACAATTTCCTAAATTATTATTTTTCCTGCCATAAAACAATAATATGGGATAATATCTTCTTTGTAATACTTGTCGTTCCAACCCTGCAGGTAACACATCGTCTCAATGGATACTTCTCATTTGATATCTGACATCAAACCGTATACGAATTTTACCAATCCACTATCCATTAATATTTATTGTGTAGACTTTAGTGCTAGTATTTTCAGCGAGGAAGTTATGTTGGGAATAGGTACTTTGTAGTAGTTTTTTTATAGAGGAAGTGCTGTCATTGGTTCTTCTTGCCTACTAAGTTCGTTAATATGATAAATAGTTATCTTTCTAAATCATGGAAGAATTGGCTTCCACAATAAAATTAAGGAAGAAGATATCATTCGATTGCAGAGAGTTCTTTGTCTTTCATGAAAACCTATTATGGTTGTAGTAAGGAAACTGTTCTTATCCATCTGGTATATTATATTGTTTTAGAAATAGTCGATCTCTGAAAACAGTAAGCTTAAATCATAAGAGAGTTAGAACTCCACTGTAGGTGTCACTCATCCCTTAGGTTCTCCCTTCTTTCTCCACTTATGAGATTTAGGGTAAGACATGGTTGCTTGATGCACTTGCGGGAGGATGTTTGGGAAGGTAACATATCATTCTCTTTCAACTTACCATCGATGCTATCTTTATTCAATCAAGATGCTTACATGTTTGGTTTCTATCTGTCAAAGGCAGAAGAGCTCCATTTAGGAACTCCATTTCTTTAGGAATATCAACAATAGCCAATAGGGCAGAGGATGACTTGATATTGCTTCTTTCCTTTTTCACATAATATCATTCCTCATCCCCTTTGAATAAAATGTTTGGTCTTTGGATAATAAAGTTTGTTGTGCTGCAGGTCATTTTGCTTTCTGTATTTTCCCTAATGTTTGTCAGCCTTTCTCATAATCCAGATTCATTTGGAAAGAGATGGTTACCTCTAGATTTTGTTTGGTTGATGGTTATTAGAGATTTAACAGTAATGACATACAAAAATTGCAACAAGGCTTGTCTCCTGGTCCATGATGTGTAAGGCTCATGATGAAAAATGTTCCCATTTATATCACATTGTCAAATAGTGTTGCTGCTTTGGATTGAGGGTAATTGGAAATCCTTGGGTTTGTTTTCTTCTATGGAAATCCTCTTAAACTTGAGATTTTGCGGTGTTTTGGTTAAATGATGATGTGAGACTTAGGGATCAGTACCTTCCCTCTCATCTTCTTTAGTTTTAGATAATAGTTAATACCTTCTACCTTCCTTCTCGTCGATGAACTTTCAGTAAAGTTGTTCCTCTAAATTCACCCACTGCTGAGGACTAAAGCAATGAAAGAAACAACTTTATATCTTCTTTTCCTTTTCAGTCTTTTTTTTTTCCCTGAGCACTTCTTTTCCAAAGATAATACTATCTTTCATCCATGTAACAAATTCCTTTTCTTATCAAAAATAATTATACCGTTTGTAACTAGTGTGGTGATGAGAAAACACAAAATAAATTAATAGTGAAAACACTTGCTGATAGTGAGACGAGCTGATCAAATTGCTTTTGAAATACATTTTGCCTTGATACGTGACATCTAACTATAATTCTTTGCACGTTTTTTGATTACTTTTCTCTGGTCTACGATATTATGTAATTTAGTGCCTGAGTTTGCCTTTTCTTCAGGCTTTGGACACATTTAACACAGCTGTTGTTTCACCAATCTATTATGCGATGTTCACATCGTTCACAATTTTAGCCAGTTCCATAATGTTCAAGGTATTTTAAATACTTTTATATTGGGACACTCTTATTTATCCCCTGCAAACTGAATATAATTTTCTTTTATCTTAGGACTGGTCTGGTCAGAGCGCTAGCGACATTATTTCAGTGCTTTGCGGTTCGTAACTGTTCTTTCAGGTACTGCAGTTCTGCATAGTACAAGAGAACCAGATCCACATCCTTCAGGTACTTATAGTCAGTTATAGGATAGGTTGCATAAAGAATTACAGGGTGAAATCATGCTAAAGTGAACATATTGTTGTAGAACTCTAGCTATCTACTTATAGGGAAATAAATAAAGTTGTATAGCTATTATAATTTATTTTATAATTGTGAAAGTATAGCAGGATTAAGGAAAGGCTCTATGGATAAGGTGTAGCTATATTTTAAAGTTATACGACTAGGCAAACTTGTATCGTCTCTCATTTGTATTATGCCGTAGGCAATCATCTCAACTTTCCCAACTAATAATATTTAAAATCCTAGTCCTCCCTATCTGCGATGGAACTTTGAAGGGGGGGGGGGGGGGGGGGTGTCCATTTCAGATATTCATAGGGATGCGGACAGTCCTTTGAGGAATCTGTATTTTTCACTTGGCTCCCCCTTCCTTTGGAGGACTCGTTGTCCTTCCTAACTTTTGTACCTTCCTCCGTTTCTAACAAATTTCTTCTTTTATCCACAAAAATTAGGAAATAAATATTTTGATTATAAACTTGGAGAGGCCAGGTAGTATATAAATTGACCTCATTAACTAACCAGTCAATTTATGTAGCACCAGTCTCAGAAAGTCTGTGAATAGAATTTTATCAAATGCAGAAATGTAATTGGTGTTTGGTACTAATTTTCTCTGGAAAGTTTTCATTTTTTTCATTCATAAGAATCAGTAGAAGTCTAAGGCTATTTTATAACTTGCAGATTTGTTGTATACATCAATTTCTCCTCAAATATCGTGGCATGTTCACGCGAACGGTGAAATATGGAAGAAGACGGAAAATGATGAGTTGCGCCATGAGTTTGTTGGAATCATACGACCGGACTATTTCAAATGAGGATAAAGTAACTGGTTGATGCAAGCAGCTCAGTGAAATGCAGCCAGCTCAGGCCAAGCCAAAGGCATACCGTCTTATTCCAAGGGTGATATTGTTGTATCCTTTTTAGATCGTTTAGATTCATTGTATAGATTATATTGTATAGATTCATTTATATTCATAGAGCTTGGTCATGGTGCTAATTTGGGTAGAAGTTCACCCACCCCACCCCCCCACCCACCCCGGTTACAGCATTCCGCCAAAAGTGAGGTGATATCCTGCAGTTACACCTGCTCATTTTGAAGCCAGCAGTTACTTCTTTACAAACAGACAGGGGGAGTGTTATTTTTCAAAAGTCCCCATGTCTTGGGACCAATCAATAAATTAATTATTACACCATGAATCACACATTGTACAAGTGTCCGGAACCAAGTTCATGCTTCATGATGATGATCTCCTCATAGTATAGTATAATGGAAGGTGGCGTTTGATTGCATATTACTTTTTAATGCATTTCAATGGCTTATATATTTGTATTAAGAAGTCCTCTTAATAGTTAAGATATAAATATGAGTCTAAATTATTCAGATGACCTTTTAATACAAAGATGCGGGCTCTTAAGACGTATTAAAATGTGAGCTGTTAAGATGCAATCAAATACCACCGAAATTAGAATATCAAAAAATTTCAAATTCAAACATCAAACTAATACTGCAGATCATGACAACATTTATGCCTTTATTATAGCACCAACGACATGTTAGAAAATCATTTCATTTCTTAAATTAGGTCTATATCTAATGACTAAAGATATTGAATATAAATATAACACCAAGTAAATAAGGAAAATTAAATTAAATTAAATTTAGCTACGCTAAGCTCTAAAATGATCACCCTTGTATTTTTACTTTTTTTTAAAACATTCTAACTGACAAAATAAAATAAACGTTCAAGAATAGCATAGCATAGCAGCAGGACAAGTGGTTCCAAATTTCAATCAAAAAGAATTTCATGTTTTGGTTCATTGAAAATTAAACTGGTGACAGTGCATACATTTTCCTAGGTCCGTCCTGCTCCCAATAATTTGCAAATAAATACTAGATACAAAACTTGGTTCACAGCATTTAGAGGTCATTTTAAATTATTAACATGTGAGGCAGGCAGGGAATGATAAGGACTTTTGAGCTGCACATATTTAATAGTATAAGTTGGTAGTATCTAATTAGGAAAAAAAGTAGTAGTATTTCATAAGATCTTGACATCAAATACTTGGAACTTCCTTTCCTCAATGTTATGCTGCAAGATCCACCCACCCTTTTCAAAAAATTATATTTTACATTTTGCAGAATCTTGGTGATATTAGTAAAATAGCATAGCATTATTAGGATAATCTCTCAAGTCTTGAAATGACCTGAAATTTAATAAGCATATACTACCTCCATTTCAAACAAGCTCAAAGTTTGGTCAGACATGTACATGATTTTGTTGAAGTTGGTTGTATTTGTATCTCATAAAAGCTTGGTATTCAATGAGAATCAATTAGTTTAAGCTATAACTAAAATTAATGTAAATAGGTCCATTCATAAATATCTCCCCAAGAAAACAACATTCAAAACTTGAATCCATTTTCTTTACACGGCGGCCGGCCGGCTATTTTGATGAAAGAAACCTTCAAACTATACATTAAATTTTCCCTAATGCAAGTCATTGTCACTTAACAAGACAATCAACCAAACTATTTTTGATGATTTGATCTACCTGACTTGAATAATCACTTAACCCTGAATAAGCACATTGGAAGATACTACCCCGGTCAAACTTACCTAAAATAGTTGGATATTCTCATAAAAACTAAAAATGTTTGCATATCAAGAAGAGTTCATCAATGGTGGCACTTGTTGAAAGATTTCTAGAATTAAATTGTTTTGCTTATTATTAATTACAATTCACTAAATATTACAGAAACACTCTTAAAAGCAGTTAAACTAGTAAAGTAATATCCTATACCCTACATTGTGGTGGTAACAAGAACAATAAGATACAATTATACAAACTAGATTTATGTATAAATGAAGAAAACTTACTGTCTGTAATGTAAGCCTTGGAGTTTCACCTTCCCTTCTGAGAACACAACTCCTGAAACTTCTATGCAAATTCAAACTTTGGACATCAGATTCAGTTCACCTCTGACCGTAAAAGCGATGAAGATACCCTTTCCACATTCTTTCTTGAAGGAAAAGATGGATGATTTCCCGCAGTTTGGAATGAGGATGATGAAGAGGGAGCCGGTGCTGAAGCTGCAAAGGTGGAGAGAGCACTGACACTACTGCTCACGTTAACACTCGTCCCACTGACTGATCCTTCAGTCGCAGCCTTTGGAGCTGGAGGTTTCTCGATATCCATAATCCCCTCTAGCATCTGCACCACTTTTCCCATCATTGGCCTCTGAGATGGTTGCTCTTGGATGCACCAAAAGCTTATCTGAATCATTCTCCTCACCTGTTCCATGTCGACCTCATGCCTAGGAAGCCGTTTGTCAACAATAGCCTCTATGCTGCCTTTCTCAAACTCTTCGTATGCCCACAAGGAAAACTTTTTCTGGTTTGTTTCAGAAGAGACATCAAAATTCCTTTTTCCGCTCACAATCTCTAACAATACCATTCCATAACTATATATATCAGATTTTGAAGTTATTGGAAGATTTGCGAGCCATTCTGGGGCCAAATATCCTCTGGTCCCTCTCACACTCGTCAATGTCCGATATCTATGGTCCTTTGGATTTACAAGTTTTGCAAGGCCAAAATCTGATACTTTGGCATTGTAGTTCTCATCCAAGAGAATGTTTTCTGGTTTGATATCACAGTGGACAATGCAGTCTCGACATTCTTCGTGAAGGTATGTAATCCCCTTCGCTGTCCCAAGAGCAATGTTAAACCTATTCTCCCAACTGAGCAATTTACTTGACTGTCCTTCCGTTGTAAACAGGAAGTTATCAAGTGATCCATTTTTCATGAACTCATACACCAGAAGCCTGTGACGCCCTTCTGAGCAAAATCCTATCAGTCTCACCAAATTTAAATGGTGCGTGCTACTTATGGTTGCAACTTCCATCCTAAACTGTTTCTCACCCTGCTCGATTCCCTCGAGTTTCTTCACTGCAACCACAGTTCTATTGGCAAGAACTCCTCTATAAACTGTTCCAAATCCTCCTGCTCCGAGCTTGTCCTTGAACCCCTTGGCTGCTCGTTGAAGCTCCTTATATGAGAATTGAACAGGTGCGCCAGAGGCATACTCAAGAAGCGCATATTGTGCTGACAATGCACCAAATTTTTGGCTATTTCTACACCAACACCACCACAAACCACCCTCCAGCATGACCAAAACCAAAAGGGTACCCAGAACCACCAACACAACTATCCAAGCATGCAACTTCCAGTTTTTATTTTTCCCGCCGCCGAGTGAAGCTGGTGAAGTATTTGGCACTATAGGCCCGCAAATTTTGACATAGGAAGTGCTAGGAAGCGCAGGCGACTGATACCCACTAAAGTAATCTGGGTTTTTCAAGTAGCACAACCCTGTGCCATCCGCCAACGAAGTTGAAGCACCACAACCAGATCCAACCAGACAATTCAACCTACAAGCAGAAATACCCACAAAGAAAACCTGGGAAGTCAATTCAGGTGCGTATGTCAATAACTTGGTGTGATCCAATTGCAACATTGTTTCACTCCCAGGGCAATCGCTAATTTCCACTTTCCTCTTACATCCTTTCCTACTATCTTTTGGATCAACCTGATCAAAATTCTTGGAAGGACACCCACAAACCGGATTTGAATCATTATAACTACAAATTCCCAATCTCCCACAATACCCATAAATCTGACAAACATCACTAACAGCAGCCCACCTCACGGTTCCGCTACCCCCAGCAGAGCTATAAATCCTCAAATTCCCATCACTATCCAACTTCACAAACCTTTGTGCACCAGCCTCAGCATAATCACTACTATAAGCAATAATTACAGAGCCAAAAATCTTAGGATCAAATAGAGACAAAATCCCAATTGGCCCAAGGCTTAAACTAGGTGACGTTGAGTTGATATTAGTTGATGAATTCAACCCAGAGGTATAATACACAGTAGAATCATTCCACCTAAGAGTTAAATTCCCAATTCTAAGAAGCCTAAAAGAGTAAAACCCATTTCGTAGAATATTATTAACAGTGAAATTCTGGCCAGGCATGATTGTATCAGTGGGATTATCAAAAGTACTCCACACAGAAACGGAGCCGTTTTTGAGAATGAAGTTACCTGACTCATCAAGTGCCGCGGAGGAGACGCCGCGGCGTGCGGTGCCCGACTCCCAGACGAGGGAGCCGGTGGAGCCGTTGACGAGGCGGAGATTGCCGTCGGCAAGGAAGCTAAGGTTGGCGGAGGAATCAACGGCGGCGGCTCCGGCAGTCCAGACGGTTATAGTGTTGAAAGTGATGGCGGCGAAGAAAGTATTGGGGGAGTCTTGGTTGGGGATGAAGGAGAGAGTGCAAGTATTGTTGGGTGAATTCCATGATCGGTTGGGATTTGAGGCGGAAAGGGATGCGCCGGGGAAAATATCTGCTGCTAAAATGGTGGAAATGAAGGAGAGAGAAAGGAGGAGAGGGAGTAATTGCAGGAGGTGGATTGAGGGGTTTTTCATGTTTGGGGAGGGGAATTGGGGGGATTTAGTTTTCCTCTGTTGGGTGATTTTTCTCTCTCAAGACTCCATAATGTGATTCTGCCGAGTGGGTTTTTGAGGATTTTAATGGCGATTGAGGGAGTGAATTGGGGGTTTAGATTTTCCAGAGATGGAGCTGAAAATGAAGGGAGGAAGGAAAAGTAAGACTTTTGACTTTTCAAAGTAGAGGGTCTTCTGGCCTGGGTAATGTTTGAATTGGTCCTTCAAGTTTTTGACCTTCAGACAAGGAGGAAGGTAATGGTGATTGGTGGGTTTGAGACGAGTGACCAATTCTATCAAGCGCAGCATATAGCATTAGCAAACTACTACATATTTTGTTGCAGTCAGTTGATAATATGATATGAGTGTCCTTGTTAAATGAGAATAAAATATTCACACTAAATGATGGATAATATTTCAATTCACCTTCAAATCTTGCATATTTTTAAATTTAATAAAAAAAAATGGGATCTTTTGCAAAAGAAAATTGATATTTCGACATGATTTTTTAATATAAAGTGTCGTTATAGATGTATAGCAATAGTAAAAATTGTAATTATAAAATTTATAACAACGACTTTCATGTAAAAATATCAAAAAATCATATGAAAATATCAATTTTCTTTACAAAATTATGTTGCACATGGTATAATATGATGGTTAGTTAAGCTCCATAACTATCATTTGTTATAGATCGATTCCCTTCTTAAATCCTCCTTATGTTACATATATTTTCTTTGTCCTTTTAAACTCGAGCTATATTTTTGTTTTTAAATTATATGTAAGGTAATAATCCAGTGCATCTCACTTGATTCGAAAAATCAAAACGTTCAACCTCAACCACAATGCACCAGAAGTCATCACGTCATGCAACCACGCCTGCGTTGCACTTATTATATTCATATTTCTCCCATTGCGTGGGATGTGAGTTTATGTCTATTACACTAAAACATACATATTTTATAATCCGACGTCAACAACAGAAGTTGAGCAAAAAGATTATGAAAATGTAAGAGGCTATTTGTTTAAGGTTAAATGACTTAATCGGTCAGCTATTCAGTGCATTTATTTTGAAAAAAAATTATTTGAATGACTGAATCGATCAACCATTCAGACGATTTGGGCTGAATGGCTAAGTCCTATTTTTTTTGGCTGAATGGGTTAAATGGTGGCTAAATAAAGTATTTTATATTTGATCGCATGCACCAATATGAAAAATATTGAAAAACTCGGGGGGTCTAAACGTAATTTCCCTAGAATAATGCATCAAACAAGATCACATAGTATATTTTATGGTCAGCCATTGCCTCGAGTACCTGTTAGCAATCTGAAAATGGAAACTATATATATATTAATTTATCTCAAACTTTTGTTAAGGCTAGTACAAGTACTATGTCCTCAAGACAATTATGTCCTCCGTATTGATGCTCAGAATGGATAACACTTGTCTCCCAGTATACAATGATACCGTATACTATAGTAGCACTCCAAATAGTATACTCAACGAACTAAAATAATGCTCAGAACTCTCTCTCAAAAAATAACTATGAAACTGATGAAAAATTAAGATTAGAATGAATTATAATGCTTATTTGCTTGTGAAATGAATGAATGATAAGGCTGCCCCCTCCTATCTATTGATAGGAGGGGTTGGTGACCCTTCGGATGGGTACTTAGCCCTTGAAAAGGCATGAAATGTCTTTGAAAAGGCATATCATAACATCTGTAGGTCAAAACGACGTAGTTTTGATCCTTTGCAGAATGAACGTGTCTTTTCGAAACTGTAAACGACGTAGTTTTAGCCTTCGCGGAATTAAAACTACGCAGTTTTAGCCTTAGGAGAAAAGGCACTATAAAACGACGTAGTTTTGGGACGTCCGTTCAGACTGATACCCTTTAAGCAGATACCGCTTCTCAAAACGACACAGTTTTGATATAATAATAAATAACATTTATCAAAACGACACAGTTTTGATAATCGAACTAAAATTAAATTTTAATTAAAAAATTTAAATAAATTTTGTCTAAAAAGATATATGCAAGAACCCAGACCCAGGCCGGTCAGTCGGCGACGACACGCACGTGTGGGTTCGAACCAAGCCTTGGCCAGGTCCTCTCCCTTTCACAAAAGTGGGGTGCCCCTTGGGGCCCAAACCCAAGAACAATTTCCTTGTATATAAACATATTAAATGTTTAGTTCATAACCAATGTAGGATTTGACTTTTTTCCACATGTATTTATTATCTTTTATCATTTTCAAGTGTGATCTTTGGGAGTTAATATCTCATTCATTACTCCATGGATTTGAACTTCTAAATACTTAATTTAATCTACTCATGGAGTAGAACACATTAATATATGAAATCATTAAAAATAATTAATGACTCCCATATTAAATTAGGCTCAAATTCTAACAATCCCCCACATGAATGATATTGACTGTCAGCCTTATATATATGCAAATGTTATGTAGACTCTGAGAGAGAGACATAATTAAAAATCATATGTATCGAGAGAGGTAGCTTGTGGCTTTGAACCTTCGCTTGTGAAAGACTATCGGGTTTACTGGTTGTCTAGTGAACGTGATGTCTTGAACTATCCAATCGTTTGTGTAAATTGAGACAATAGTAATTTACACATAATCTTTCCAGACATTATTTGGTTCTTATGATTTTGTTCATTTTGGCCCCGAACAATTCCGAATTTATGAGTGCTTTAGAGAAGTATAGCCTTATCATTCTCATAGAATTGGCCCAGTTCACACTCACATAGGTGATTCTTAATAAGAGTATCATGTTATACTCCACTTGTTTATCAAGATTTAAGAATCATTAAAAGCAAAGCTTATCCTGTAACCGCTGTGGCACCCCCGAATCCGGGTCCTCTGGCCTCGGTCCGATCGCCACGAAACAATACTAACATCCACCTTTAAGTAACATACGATAACTAAAATGCGGAATATAGTAAACGTACGTCGTTCATTCAAAAGGTATTACTAGTCTCAAGATTCGATAACCTTAAATAAAATCTTACAAACATACCCTAGAATAAACATTAGGGTTCATATTACATTAACAGTAATTAAACAAATCATAAAGACAAAGTCTGCTCCTTGCAAACCATCCTATATCTTTCCTTTACCCTTGTCCTTCCTTGAGGCCTCGGGCTTAATTGCAATATAAGTCATGATATAGCAAGAATGAGCAACAAGTTTGCTCAGCAAGTTTAAATACAACAATAAAGGATATATCATGATGAATGAAAAAATGTTTGACAATGATTTCAACAAAATGAATATCTTAAAGATTCAACAATATGCATATCTGAACGATTCAATAATATTAATATTAGATAGATTCAATGATATGAACATCTAAACAATTCAATAATATGAATATCTGAACGATTCAATGAATATCCGAACGATTCAATAATATGAACATCTGAACAATTCAATAATATGAATATTAAAAGCAAAGATAATAATTGCTTTTAGAATGACTGATAGTCGAGTAGACTCTGAACTATAACTTTTCAATGGGTTCAATAGCTAATTGACCCTTTTTGGATTACTGGCTACAGAAACCTAGTACCTCGAGGAGATCAGCCTCGGGCACAACGTGAATATGCATAACACTTATATCTGCTTACTCGTATCATATATATTAGATACCTGGGCACACTCCTACATATGAGGGGTGTTCTGTTCCGTCTAAGAATCCTTACCATCAATTGATTTGGATAGCTTCAAAGAAAACTTCATACACTAGTCTGACCGAGCAAAGGTTCAGACTCTTACTGACATGGTTTAAAAAATTTAGAACCTTGAATAATGTACAAGTCCAAGACTATACGAGCTCAAATGCACTAGGTGCGGACATCAATAATATCAATGTGGAATAATTGATAAGTAATTAAACCACTAAATAACATGCTTGGAAATAAAGTTCAAGCAATTAAGTAAACAACTTTCGATTCAACAATAACCTACTCAATACAATATGAGAAGGATAGAGAACTTGCACAAAGTGAAGTTTAGCTTTTGCACAATATAGGAATTTGTGTAAGTTCGGGGAACTTGAACAATACTCAACGTGTGAAGTTCGGGGAACTTGCACGATAATAGATTCCTTGCATAAAATAAATGCATAGGCTTAGACACTTACAACGTCAAAGAATGAAATTCGGGGAATTTCACCATAATAGATCCCTTGCATAAAGTAAATGCATAGGTTAGGATATTTGCTTATAACGTTCTTTGAGTAAAGTAAACACAAAGATAAGATACTTGCACAATATACGAGTTTGTATAAGTTTAGAGAACTTGCATAATAAAGAAATGAAGTTCGAGAATTTACAAAATAACCAAAGTGTGAAGTTCGGAGAACTTTCACAATACTCAAAATGTGAAGTTCGGGGAACTTGCACTCAACATAACAATCAAATGAAACTAGAAAACTTGCACCGTAAAAGAGTGTAAGTTAAGAAACTTGCAATACAATAATAATCTGCTCAATACAATATGAGAAGGATAGGAACTTGCACAATAAAGGTGAAGTTTAGAATCTCGCTTACTCGAGTAATTGAATAAAGTAGTGCAAGGATTTAAAATACTTGCTCAATAAAAGTAGGGTTCGGATACTAGCTTACAATATCCGTTGAATAAAGTAATACAAGGGTCTAGGATACTTGCTCAAATATAACTTGAGGAAGATAGGGAACTTGCCTGTTTGCTCAGCTACAAATAATTTTTAGCTTTAATTAAAACTGCGTTGAAACGACCTAGCATTAACAAGTCGGTCTTTCTAATTAGTATAAACTAATACACATACTAGAATTTAGTCACTATATAATTCTATCACATAAGATCACGTTCAATATCAAACATATCATAATATGTTAACAGTTAAAATCCGACTTAAGCAAATTGTTCGTGTCTGAAAGTGTCCCGGCATAACCCTAGAATGCAACTATTGCCATTAAACCAATACACATGCTTATCAAGTTATAATCTCCCATTCGAAACTAGCATGCTCATCCTAATCCAATTTAGAGTCATGTTTTCATGCCGGTAATTCACATACTTTAAACAATACAAATTCATGCTTCTAAAGTCATGTTATCACATAACAAGGTTAAACAATACTTAATATGTATGCTTGAGTATACTATACAAATATACTTTAATCATCATAATTCATGCCTTAGGAATCCACTTTCTATGAGTATGCATTCATAGTTGAAATCTGTGTTTAACCAAGTGCGATTCATGTTAATATGTCTATAGGCATAATGACATCCTAATAAACATGCTTGCATGATCATAATACAATTCGCATGGTAATCAATGCTAATTAGCTTCCACATTCTAAGTTTCCATTTGAAAAGTACACTAAGTCAAAAAGACAATACGGTACATGTAACGCATCTCGTAACCATTACTCACAGGTATTAGAATGCATACAATAAGTTATATGTATTTAAGGGGTCACAATCTAAAAGACACAAGTCTTGGTTAAGTTCTCTTTTCAAAGTTCTTAAGTTTCTTATTTAAAAACGTCTTCAGTCTCTCCTTTGAAAATATCTTAAATTCATCAATCTCGTATGCTAACTTGTTCAACATTTTAAACATGCATTTCAAGTTAATATAAACCTACTATCATGCTCATAACATTAGATTACATGCATGTTACTTGTATGACAAAGCTCGCATTCAAAGCTACAAGTTTCATTTTCAAAATATAAGTTTTTCCTTTGTAAACTTTTAAGTCTTTCAAACACGTATGCTAGTGCGTGAACACACTTTAAACTTTCATTTCATGTCAACATAGTCTATACGGTTATGTTCATGAAATTAGAATGCACATATGTCACACGGTCTCAAAGTTCATGTTTGAAATCATAAGTTTATTTTACAAAACATGAGGTTTCCTTCCCTAATATGTGCTAGCATGCTCACCAATGTGTATGTTGTATTAAAGAACTCATACACAATAAGTAAATCAGTATTCAAGCCTGTCCAAAGTGGTATCATCAAGTTAGCATGAGCAGAAAGCAAAAAGGAAAAATTTCTGCAGGCAGGCACTGGCGCAGCTGCGCCGCTGGCCAGTGCAACACTGGCGCAGCTGCGCAGGCTGGTGGCCAGGCCCGAGGCAGTGCAGTTTTTGGCAGTTACCATAAACCCAACACAGAAAATTCCAACGAATAACAATTCAATCATACCATACACAGTTCTAGCATATATATCAACTTATATACCACTTAATCATATTCCAAACCAATTAACAATCAATTTAAATGAAGTCAAGAATCAAGTACTTAGCAAATTCACAGAAATTGAAAAACAAGAATGCAATTGATTATACCTCTGTTATGGAATGGACTAGCTGCAATATTTCTCTCCCTTAACTCAATTGAAAATGTCAGAATACAAGCTCCACTTATCAATTCTATACTTTTATAAAATCTCAGCAAAACAAAGAAGAAGGAGAGGTCTCTATATATAGCCAATTTATTACCCGGTTCTTGACATTGTTCCTCAAATCAAACTAATGGGAAATGCAATTAGCTAATGGTTATCAAATAGTGGGTGAGGAGCTAGTATATCTCATCATTATTCCCACTCTCCCATTGATGATTGCTATAGCTTTACTGAGTTTGAGGAGGAGAGTAGAGTAGCTAGCATGTGGGTTCACGTGTATGAGAAATAAGGGAGCAATTGGACACATAATATGGGACAAACAAAGCAATCTCAGCATTCTTGCAATGGGTGTATAATTATATAAGTCTCATCCATGGTTACATAATCAATATACTAGATAATATAATGTATATACACATAGCATATACATAGGTTATAAGTAATTATTCTATATACATTTAAATAGGTGTTACAATGTTATCTCAATAAAATAATGTATCAAGTAGGTATATATATACCACTCATATAATTCATGTACATTTTCTATTAACACTGAATATAAAGCAATTGGGTATTATCATTGTTTATTATCATAACAGTTATTATTACAATTATAATAACTTTATAAAATTCAATATTAATTAACAATTGAACTTACTTTATGTCAATAGGGTATATATTAAGGTCACGTCATGTTACATAAGCAAAATATTATGTAACTTACACAATGAAATTAATCTTACTATATAGTTTATATGTATAATACATAGCCACATTAATATGTCCATTGTACTTTATATAATATATAAAGGTAGCTACCTTATACCAAAGGTTTAATATAACATATACTTGCATGTAACAATTAACCAAGTAAATATAATATTATTATATTTATTAATCTCTTACTCATTAATTATTATTTATTCATAATAATAATTAATCATCACATTCTCAATTAATTACACATTATTATTTATCCATAATAGTTATTAATCAACAACAATAATAATTTCATATGTTATCAATTAATTACTCAAATAAAAATAATTAATCACGATTAACTCTCTACACTATATTCAAGAAATTTGAATATATAATTTACTAACACTTTTATCAATATTCTGATATAAAAGTCTCAGGGTTAATCTACTAATTTAAATAACCATTAGTGATTCCCTTTAATAAAAATCCTAGCATTTATTTGCATAGGTTAAATTCACATAAGCACATAACCACATAAGGTTTAAATAAGTTTGAAAAATTAACTCTCAAAAATTTTAAATCACAGATAAAATTAATAAGAAGCTTAAAATTCCTGGTCGATACAACCGCTGCAGGTATCACTATCTCGTATCATAGGAATGAGCAGAAGAAATTAATTTCTTCATAGTGATTTGGTTAAATCGTTCACAATTTAGTTGTCCATTTGAACCTAGATCTTAGGATCTCTAGTCAACTAGGTTGGGTTTCCATCATGACAATCCTTGTTTATAGGCTTTAACCCCATTCCCCTTGAAGTTATTTTTACTTGCTCTCTAGTTAAACCTTTAGTCAACGGATCCGCTATATTTTCTTTCGACTTTATGTACTCAATAGTCATAATGTCATTAGAGAGCAATTATTTTATGGTATTGTGTCTACGACGAATATGTCTAGACTTACCATTATACATGTGACTCTGTGCCCTTCCAATTGCTGATTGACTATCACAAAGGATACAAATAGGCGGCACAGGTTTAGGCCACATAGGAATATCTTCTAAAAAATGACGAAGCCATTCAGCTTCTTCTCCAGCCTTATCCAATGCAATAAACTCAGATTCTATTCTTGATCGAGCAATGCATGTTCGTTTAGAAGATTTCCATGATACTGCTCTTCCACCTAGTGTAAACACAAAATCACTTGTGGATTTAGAGACTTTTGTATCCGATATCCAATTCGCATCATAGTATCCTTCAAGTACTGCTGGATATCTTGAGTAGTGCAATCCAAAGTTCTGAGTGTATTTTAAATACCTTAAAACTCTTATAATCGTTGTCCAGTGATTTTGTCCTAGATTGCTTGTAAATCTACTCAATTTATTGACAGGTTGTGCTATGTCAGGATGTGTACAATTCATTACGTACATTAGACTTCCAATTATTTGTGCATACTCAGATTGTGATATGCTCTGTCCCTTATTTTTAGACAAGTGTAGATTTATATCTACTGGTGTTCCCACAGGATTGCAATCATATTGATTGAATTTTCTGAGTATTTTCTCAATATAGTGTGATTAGGATATTACTAATCCATTTGATGTTTTAGAAATTTTAATTTCTAATATTACATCGGCAACACCCATGTCTTTCATGTCAAATGTATTATTGAACATTCTTTTAGTAGTTTTAATGATTTTATTATTACTACCTATAATGAGTATATCATCTACATAAAGACAAATAATAACATACCCTTTTTCAGTGTTCTTGACATACACATATTTGTCACACTTATTTATTTTAAAACCTTTTGACAACATTGCATTGTCAAATTTTTCATGCCATTGTTTAGGTGCTTGTTTTAATCCATAAAAAGACTTCACAAGCCGACAAACTTTCTTTTCTTGTCCTGGAACAATAAATCTTTCTAGTTGTTCCATGTAGATTTCTTCTTCTAAATCTTCATTCAAGAAAGCTGTTTTTACATCTATTTGATGTATCTCTAAATTATATATAGCTGCAATGACTATTAACATCCTAATTGAGGATATTCTTGTCACAGGAGAATAAGTATCAAAATAATCCAAACCCTATTTTTGTCTGTATCATTTGATTACAATTCTTGCTTTATATTTATCAATAGATCCATCTGTTTTCATTTTCTTTTTGAATATCCACTTATATCAAAGAGGTTTAGATCCTGGTGGGAGATCTACTAATTCCCACGTATGATTGTGTAGAATGAATTCTACTTCACTATTTATAGCCTCTTTCCAATTTGGAGCTTTTGGACTCGATACTGCTTGTTTATAAGTTTGAGGCTCATTTTCTAACATATAACTTAGAAAATCGGGACCATAAAATTTTGATGTTCTAGCACGTTTACTACGTTTAGGTTTATCAATATCTTCTAATCCATGATCACCATCATTAACAACGTCATAAGTTCTTTTATTTGAACTCGTTTCTTGTTCATTAGAACTTGGCTCTTGTTCTTTTTTATTAGGAAATATTATTTCAAAAAATTCAGCATCTTTTGACTCAATAATACTATTTTCATGTATATCCTCTATTTTTGATTTATTAACCAAAAATCTATACGCATTGCTATTATTAGCATAACCAATGAATATACAATCTATTATTTTCTGTCCTATTTTCACCTTTTTGGATGGAGGAATCATTACTTTTGCTAAACACCCCCACACTTTTAAGTGTTTATAAGACGGCTTACGACCTTTTCATAATACATAAGGTGAAACATTAGACTTCTTTTGAGGTATTTGGTTGAGAATATAATTTGCTGAAAGAATTGCTTCCCCCCACAAATTCTAAGATAGCCCAGAACTTAATAATAATGCATTCATCATTTCTTTCAAAGTTCTATTCTTTCTTTCTGCAATACCATTTTGTTGTGGAGAATAAGATGCAGTTGTTTGGTGTATTATACCATGTTGTGAACAAATTTCAACAAATGAAAATTTATATTCTCCTTCTCTATCACTTCTAACCATCTTGATCTTTTTATCAAGTTGGTTCTCAACCTCATTTTTGTAATGCATAAACATTTTCAAAGCCTTATCTTTACTTCTCAATAAGTAAACATAATAATATCTTGTACAATCATCTATAAAAGTAATAAAGTATTTCTTTCCTCCTCTTGTTTGTATATACTTTAAATCACAAATATCAGTATGTATCAATTCAAGAGGTTCAGTACTTCTTTCAATTGATTTAAAAGAAGTTTTTCGAAGTTTTGCCTAAACGCAAATTTCACATTTATGATTAGAGTTAATCTCACATTTGGGCAAACATTCCATATTAATTAATCTACGAATAGTATTATAATTAACATGTCCTAATCTACCATGCCATAAATTAGATGACTCAATCATATAAACAGAAGATGTAATTTTATTAATATTGGAAGGTACAACAGTTATTACATTCATTTTGAAGAGCTCATTGCTGATGTATCCCTTCCCCACATACATCCCATTTTTAGTTAGTACAAACTTGTCCGATACAATTACTAATTTTAATCCCTTTTGACTAAGAAGGGATCCTGATACTAAATTTCTCCTAATATCAGGCACATGAAACACGCTGTTGAGGGTGAGTTCCTTGCTAGATGTCATCTTCAGAATCACCTTGCCTTGTCCAGCAATCTTGGATGATGAAGAGTTTCCCATGTATAATTGTTCTCCATTCTCAATTTCTTGATATGTGGAGAACATCTTTTTGTCAGAACACACATTGTGGGTTGCTCCAGTATCTACCCACCATTCCCTTGGATTCTTAACCATGTTTACTTCTGAAACAACCGCTGAAAGATTCATTTCAGAAACATCTTGAAGAAGTCCATCCACTTTTGTTACATTGGCTTGTGCAGACTTCTTGTTCTGGTCTTTACGTTTTCGACAATCTTTTGCCTTATGTCCAGGCTTGTCACAAATGAAGCATTTGCCTTGAAACTTTTTATTTGCTCCCAGTTGAGGTCCATTGCCGAAAAACTTCCTTTTTTTAGACTTCGGACCTTGTTCCACCACGTTGGCTTTATATTCCACAAAGGTCCTTTTTATTTTCTTCTCAGAAGCACAGTTGTCCTCTTCTATTCTTAATCTTACGATTAAGTCTTCAAGTTTCATCTCTTTGCATTTATGCTTGAGATAATTCTTAAAATCTTTCCACATTGGTGATAATTTTTCAATTATTGCAGCAACTTGAAAAGACTCACTTAAGGACATACCTTCTGTGTGTATTTCATGCAGGATTACCTGTAGTTCTTGAACTTGGTTGATGGCAACCTTGGAATCCACTATCTTATAGTCCAAAAACTTGCCACCTACGAACTTATTCGTGCCAGCATCTTCAGTTTTATATTTCTTGTCCAAGGAATCCCATAATTCTCTTGCAGTTTTGAGAGAACTATACACATTGTATAATGTGTTATCCAATCCATTAAGGATGTAATTCCGACATAGAAAGTTGGCATGTTTCCATGCATCAACCACTTGCCTATCCGTTTCATCTTTCTTGAGCACAGAGAGATCTTCACGAAGAAACCTTGTCAAGTTTAAAGTAGTAAGATACAACATCTTTTGTTGCCATATTTTAAACTCTGTTTCATTGAACTTTTCTGATTTTTCACCATAACTCACAGGAACATTTGGAATAGAAGGTGTAGAAGAAGAAGAACAGATCATAGATAGAGTATCGGTAGCCATATCTCAAATATATATATATATATATATATATATATATATTAACTTATCTCAAACTGTTGTCAAGGCTAGTACAAGTACTATGTCCTTAAGACAATTATGCCCTCCGTATTGGTTCTCAGAGTTTATAGCACTTGTCTTCCAAGATACAATGACACCGTATACTATAGTAACACTCCAAATAGTATACTCGACGAACCAAAATAATGCTTAGAACTCTCTCTCAAAAAATAACTATGAAACTATTGAAAAATTAAGATTAGAATGAATTATAATGCTTATTTTCTTGTGAAATGAATGAATGATAAGGCTGCCCCCTCATATCTATTTATAGGAAGGGTTGGTGACCCTTCGGATGGGTACTTGGCCCTTGAAAAGGCATGGGATATCTTTGAAAAGGCATATCATAGCATCTGCAGGTCAAAACGACGTAGTTTTGATCCTTCGTAGAATGAGCGCGTCTTTTCGGAACTGTAACGACGCAGTTTTAGCCTTAGGAGAAAAGGCGCTATAAAACGACGTAGTTTTGGGACGTCCGTTCAGACTGATACCCTTTCAGCAGATACCGCTTCTAAAAACGACACAGTTTTGATATAATAATAAATAACATTTATCAAAACAACACAGTTTTGATAATCAAACTAAAATAAAATTTTAATTAAATTTTAATTAAAAAATTTAAATAAATTTTGTCTAAAAAGATATATACAAGGACCTAGACCCAAGCCGGTCAGTCGGCGGCGGCGCGCGTGTGGGTTCGAACCAAGCCTTGACTAGGTCCTCTCCCTTCCACAAAAGTGGGGTGCCCCTTGGGGCCCAAACCCAAGAGCAATTTCCTAGTATATAAACATATTAAATGTTTAGTTCATAACCAATGTGGGACTTGGCTTTTTCCACATGTATTTATTATCTTTTATCATTTTCAAGTGTGATCTTTGAGAGTTAATATCTCATTCATTACTCCATGATTTTTGAACTTTCAAATACTTAATTTAATCTACTCATAGAGTAGAACACATTAATATATGGAATCATTAAAAATAATTAATGACTCCCATATTAAATTAGGCTCAAATTCTAACAATCCCCCACATGAATGATATTGACTGCCAGCCTTATATATATGCAAATGTTATTCAGTGCGTTTGTTTTAAAAAAAATCGTCTGAATGACTGAATCGGTCAGCCATTCAGACGATTTGGGCTGAATGGTTAAGTCCTATTTTTTTGGCCGAATAGGTTAAATGATGGAAGTATTTTATATTTGATCGCATGCACCAATATGAAAAAATATTGAAAAACTCGGGGTCTGAACGTAATTTCCCTAGAATAATGCATCAAACAAGATCACATAGTATTATTATATATAGTATATTTTACAGCCAGTCATTGCCTTGAGTACCTAGGCCTACCTAAGTAATTAGTTAAGTTATGAAATTTGTAAGCTTAGCATGCACAAACAGAAAATTGAATTGAAGCCTAATTAATTAAATTTGGGCAAGTTGCCTCACATTGAAGGGATAAACTTCAGCTTTCCAACTGGAAGCATAAGCCTTTGTGGCTAACACAACATTCACAGCTTCAGTTGGATGCAAACCATCAAAATAGACATGAAGGCTCCTATTTGCACATGTTGAACCTCCTTTTTTGCACGAAATTCCATTCCCTCCTTCCCTCAACGAACCCACTTCACAACAAGCATTATTTGTGTCGCCAAAACCTAAACAATATTTGATGATGATCACATTCAGGGAAGTATGAATTTGTAGATCTATAAAAGAAACAAAAAATGGTTACCTTTGGAAGCAGGATATTTTATAATGTCTCGGATAATCTTGTATACGTCGACTAATACAAGCTTAGAATCAGACATTTCTGGCCTAATATAATCCACTAACGACCTCAAGTTGGCATTGAAGAGATGAGCCGCGTGATTAAGATATTGTATGCACCCCTTTCGTTGCGGTTTCACAGCAATTAACCCCGGACTGCAGCCGAGTGGATACAATGACATGATAATAAATTTTCGAGCCCCCAAACTGTATAACTTCTGCATAATTTGAGCATAAACAAAATGATAAGGACTAATATTAAAAATAAGAAAATAAAAAAATGAAGAAGAAGAAAGAATCCTAAGAATTTTTAATTTTAAAAAAATATTACCCTTATAGCTATATAAGCATGAAAAGGACTCCTGTTTGAAGGTTGGTCAAAAAACAAAATAATGCTAAGAACTCCGACTTGAAATGAAAGTCAAGTAAACAATATGATATTCTTTTGATCAAATTCAGAATAAACGGAAGAAGATATAGGAAAAATAAAAGTTTTTTGCATCGTAGTTATATTTTTATACAAGCCAATGAGTTCTTAGCCTATTAGTTAAAATTGAGATATTAAAATTTTTAGGTCTATTTCTTTCATTATAAGAAGTTTATTTCCTGTTTTTAAGAGGTTTGTTTGTGAGTTTATTTTTTTCTCTTTTAATAAAATTTGATTGGTTCTTGATATTGTAATAATGATGATGTACGTGATTATGAAATTATATTGTATTCCCTAAAAAAATGGGACTTTCAAAAAAAAAACAAACTTTCATACAATAATAACAAATACTACAACAATAACACTACATTTCTTATAGAAAGTTAAATACACCCTCCGTCCAAGTTGTCCTACTTTTTTTGATTTGTCCAACTATATGCGTCATTTTTTTAATGCTATTTTTGACATTATTTTTTCAATAATATCCTCATTTAACTTTAAATTAAAAATAACATGACATACATCAGAAAAAATAACACTATTAACTTTGACATTGGAATCACAATCACACCACTTTTTCCCCTCTCTGTCCTCTATTTTATTATTCTTCCAAGAAAGAATTGGGAGATTAAATATAATAAAAAAGATAATAATGAAATAATTAAGATGAATAATTTGGAGATCAAATTTTTTTCTTAATAAACGTATACTTTGAAACTAATACAAGTAAAGTTGGATCGAGTAACTTATATATTAAAGCCATACCCACATTAATTACTCACTCATTTCCATTTCCATTATATATGACGTTCAAGACATAATGTTAATATACTAATGTTAGTTTGAAATTTTATTACTATTTATACACTAATTAATTACTCATCCTTTCTTCTATTTCAATTACTTCATCTTAATGAGATTTTTTATGAATAAAAATAGAAAAAGATTAATTTTTTTCCCTTAAATATATATATATGTAAAGTATCTTATATTATGAGAAAAAAATTTATTTTAAAAGCCATATATAATGAAAATGGAGTAATAAGTGTTGGATATATATATATATATATATGAATGAAATAAAATCAATAGGTGTGACCTTTGGTTCATAACCTAATAAAATCAATAGGTGTGACCTTTGGTTCATACCTTTTCAAAGGGATGTAACCTTTCAAAGGGATGTATCTTTTCAAAGGAATGTAACTTTTTAAAGGGATGTAACCTTTCAAAAGGATGTAACCTTTTGAAAGGATGTATATCTTCAAAGGGGTATTTGGAAACCTATAAATAGGTTCCAAATCTACCCAAAACAATAACTTCAAATTCAATCTTTCTCAAGTTCTTAAAAATTAAATTCATTCCAAGCATTCTAGCATTATTAGTTTAGTTTTCTAGTAATTTTCATAATTATTTTGAGAGAGAATTTTGAGCATTATTTTGGTTCGTTGAGTATACTATTTGGAGTGCTACTATAGTATACGGTGTCGTTGTATCCTGGAAGACAAGTGCTATCAACTCTGAGCACCAATATGGAGGGCATAATTGTCTTAAGGACATAGTACTTGTACTAGCCTTGACAACAATTTGAGATAAGTTAATATATATATATATATATATATATATATATATATATATATATATATAGTTTCCATTTTCAGATAGATAACAATCTTAAGACAATTACTATTTTTATATATATATTTGAGATATGACTACCGATACTCTATCTATAATCGGTTCTTCATCTTCTACACCTTCTATTCCAAATGTTCCTGTGAACCATGGTGAAAAATCAAAAAAGTTCAATGGAACAGAGTTTAAAAGATGGCAACAAAAGATGTTGTTCTATCTTAGTACCTTAAACTTGGCAAGGTTTCTTCGTGAAGATTCCCCTGTGCTCAAGGAAGATGAAACGGATAGGCAAGTGGTTGCTGCAGTTGATGCATGAAAATATGCAGATTTTCTATGTCGAAATTACATCCTTAATGGATTGGACAACACATTATACAATGTGTATAGTTCTATCAGTTCTACAAGAGAATTATGGGATTCCTTGGATAAGAAATATAAAACTGAAGATGCTGGCAAGAAAAAGTTCGTAGTTGGTAGATTTTTGGACTATAAGATGGTGAATTCCAAGGATGTCATCAGCCAAGTTCAAGAACTACAGATAATCCTGCATGAAATACATGCAGAAGGTATGTCTTTAAGTGAGTCTTTCCAAGTTGCTGCAATAATTAAAAAATTACCCCCAATGTGGAGAGATTTTAAGAATTATCTCAAGCATAAACGCAAAGAGATGATTAATCGTAAGATTAAGAATAGAAGAGGACAACCGTGCTTCTGAGAAAACAGTAAAGACCTTTGTGGAGTATAAAGCCAACGTGGTGGAACAAAGTCCGAAGTTTAAAAAGAGAAAGTTTAACGGCAATGGACCTCAACAGGGAGCAAATAAAAATTTCAAGGCAAATATTTCATTTGTGACAAGCCCGGACATAGAGCAAAGGATTGTCGAAAATGCAAAGTCCAGGAAAAGAAGTCTGCACAAGCCAATGTAACGGAAGTGGAAGGACTTCGTCAAGATGTTTCTGAAATGAACCTTTCAGCGGTCGTTTCAGAAGTAAACATGGTTGAGAATCTAAGAGAATGGTGGGTAGATAATGGAGCAACCCGCCATGTATGTTCTGACAAGAAGATGTTCTCCACATATCAAGAAATTGATAATGGAGAACAATTATATATGGAAAACTCTTCATCATCCAAGGTTGATGGACAAAGCAAGGTAGTTCTGAAGATGACATCTGACAAGGAACTCACCCTCAACAACGTGCTCCATGTGCCTGATATTAGGAAGAATTTAGTGTCAGGATCTCTTCTTAGTCAAAAGGGATTTAAATTAGTAATTGTATCGGACAAGTTTGTCCTAACTAAAAATGGGATGTATGTGGGAAAAGGATACATGAGCAATGAGTTCTTCAAAATGAATGTAATGACTATTGTATCTTCCAATATTAATAAAATTACATCTTCTGCTTATATGATTGAGTCATCTAATTTATGACATTGTAGATTAGGACATGTTAATTATAATACTATTCGTAGATTAATTAATATGGAATGTTTGCCAAAATGTGATATTAACTTTAATCATAAATGTGAAATTTGTGTTGAGACAAAACTTTGAAAATCTTCTTTTAAATCAATTGAAAGAAGTACTGAACCTCTTGAATTAATACATACTGATATTTGTGATTTAAAATATATACAAACAAGAGGAGGAAAGAAATACTTTATTACTTTTATAGATGATTGTACAAGATATTGCTATGTTTACTTATTGAGAAGTAAAGATGAGGCTTTGGAAATGTTTATGCATTACAAAAATGAGGTTGAGAACCAATTTGATAAAAAGATCAAGATGGTTAGAAGTGATAGAGGAGGAGAATATGAATTTCTTTTTGTTGAAATTTGTTCACAATATGGTATAATACACCAAACAACTGGACCTTATTCTCCACAACAAAATGGTATTGCAGAAAGAAAGAATAGAACTTTGAAAGAAATGATGAATGCATTATTATTAAGTTCTGGGCTACCTCAGAATTTGTGGGGGGGGAGCAATTCTTTCAGCGAATTATATTCTCAACCGAATACCTCAAAAGAAATCTAATGTTTCACCCTATGAATAATGGAAAGGACGTAAGCCGTCTTATAAACACTTAAAAGTGTGGAGGTGTTTAGCAAAAGTAATGGTACCTCCACCCAAAAAAGTGAAAATAGGACCGAAAATAATAGATTGTATATTCATTGGTTATGCTAATAATAGCAGTGCGTATAAATTTTTGGTTAATAAATCAAAAATAGAGGATATACATGAAAATAGTATTATTGAGTGAAAAGATGCTGAATTCTTTGAAATAATATTTCCTAATAAAAAGGAACAAGAGCCAAGTTCTAATTAATGAACAAGAAACGAGTTCAAGTAAAATAACTTATGACGCCGTTAATAACGGTGATCACGGATTAGAAGATGTTGATGAACCTAGACGTAGTAAACGTGCTAAAACATCAAAATCGTATGGTTCCAATTTTCTAAGTTATATGTTAGAAAATGAGCCTCAAACTTATAAACAAGCACTATTGAGTCCATAAGCTCCATATTGAAAAAAGGCTATAAATAGTGAAGTAGAATCCATTCTGCACAATCATACGTGGGAATTAGTAGATCTCCCACCAGTCTCTAAACTTCTTGGATATAAGTTGATATTGAAGAAGAAAATGAAAGTAGATGAATCTATTGACAAATATAAAGCAAGACTTGTAATCAAAAGATACATGCAAAAGGAGGGTTTGGATTATTTTGATACTTATTCTCCTGTGATAAGAATATCCTCAATTAGGATGTTAATAGCCATTGCAGCTATTTATAATTTAGAGATACATCAAATGAATGTAAAAACAGCTTTCTTGAATGGAGATTTAGAAGAATAAATCTATATGGAACAACCAGAAGGATTTATTGTTCCAGGACAAGAAAAGAAAGTTTGTCGGCTGGTGAAGTCTCTTTATGGATTAAAACAAGCACCTAAACAATGGTATAAAAAAATTTGACAATGCAATGTTGTCAAATGGTTTCAAAATCAACGAGTATAACAAATGTGTGTATATCAAGAGCACTGAAAAAAGGTATGTTATTATTTGTCTTTATGTAGATAATATGCTCATTATGGGTAGTAATAATGAAATCATTAAAACTACTAAAAGAATGTTAAATAATACATTTGACATGAAAGACATGGGTGTTGCCGATGTAATATTAGGAATAAATTTTTTTAAAACATCGGATGGATTAATATTATCCCAATCAGACTATATTGAGAAAATACTCAGGAAATTCAATCAATATGATTGCAATCATGTGGGAACACCAGTAAATATAAATCTACACTTGTCTAAAAATAAAGGACAGAGCATATCACAATCTGAGTATGCACAAATAATTGAAAGCCTAATGTACTTAATGAATTGTACACGTCCTGACATAGCACAATCTGTCAATAAATTGAGTAGATTTACAAGCAATCCAGGACAAAATCACTAGACAGCGATTATAAGAGTTTTAAAGTATTTAAAATACACACAGAACTTTGGATTGCACTATTCAAGATATCCAGCAGTACTTGAAGGATACTGTGATGCGAATTGGATATCGAATACAAAAGACTCTAAATCCACAAGTGATTTTATGTTTACACTAGGTGGAGGAGCTGTATCATGGAAATCTTCTAAACAAACATGCATTGCTCGATCAACGATGGAATCTGAGTTTATTGCATTGGATAAGGCTGGAGAAGAAGCCGAATGGTTTCGTCACTTTTTAGAAGATATTCCTATGTGGCCTAAACATGTGCCGCCTATTTGTATCAATTGTGATAGTCAATCAGCAATTGGAAGGGTACAGAGTCACATGTATAATGGTAAGTCTAGACATATTCGTCGTAGACACAATACAATAAAACAATTGCTCTCTAACGGCATTATGACTATTGAGTACATAAAGTCGAAAGAAAATATAGCGGATCCGTTGACTAAAGGTTTGACTAGAGAGCAAGTAAAAATAACTTCGAGGGGAATGAGTTTAAAGCTTATAAACAAGGATTGTCATGATGGAAACTCAACCTAGTTGACTGGAGATCCCAAGATCTAGGTTCAAAGGGACAACTAAATTGTGAATGATTCAACCAAATCACTATGAAGAAATTAATTTCTTCTGTTCATTCCTATGATACAAGATAGTGATACCTGCAGCGGTTACAGGATAAGCTATGCTTTTAATGATTCTTAAATTTTGATAAACAAATAGAGTATTGCAGGATACTCTTATTAAGAATCACCTATGTGAGTGTGAACTGGGCCAATTCTATGAGAAGGATAAGGCTATACTTCTCTAAAGCACTCATAAATCTGGGATTGTTCGGGGCCAAAATGAACAAAATCATGAGAACCAAATAATGTCTGGAAAGATTCTGTGTGAATTACTATTATCTCGATTTACACAAACGATTGGATAGTTCAAGACATCACGTTCACTGGACAACCAGTAAACCCGATAGTCTTTCACAAGGGAAGATTCAAAGCCACAAGCTACCTCTCTTGATACAGAGTTTTCTAATACTGATACTCTCTCTAAGTCTGTCTGCATATTCATTTGCATTAATTTACCCAAATTTCATTCAGTTGGGGGATTGTTGGATATATACATATATAAATGAATGAAATAAAATCAATAGGTGTGACCTTTGGTTCATAACCTAATAAAACCAATAGATGTGACCTTTGGTTCATACCTTTTCAAATGGATGTAACATTTCAAAGGGATGTAACCTTTCAAAGGGATGTAACTTTTCAAAGGGATGTATCTTTTTAAAAGGATGTAACCTTTTAAAAGGATGTAACCTTTCAAAAGGATGTAACCTTTTGAAAGGATGTATATCTTCAAAGGGGTATTTGAAAATCTATAAATAGGTTCCAAATCTACCCAAAATAATAACTTCAACTTCAATCTTTCTCAATTTCTTAAAAATTAAATTCATTCCAAGCATTCTAGCATTATCAGTTTAGTTTTCTAGTTATTTTGAGAGAGAATTCTGAGCATTATTTTGGTTCGTTGAGTATACTATTTGGAGTGCTACTATAGTATACGGTGTCATTGTATCCTGGGAGACAAGCGCTATCAACTCTGAGCACCAATACGGAGGGCATAATTGTCTTAAGGACATAGTACTTGTACTAGCTTTGACAATAATTTAAGATAAGTTAATATATATAGTTTCCATTTTCAGATAGATAACAATAAGCAAGTATATATAATATCAATACCTCTTTCATGAGCGCATTAGTGAGATTGCAATCTCACGTTCCCGTGAGTGATCATTTAACCATAGTTATTATTTAAGTAACTGATATTTTCACATAAAAATTGATATTTTTATATGATTTTTCATATGAATAGTGAGTAGATCTTATTTTCATGTAAGAGACATTCATGTAAAAATATTATGTTAATATATAAAAATATCAGTTCCTATTATTTACTCAAATTACAAGATCAATAAATGCCAAAAATCATAATAGCTAACATTTGGAGAGAGAGAAAAAGAAATATATATTACTAGTAGTTTTTAGCATGGTTTTAAAAATCGTACCGAACCTCAGGTTCAACTTATAAAAATTAGAATTGGTCGACACTTCAGTCCGGTTTAAATCAAATACCTATTTTTGGTCAAAACCCAGAAGAACAGGTTGAACACCGGTCGAACTGGTGGTTCAACCGGTAAAACCAGTTAAGTTGACCTAGTGAATCGGTTTTAATTATTTTTTAATACTTTTTTGTGCAAACAAATTTTTAATATTAAAATTAATCACTTTTAGTAATATTGTAACTTAACTTTCATATGTTTTAGTTCATAAAAAATAAGATTTTTTAAAATTTTATTAATTACTAATAATATATATTTTTATATATTAATGACGTTACTGGGTCAATAACGGTTCGACCACTAGTTAAACTAGTGATTCATCCATCCGGTACCTTTTCCGATTCGATTACCGGTCCGGATATGAAAATGTTGGTTTTCAGCACTATTTTGAAACCCAGCTGGGACCGACCAGTTCAACTGATTGAATCAAGAAATGGTTCTATGTCTACTTTATATAAGTTTGGTATTCACTTTATTTAGTAATTTATATTTCTGGTAGTTTATGTCATTGTATTTGACGTACACTATTTATTTATATAATTATCACTATATTATGTTAAATTTATATAGGTAAGAGTTGTAGTTGTGTAATACTATTTGTATAACAATTGTCTGAAATAAAACTATCTGTTGTTCTTTAAAATGAGGGTAGTAGGAAAAATCAAAGTATATACATACATACATACATACATACATACCTTTAATTGATGAGAGAGGGTGGTTGTCAGATTGGCTGTGAATGCCTCGAGGCTAATATTAGTATTACCTCCTGATTTGGTCAGAAAGTAGTTCAATGTGTAGTCGTTTCCCCCACTCCCCACCACAAACAGGTACTTGGGAATTGATTCTCTGCTATTACCTTCCAGCTGCACCTCTAGGTCTGGCAAGGTTACTTCCTCAAACTTTTTTATCTGCTGATTCAAACTCATAACCTTCTCCCTAAAAAATAGTTTTTTAAATTATTTCAGTCTCACATCAAAAAATTGAAAAATATGGTGGTACTTTCAATCATGACTTTTTAGATGAATAAAGATAATATTGAGTTAGTAATTTAAGGTCTTGTTTAGATGAATTTAATTTGATTTGATTCGATTCGCATTCTAACTTGAAATTGATTCAAGATTTATTTCGAACTTGAGATTTGACCCGAATCGTTTTAGATAACCTTTTCTTTTGAATGGTAACTCAGCTTAGTATAAACCGATAAAACAAAGGAATTGATATTTTCACATGTATATTTGATATTATCACAAGCTCCTCTTTCACATGAACATTGAGTCTCACCTTCATGTGAGAAGGAACTATGTAAAAATATCAAAAATATATATGAAAATAGTACTCTCCTAAAACAAAGGATGTGTGTTTAAAGGGAATGTCCCCCCCCCCCCCCCCTGCAGAACAAAAGGTTGAGAATGATCAATATAACATTCTTTTATATGACATTTCCACATGATATTGAACAAAAAGTGAACAACTTTGTTCTTGTTTTAGATTTTTTACACCACTAAAAGTGGAAATGAAAAACATAATGACATATATCAAATCCAATAACTAGCAACATATATATATATATATATATATGCAGGTCGGTTTGTTGAGGGACTGGTCCGTTGACGGATCACCTTTAGCGACCCTAAAGACTGTTCGTTAACGGACTAGTCCGTTAGAAAACGACTATATATATATATATATATATATCCCATAAACTCATGATTTCGCTACTACGCTGATATCACTGTGTTATAACGAACGAATATATATATTCTTATGATAAAATAAATAAATAAATATTTTTTTTGAAAAAATAAAAAAATCTTACTACTATTGAGCCAGTCTCATCAAGTATCCCGGAGCCACCGGATGCATAATTGACACCACCAACGGTCCTATTTCCCTTTGTGGAGGGATCGGTAAATACGGGTATAAAATTAGGAAGCTTAAGCTGGTCACCAAGAAGGTCAATTACATTTTTGCCATTGGTAAATCGGCCAGAAGGGCCAAGAGGAAAATCTATGCCATAAGGCATGTAATCAGCCTTGGCTAAATTTTGAAGGAAATTGTTATTCCCATTGTCAACGAGAGAGCTGCCAAACACAAACATTCCTTTGATATGGGAGTTTTCTTCATCTATTTCTTTGCAATAATGGGTAGTGTTTGGGAGGAGGAAACAAACAAGGAGAGAGAAAAGGTGGGGAGGGAAAAGACTTGGGGCTTTTCTTGTAGCCATCATTATGCTTGTGAAATTGTGTTGTGTTTGAGAGAGAGAGAGAGAGCAAGGGCCAAGGGGGAAGGGGGAAGGGGGAAGGGGGAAGGGGGAGGGGTGGGGTGTTTAATGTGAAGTGAAATTCAATGGTGTGGTTTGGAAGTGAGGGGAGAGGGGGATTGGTGTTTTTATAGGGAGGAAGATCATATCGCTTTTTTGGCAAACACTAGTAGGACCATGAGGAATGCCGTGTCGCCATTACTCATATTAGAAAAATATTACTCCATCCATTGTTTAATATAAGTCGTTTTAAAAAAATATTTTTGTTCTTTAATATAAAGTCATTTGAGAATTTTAAATAAGCATTAATTGCTTAATTTTCAATATTAACTCAAGTATTAAATATAATTTTGGTTATCTCACTATTATCAGTCCAATAAATAACACTATCTTTTTCTAATACAAGGGTAATAGACAATTGATATTATATTTAATGTTTTACAATCATTTCCTTAGTACTTGTATACAACTCTAAAACGACTTATATTAAGGAACAGAGGGAGTACTAATAAGACACTTCCTCCGTCCCTTAATATAAGTCGTTTTAGAGTTAGGCACAAGTATTAAAAAAATTGTATAGCATTAAATATAATATCAGTTGTCTATATTGTTCTTGTATTGAAAAAAGATAGTGTTATTTATTGGGCTAAAAATAGTGAGAGAACCAAAGTTATATTTATTACCTGGGGTAATATTAGAAACTAAACAATTAATGTTTACTTGAAATTATAAAACGTCTTATATTAAGGAACACAAATACTTCTCTAAAATGTCTTGTATTAAGGGACGGAAGGAGTACTTAATTGATATAGAGCTTAAGTACGTTTTGACGACGATTTTTAAGTTTTAAATGCACTGCATTAATTTTAATGTGATGAGTTGGGGCCAATGACAGATCTATATACGGGGAAGCATAAACTGTTGCTTCTGTTGATTTTTTTTTTATAGATATCAGGATTTTTTTTCGCATTGGGCTACCAAGAGATAGATCAAAGAGGACCTTTGTAGAACAAATAGTTTAGGTTATCTTCTAATACATATATGCATACTTCCTGGCCTAGAACATTGGCTAATTCTCAATTTTACACATTTTAACCTCTTTGAGGTAAATTCTCAAGCACCATGCCTACAACACTTATGTTGTGTTTGGTTGGTGGGAATGGAATGGAATGGACTGGGAATGGAATGACCATTCCATAAGGAATGAATTAAAACATGTTTGGTTGCTCAATGAGAATGGTCATTCCATTCCTTTAGTCATTTCGTTCTAAATCTGAAAGTTCATTTTTATTCCCGTGTAAATAGATGGGTTATTTTATTCTTTCTTGTTTCGATCGACTCCCTTCATTCCACTCCCTTCGTTCGACTTGATCGAACAACCCTACCCCGCTCACCCCCCTCAAAAAAATATACACCCACCCACCCCCCCACCCTAACGCCACCCCACCCCACCCCACCCACCCCCACCCCCACCCCCACATCACAAAAATTAAAAAAATAAAATTTACTGATTATATATACACTCACCCTACCCTACCCCTACCCACCCACCACCACCCCCACCTCCACCCCACTCACCCACCCCTACCCCACAAAAATTAAAAAAATAAAATTTACTGATTATGTATACACCCACTCAACCCACCTCCACACACCCACCCCACTCAACCCACCACACCTTCACCCCCACCCCACAAAAATTAAAAAAATAAAATTTATTGATTATATATACACCCCATCCCACCCCCACACACCCACCCCACGCACCCCACCCACCCCACCCCACCCCACCCCACCCCACAAAAATTAAAATAATAAAAATTTACTGATTATGTATACACCCACCCTACCCCCACACACCCACCCCACCCAACCCACCCCACCCACCACACCTTCACCCCCACCCCACAAAAATTAAAAAAATAAAATTTATTGATTATATATACACCCTACCCCACCCCCACACACCCACCCCACGCACCCCACCCACCCCACCCCACAAAAATTAAAATAATAAAAATTTACTGATTATATATACACCCCACCCTACCCCACTCCCACCCCCACCCCACCCCACCCCACCCCACCCAAAATACAATCTTTTATAACATAAGGTCGTGCAAAATACGGCCACACAAACTATGAGTTTCAATACAAATCGTATATAATACGAAATATAAACACTCAAATTCATTCCTTATTAATTACAATCATTATCCCACTATTTTATAGAATAGTGAGGACTTCTACAGATCTAACTCTGACCATCACTCTGATCTCCGACTAGTCCCCGCGATATTCTCATTTCCTGAAAAGAACAATGGAAGAAAAGGGTGAGCTCAACTAGCCCAGTAAAGAATATTATGACTAAGATAATGAAAAATAAATTATCGTTAGCCTTCAACAAATTAGATAAAATATTATGGACAACAAGTTTTAGATCAACAACTGTAGCGAAAATAACAATTCATTAGAAGAGTGAAGTAGAGAATGATGTCTACTATCTTCTTTGATTTAATCCGTCATCAATATTTTATCCCTGTAACATCAATCAATATACATCTCGAATCAAATATTCATCTTTGCACTATGGGCCAAAGATATTCATTTGTATCACCAGTTGGTCATGTTCATCTCAACACATGTCCATCTTTGCACTACGAGCCAAAGATATTCATCAGGTAATCATTCATCTTTGCACTACAGGTCAAAGATATTTATCACGTTATTATTCATCTTTGCACTATAGGCCATAGATATTCAATTATATCACTATTAAGAACTAAGGATGATGAAAAATAATACGAATAACGGATCCAGTGAGATAAAGGACAAATATTAGAGAATTTATCAAGAGTTCAAGAATAAAGGTCAAAACCTGGATCCACTCAAATATGATTTGAAAGAAAAAAAATGTTTTTTTTATCGTGAATAGTATAATGTGGATCAACATGAAAAGATAAAAATTTCACAACAAAGTTCAAACCAATATTCCAGTGAAATGATATTAGATGAAGCGCAAAACTCAAGTAATTTCTGATCATTTCAGGAATTGTAGAATCAATACTTACCGTAGTAAGTTTAGAGTTAGGAATCTGAAATGAAACAATATACGAACTGCAATTGGATTTTCATCCGTCAGGTGATAGTCCGCTCAGACAGATTATTTTCACAATTTAATAACAACTGAATACGAAGGGTTATTCACCAGGCATGCGGTAGTCCGCGTAGACAGGTTATTCCCACAGAATAATAAAGAATGGAATAACAACAGAATTTCACCATGCATGCAGTAGTCCGCGTAGACAGGTTATTCCAACAAAATAATAAAGAATGAATAACAACCCTTACGAGTATTGAAAGAAAATAACTCTCTTCATGACTACGAAAGAAATAATACCCCTTATCTTAATAAAAATTTGGAGACTGCACTAGTGTAATAGCAGAATAATATTCTTCTTTCTCTCTTATTCTCTCTATACTTTCTCTCTCTATAGCTTTAATGAATTAGTGAGAAATAATGAAGAAATGAGCTTCTATTTATAGGTTTGGCAGAGTAAGGGTAAAATAGTTTTTTCGCCATAATTTATGGCATCATCGCTTATATCATCGATGCTATGATAGGTCCAGTCAACCCAACCCATTCTGAGTCGCCAAATACATGGTACAGAATTCAAATACAACTTTATATCATACGGTCGTGCAAAATACGACCACACAACTGTGAGTCTCAATACAAATATGTAGAAAATATTAAGATTCAAACTAAGTCCTCATTACAATTATTATCACATTATTTATCAGAAATAGTGAGGACTACTACTGCTTTAACTCGGACCATCACTCTGTCCCCCGACTAGTTCCCGCAACATTCTCATTTTCTGAAGAGGACAACAGATGAAAAGGGTGAGCTCAACTAGCTCAGTAAAGAATATTATGACTAAGATAATGAAAAATAAATCATCGTTAGCCTTCAATAAATCAGATAAAATATAATGGACAACCAATCTTAGATCAATATTCGCAGCGGAAATAACAAATCATTAGAAGAGTTAAGCAGAGAATGAAGTCTACTATCTTCTATGATTTAAAAGTCCATCATCAATATTTTATCCCTGTAACATCAATCAATATACATCTCGAATCAAATATTCATCTTTGCACTACAGGCCAAAGATATTCATTTGTACCATCAGTGGTCATATTCATCTCAACACCTGTCATCTTTGCACTACAGGCCAAAGATATTCATTAGGTAATCATTCATCTTTGCTCTACAGGCCAAAGATATTCAGTTACATCACCTTTTAGGACTGAGAATGATGAAAAATATTTAAAAAAAACGAATCCAGTGAGATAAAAGACAAAGACTAAGGATTCGTATTTTAGTCTATCCAATTCAAAAATACCTCGTAATAATCAATTATGGAGCAAAATTCAAGAATAGAGCTCAAAACTTGGATACAATCAAAGATAGTAACCTTAACAAGCAATTTGGACAAATAGAAGAAAATTTAGTTTTTTCGTGAATAGTGCCGTATACGTGAATAGTGCGGTATACGTGAATAGTAACCCCGACGGAAAAAGTAAGAATTTCAACATAAAATCTATGACAATATTTTTGTATAATGATATTGAAAAGAATAACATCATTTACGAAAGAAAATAACATCCCTTACCTCAAAAGAACAGTATCTCTGACTGGAATATCGGATATAATACCGACGGAAGCTTGTACTGAATAGTAATACTCAAAGTATTGAAATACTCATAAAAATACGCTCGATATTATAGAGAGAGAAAATTTCTGATTCTGGTGTGATTTTCAATTCTAACCTAAGCACCCTATTTATAGGAAAAGCTTAGGATGCCAAAGGAGACTAAAATAATAAAATAATATATTTTTTAAAAAAAATTTCCGCCGCCTGGCAGCTAAAAATTTCAGATTTTTCAACAACAAAAGTGGGGCCCACCATTTTATTTTAAAAAAAATATTTATTTTCCGAAACTTCAATAATTCATAACAAATAGCCCCTTTGTCAGAAAAATACAAATTCTATGTCCTTCCATAGGAAATTTAATTCTCTACAACTTTGCAGAAGAAAGTTTTTCCAAATTCCAAACATAAATTATCCGAAATCCATAAACAGATGATTTCTCACACCAAAATATTGATAACAACTCATCAGCGTCAATTCCTTCTTTAATATCCACCAAATAAATACTTCCTTATCATATAAATCAATAATTAATTATTCACAGATAATATTACAGAACTACAATATTGACAACCAGGTCGTTCCTAGGAAAGAGGGGGCCTTCCGATAAGGACTTCTCCTTACTAGCGCGCAATTAAATAACCCCTCCTAGACAGAACTTCCTTAGACATTGTCAATAATGCTATCTAATAATATTATTCAAATAATATGAATTATTGAGTTGATAATGTGAAATACTGTGCAATGACAATTATTGAATCAATACTACAAAATATCAACTGTAGCCATTATTGAATCAATCATAAAAAATAGCAACGTAGCAATTATTGAGTCAATAAAATATCAATGCAGCAATTATTGAGTCAATAATATAAAATATCAACGTAGCAATTATTGAGTCAATAATATAAAATATTGAACAGTAATTACTGTAACCATTATTGAGTAATGACTTTTCACGTAAGACTCAATAATTCGAAATACTGTGCGATACCGTGTGCTACTGTGCAACACCGCGTATCACCGTATTTTAACCACCGGGTATTTCAACAGTACTAACGGTAACAACCACGCCGTTATTTTGTAAAAAGTTATTTCTGTCGCTTTCTATATCCGACAGTTATTCCGTTGTGGGGGCCCACAAATAGCTGCGCCATCGTACGAATATTCCCCGACAACAAGAATATTCCACGACCAAACGAATATTCTCCGACAACAAGAATATTTTATAACCACTTGCTCATTTTAAAAATGTTTGCACATTTCACCCATAACTTTCATATTTATCAAATCAACACCTTACTATTTCGAAATAATATATAAAGAAAATTAAATCTTTATTCATAAAAGTTGGGGTCTTACAACCTCCCCTCCTTATGAAATTTCGTCCTCGAAATTGACGTACGTACCTGGTATGTCGAAAAGATGAGGATACCTCACTTTCATTTCCGATTCCAATTCTCACGTCATTTCCTCAATTGCATGGTTTCTCCACAAAACTTTAACTTGAGGTATAATTTTCGAGCGTAGGACATGCTCCTTCCTATCCAAGATCTTGACAGGTACCTCCTCGTACGTTAAATCTTCAGCTATCTCGTCTGGTTCTAACTCAATAATGCGGTTTGGATCCTTCACATATTTACGTAACACGGATATGTGAAACACGTTATGAACACGAGACATGCTTGGAGGTAAAGCGAGTCTATAGGCCACATTTCCTATTCGGTCAAGAATCTGAAATGGACCAATGAATCGTGGGTTGAGCTTTCCTCTCTTCCCAAACCTCGTAACTCCCTTCCATGGAGCAACACGTAATAACACATGGTCTCCAACATTAAATTCCACGTCCTTTCGATGAAGATCCGCATAACTCTTTTGTCGATCCTGTGCCGTTTGTATACGTTGTCGGATCATTTGGATCTTTTCCGTAGTCATACGTACTAACTCCGGTCCCAACAATGTTGTTTCACCCACCTCGTTCCAACAAACTAGAGAGCGACACTTTCTCCCATACAATGCCTCGAATGGAGCTACGCCTATACTTGCCTGATAACTGTTGTTGTAGGAGAATTCCACCAATGGTAAGTACTTATCCCAACTCCCTTTGAAGTCTAGAACACAAAGTCTCAACAGATCTTCAAGAGTTTGAATAGTCCTCTCTGATTGTCCGTCTGTTTGAGGATGATAAGCCGAACAGAAGCGTAAGTCCGTGCCCATAGCTTTCTGCAAACTGATCCAAAATCGTGAAGTAAATCTGGGATCACGATCCGAAACTATGGATACTGGCATGCCATGCAATCTCACAATCCCATTCACGTACATATGAGAAAGACGTTCAAGGGAATAAGTCTCTCGTATCGGTAAGAAATGAGCAGACTTGGTTAATCTATCAACAATAACCCAAATCGCATCTATGCCTTGAGAAACCTTGGGAAGACCCGTAACGAAATCCATCGTAATGTGTTCCCACTTCCATTTCAGAATCTCCAGTGGTTGCAATGGACCCTTCGGCAGTTGATGCTCCGCCTTTACACGTTGACAAGTTAAACATCTCGAGATGAACTCCGCGATCTCTCTCTTCATATTGCTCCACCAAAATGTATGTCGAATATCACGATACATTTTAGTACTCCCAGGATGGATTGCAAACGGTGTGTTGTGTGCCTCCATCATGATTCTATACTTCAAGTTAAAATCGTTAGGAACACAAAGTCTGGAGTTGACTCGAAGTATTCCCTCTTCATCGATTCTTGCTTCTGGAATTGCACCTTCTTGCACCTTCTTCTTCATCTTCATCAGCTCCGCATCCGTAGCTTGAGCAGCTTTAACTTTATCAATCAAAGATGGTTCTACGCGCATACTTGACATCATCGCACTCGTTCCCACATATGATCTTCTACTCAACGCGTCAGCTACCACGTTCGCTTTTCCAGGATGGTATTGGATAGTATGATCGTAATCTTTCAACAGCTCAAGCCAACGTCGTTGCCGCATGTTGAGTTCCTTCTGAGTGAAGAAATATTTAAGGCTCTTATGATCTGTATAAATCTCCACTTTCTCTCCGTATAAGTAATGTCTCCAGATCTTCAACGCGAAAACGACAGCTGCCAACTCTAGATCATGAGTAGGATAATTCCTCTCATATTCTTTGAGTTGTCGCAAGGCATAGGCTATGACTTTCCCATGTTGCATGAGAACACATCCTAACCCTTTGCCCGAAGCATCGCTGTAGATAACAAATCCATCCGAACCAGATGGTATTGTCAGAACAGGTGCCGAAATAAGTCTCCTCTTGAGCTCTTGAAAGCTCTTCTCGCATTCCTCGCTCCAAACGAATTTCGTATCTTTCCGAGTCAACTGAGTTAATGGAGTAGCGATTCGAGAAAATCCCTCTACGAACCTCCGATAATAACCAGCTAAGCCCAGAAAGCTTCGTACTTCGGTCACCGACTTAGGTTGCTCCCAGCTTTGTATTGCTTCAATCTTCTCCGGGTCAACAGATACTCCACATTTCGATACCACGTGCCCAAGAAATGCTACTTCCTCAAGCCAGAGCTCGCATTTCTTCAGCTTGGCATATAGCTTGTTCTCACGAAGCTTTTGAAGTACTAACTTCAAATGGTGTTCATAATCTTCACGGCTTTTAGAATAGATGAGGATGTCATCAATAAAGACAACAACGAATTGATCTAAATACTCCTTAAATACACGGTTCATCATATCCATGAAAGCAGCAGGAGCATTAGTCAATCCAAAAGACATGACTAAGAACTCATAATGCCCGTACCGTGTTCTGAAAGCAGTCTTTGGAATATTCTCAGTTTTAATCTTCAACTGATGATATCCAGAACGAAGATCGATCTTTGAAAAGAATTGCGCTCCTTGCAACTGGTCGAACAGGTCATCAATACGAGGTAACGGATACCTATTCTTGATGGTGACATGGTTCAACTCCCGATAGTCAATACAAAGTCGCATACTCCCGTCTTTCTTCTTTACGAATAAAACAGGAGCACCCCAAGGAGACGTACTAGGACGAATAAAACCGATGTCTAACAACTCTTGTAATTGAACCTTTAACTCTTGAAGTTCAATAGGAGCCATTCGATATGGGGTTTTAGAAATGGGCTTTGTACCGGGCTCAAGGTCAATAAAGAATTCAACTTCACGTTCTGGGGGTAGACCGGGAAGTTCTTCGGAAAATACATCAGGAAACTCATTAACAACGGAAATATCATTCAAACCTGACGTATTCTGATTTAGATCAGTGACATGAGCTAAGAAAGCTTGACATCCGTTTTTCAATAAACGAATAGCTTTATGACTTGAAATGATATTGACTGATTTTAGTGGTTTGGTTATTTGGATTCTCACAACAGGTTGATTAGGAATATGAAAACTAACAACCTTACGAAAACAATCAATTTTGGCATGGTAAGTGGTTAACCAGTCAATTCCTAAAATCACGTCAAATGCAAGTATTTTCAAAGATATAAGATCAACAGGTAAGGTAAGGGTACCAATCTGAATCAAGCAAGATTTGTAAACTGTAGATGTAACAAAGGTTCTCCTAACGGAGTTTCAACAGATAAGTCAAAGCCTAATCTATCAGAAGTCAAGTTCAAACGTTGAGCACAAGCAGGTGAAATAAAGGAATGGGTAGCACCGGTATCTAACAAGGTGTAAACTTCGCAAGAGTTTATGATCAGCTTACCCGTAATCACCTCGTGTGAATTCCTCGCGTTTTGGGCTGTCACGACAAACGCTCTTCCAGGAATCACCGACTTTGACTTGTCTGCAACCGCCTTTGGAATCACCACCCCCGCTGAACTTGGTTTCGCAACAGGACAATCTCGAGCTATATGTCCTTTTTTTCCACAGTTATAGCATCCTTTGAACTGTTGTGGGCAGTTTGGGCTAATATGTCCCTCTTTCCCGCATTTAAAGCATACGACCGGTGGTCGTTCTCCTCCCCTCGAAACAGTTGATGCTGGTGCTGATGTTGACATCTTCGCGTTCTCATTGTTGTACCTTCTCTTTTTGAAATCTCCCCCAGATTCGCTTCTTCTACTATCATGGCCACGATAACCACCAGAGTGGTTACCGCTTCTGTCATACTTTCCTCCTCGCTGGTTGTCATTGCTCCGATGACTGCTGCCACCGGTACGACCTTGGTTGTGGTCCCTCGGTTGAACATAATCATTATCTCGTTCTAACAACTGGGCCCTGTTCACTACATCTGAATATAGAGAAAATTTATGAGAAATAAGGTATTGACGTATTTCGGGTTTCAAACCTCTTAGAAACATCCGAGTCATACGTTCCTCATTCTCCACCAAATGAGGTGCAAACCTAGGACAGCTCCGCGAACTTAGCCTCGTACTGGGATACCGTCATGTTGTTTTGTTCGAGTCTAATAAATTCTACCTCCTTCATATAACGAATACTTTCAGGAAAGTACTTGTCATTAAACAGTTTCTGGAACGCTTCCCAAGACATCTTGAGTGCGGCAGGCTGGGTACGCTTCACGGATTCCCACCAGTAATCTGCCTCTCCATGGAACATAAACGTGGCGAATGGAACCTTCTGTTCCTCCGTGCATCCCAAGACATCAAATATCTTGGTAATTTGTTTAATCCACGTCTCCGCCTTGATCGGATCTGGCTTTCCCAGAAACTCTAGTGGTCCCAATTCTTTGAACTGCTTGGCAGTGACAGCTCGCGTGTTGTTATTATCTCCACCTGTATGTTGCACACGAGTCTCCCTCATCTGATTTTGCATGAACTGCAAAAAACTTCTAAACATCTCATCGTTTATCGTCTGACCAGCGTTATTTTCAGGATGAATATTGCCTTCTTGTTGCACGTTCTCCTGGTTAACGATTAAAGGTGTCTCCACAGTCTCATTCACTTCGTTGTTAACGTTCTCAGCTGCCATTCTCAAATACTGTCATAAAACAAGGGTAATTAAACAAGTCAACATATCACATATTAACCCTATGCTCCGACTGACCAATTAAATACCACATAAGCTTAGGTAGGACACACTAGCGAAGGATTTACTCGTCTCTCCCCTCCTAGTTCTATTCCCCGATCTCCGCCAGAGATCATATCCCTAAGCTCTGATACCAACTGTGACGCCCCCAGAATAGGTCCAGTCAACCCAACCCATTCTGAGTCGCCAAATACATGGTACAGAATTCAAATACAACTTTATATCATACGGTCGTGCAAAATACGACCACACAACTGTGAGTCTCAATACAAATATGTAGAAAATATTAAGATTCAAACTAAGTCCTCATTACAATTATTATCACACTATTTATCAGAAATAGTGAGGACTACTACTGCTCTAACTCGGACCATCACTCTGTCCCCCGACTAGTTCCCGCAACATTCTCATTTCCTGAAGAGGACAACAGATGAAAAGGGTGAGCTCAACTAGCTCAGTAAAGAATATTATGACTAAGATAATGAAAAATAAATCATCGTTAGCCTTCAATAAATCAGATAAAATATAATGGACAACCAATCTTAGATCAATATTCGCAGCGGAAATAACAAATCATTAGAAGAGTTAAGCAGAGAATGAAGTCTACTATCTTCTATGATTTAAAAGTCCATCATCAATATTTTATCCCTGTAACATCAATCAATATACATCTCGAATCAAATATTCATCTTTGCACTACAGGCCAAAGATATTCATTTGTACCATCAGTGGTCATATTCATCTCAACACCTGTCATCTTTGCACTACAGGCCAAAGATATTCATTAGGTAATCATTCATCTTTGCTCTACAGGCCAAAGATATTCAGTTACATCACCTTTTAGGACTGAGAATGATGAAAAATATTTAAAAAAAACGAATCCAGTGAGATAAAAGACAAAGACTAAGGATTCGTATTTTAGTCTATCCAATTCAAAAATACCTCGTAATAATCAATTATGGAGCAAAATTCAAGAATAGAGCTCAAAACTTGGATACAATCAAAGATAGTAACCTTAACAAGCAATTTGGACAAATAGAAGAAAATTTAGTTTTTCCGTGAATAATGCCGTATACGTGAATAGTGCAGTATACGTGAATAGTAACCCCGACGGAAAAAGTAAGAATTTCAACATAAAATCTATGACAATATTTTTGTATAATGATATTGAAAAGAATAACATCATTTACGAAAGAAAATAACATCCCTTACCTCAAAAGAACAGTATCTCTGACTGGAATATCGGATATAATACCGACGGAAGCTTGTACTGAATAGTAATACTCAAAGTATTGAAATACTCATAAAAATACGCTCGATATTATAGAGAGAGAAAATTTCTGATTCTGGTGTGATTTTCAATTCTAACCTAAGCACCCTATTTATAGGAAAAGCTTAGGATGCCAAAGGAGACTAAAATAATAAAATAATATATTTTTAAAAAAAATTTCCGCCGCCTGGCAGCTAAAAATTTCAGATTTTTCAACAACAAAAGTGGGGCCCACCATTTTATTTTAAAAAAAATATTTATTTTCCGAAACTTCAATAATTCATAACAAATAGCCCCTTTGTCAGAAAAATACAAATTCTATGTCCTTCCATAGGAAATTTAATTCTCTACAACTTTGCAGAAGAAAGTTTTTCCAAATTCCAAACATAAATTATCCGAAATCCATAAACAGATGATTTCTCACACCAAAATATTGATAACAACTCATCAGCGCCAATTCCTTCTTTAATATCCACCAAATAAATACTTCCTTATCATATAAATCAATAATTAATTATTCACAGATAATATTACAGAACTACAATATTGACAACCAGGTCGTTCCCAGGAAAGAGGGGGCCTTCCGATAAGGACTTCTCCTTACTAGCGCGCAATTAAATAACCCCTCCTAGACAGAACTTCCTTAGACATTGTCAATAATGCTATCTAATAATATTATTCAAATAATATGAATTATTGAGTTGATAATGTGAAATACTGTGCAATGACAATTATTGAATCAATACTACAAAATATCAACTGTAGCCATTATTGAATCAATCATAAAAAATAGCAACGTAGCAATTATTGAGTCAATAAAATATCAATGCAGCAATTATTGAGTCAATAATATAAAATATCAACGTAGCAATTATTGAGTCAATAATATAAAATATTGAACAGTAATTACTGTAACCATTATTGAGTAATGACTTTTCACGTAAGACTCAATAATTCGAAATACTGTGCGATACCGTGTGCTACTGTGCAACACCGCGTATCACCGTATTTTAACCACCGGGTATTTCAACAGTACTAACGGTAACAACCACGCCGTTATTTTGTAAAAAGTTATTTCTGTCGCTTTCTATATCCGACAGTTATTCCGTTGTGGGGGCCCACAAATAGCTGCGCCGTCGTACGAATATTCCCCGACAACAAGAATATTCCACGACCAAACGAATATTCCCCGACAACAAGAATATTTTATAACCACTTGCTCATTTTAAAAATGTTTGCACATTTCACCCATAACTTTCATATTTATCAAATCAACACCTTACTATTTCGAAATAATATATAAAGAAAATTAAATCTTTATTCATAAAAGTTGGGGTCTTACAGTCCTTTTCAATATATAATTCGTTTTAGAAAAAAAAATTCCATAATATAAGACGTTTTACATATATTTAAGAGAAAAACTAATCATTTCATACTTTACCCCTAAAAACATAGAGTAATTGAGAGAGGAGGAAGAATAATTAATTAGTGAATGGGTAGTAATGAAATTTCGAATTAACATTAATTGCCTAATAGTAAAATTAATGAGAATATGTGTGATTAACCGATTATGTCTCCAAAGTCATATATAATGGAAATGAGGGTGTAATATTCAACACTTAGAATATAATAATGAAATATTAAAATTTTTATGTGACTTTATATCTAAATTAAATTAGAATTTTAAAAAGAACTGAAAGAAAATGTGTATTTGATTTTAGAACATAGGAAATAATAAATGGAGTTTATCATATATAACCTTTAGGTTATGTTCGAGGATGACTTATTTTAAAAACACTTATAAATCATATTAAGTGGTCATTTATAAATAAAAGTGTCTGACACCCTTTTGATTTATAAGTCAGAAATTAAATTAAAATAAAATGTGAAAATATTTGGCTAAAATAACTTATAAGTTAAAATAAGATGTCAACACTTTTAAAATAAGGATAAAATAGTATTTATATTTTGTCAAACTTATTTATTTTAAAATGATTTATAAGTCATTTTTTAATAAGTCAAAATTTGTTACTTATCAAAGATAACTTATAAGTTATAAGTCAAAAAGTAAGTTAAACATAAATCACCCCCAAATATTTCAATAATAAAAAAATAACTTATAAATTAATTTGACCCACTTAACTTATAAGAGTTCGCGGATCACACACTTAACAAGCTAACCCCACAAAATTAAGATCATAACAATCCACTACAAATTCCCGCACCCACATCCACATGGGATTAGAGGTTTGGAGCTATTGTCTAGAAAGAGACTTGACGCGGAGATTTAGATCAATTTGTAAAATTCCTACTTTCAATTCATTACTAATAGCCATTACTCCCTTCATTCTTTAATATAAATCATTTTTGAAAAATATTTTTGTCTCTTAATCTGTAACATAATTTCATAAGGTATAATTTTGAAAAAATTATGGTTAATTCTCCTAGATTATATAAAATATCAAATAATTTAGGATAAATGAAATCATCTAAAACATCATATATTATGGGACAGTAGGAGTACTATATAACATAAACTATTATTTATAAAATTTATTTCATTCTAAATTTTTATGAGTTTACCTATTTTAATGTTTAATATGTCATAATTTAATCTCAAAAATCAAATTGAATCTCCAATTTTAAAATGATTAGAGTATTTAAGTTTAGATGCATTTAATTGGATCGCCTATCGAAAGAGAATATATGAAATTTCACGGATTAGGATCCTCTCCATTTCTATTTCCCTCAATTTCTATCAAGTTTACCAAATATGTTAGTAATGATCCAAATATGTTAATAGATAATCAATGATATTAAGATCAATCCTAAAAAAAATTAGTAATCCGACACTTTTTCACCGTTAAAAGCCTAAAAGAATTTTCACCGTTGAACTTGATGGAAATGGAAATGGAGGGAAATGGAAATGGAAATGGAGGGAAATGGAAATGGAGAGGATCCTATTCCAAACTTCACATACTTGCATCGTACTTATCACTCGTTCCGGATTTATCATTATGCATGCATGTACTTGTTTGCATGAATATCCAAATGTTCTATACTCCATTCAATGGCGGAACTAAAAACTTTTAAGAGGGGGTCAAAATATACTTACAAAATTATGATGGCAATACGAGCTACAATCCGATCTAAAGAAATTCCTCTTACAAAAGTATTGTAGAGGAAAGTCTTGTGAAAGATAGAGAGGCAATATTTGAGTTGGAAAAGCCAGAAGAAATTCCTCTTCCGAATAAAAATGAAGTTAACGGGGTGAAGTTGAAGGAATAGAAGCGAGAGGAGGAGATGACTAAAGTTAAGCAGCCAAGCAGGCGTTGGAAAGGAAGAAAAAGTTGGCAGAGAAAGCGGCCGCTAAAGCAGCCATAAAAGCTCAGAAGGAGGCTGAAAAGAAACTCAATGAAATTACCTGTGTATCCACACATTTCAAGATTATGTAAACAAGAAACTTGGTATCAGACTTACAACTGATAAAATTTATGATTTTTTTATTTACTGCAGGATCGTGAGAAGAAAGCAAAGAAGAAGGCTGCAGCTTCTGTATCTGTTGCTCCCGAGGAACCAATTGAATCAACTGATGAGGTTACTGAACTGGAAAAGTCTGATGAGATTGTTGAGGCAACAGTACCGCCAAAGACTAAGGAACGGAAGGAGAAAACAGTCAGGCAGAGAGGTAATGCAAAGGGATCGAATTCACTTCCAAAAATCATACTCAAGAGGAAAAAGTCGACAAACTATAGGGTATGGGCTGCTCCCGCTGCTTTGTTAGTCGTGCTGCTTTTAGCGATCAGATACTACTATCTCATTTGAAGATTCTGAAACACCATGGTCATATGACCCCCCCTAGTTCCGCCTTTGACTCCATTCTAAACCTAGTTAATTAAGTGTTACATGTGAATTTCATTTAATCTTCAAATTTTTGGGAAAAGTAATAAATTTTTAATTTTTTATGAGAACAAATTAATAAATAACATATGTACCAATTGAGTTAACTTGTCGAGTTTTAAAATTTGAGAATAAATGAATACATGTACCATTGAGCTTTCAAATTAAATTTAATTAGACGATGTGCTTTTATATATAGGTATTGATTATTATTATTATTATTATTATTATTATTATTATTATTATTATTATTATTATATAGATTTTGATTGATATAGTAGTAGTATACGGGAATAAATAGGAGAATAGATTTTTGGCCAATCTAGTGTCTAGCTTAATGAGTAATTTTGTGTCGGTCTAACCTTGATGTGAAAATTTTGAACTGAAATAGATATTAATGACCAACCAAATTAATTCAATTTATGATCATTTTTTGGATTATTATTGAAATAACTCGGGTCAAATCTTGAATTCGGAACAAATCTTGAGTGAAATCTCAAATCTGAATTGAATCAAATCTATCCAAAAAAGGCCTCAAACCACTAGCACAATAGTATATTCTTGGGTAATCTTAGCCCACCACAAGCTAATATGAAACAACTCGGGTCAAATCTCGAGTTCGCAACAAATCTTGGATCAAATTTTAAGTTTGAATCGAATCAAATTTGTGACGCTCCCAAAATAGGTTCAATACTCAACCCATTCTGAGTCGCCTAAATACATGGTACAGAATCCAAATACAATCTTTTATATCAAACGGTCGTGCAAAATACGACCACACAACTGTGAGTGTCAATACAGACATGTAAAAAATATAAACACTCAAACTAAGTCCTCATTATATTTATTATCACACTATGTTACAAAAAATATAGTGAGGACTTCTACAGTTCTAACTTGGACCATCACTCTATTCCCCGACCAGTACCCGCAATATCTCATTTTCTGAAGAGAACAATGGAAGAAAAGGGTGAGCTCAACTAGCCTAGTAAAGAATATTATGACTAAGATAATGAAAAATAATTTATCCTTAGTCTTCAACACATCAGATAAAATATTATAGACAAGAAGTTTTAGATCAACAACTGCAGCGGAATTAACAATTCATTAGAAGAGTTACGTAGAGAATGATGTCTACTATCTTCTATGATTTAAAAGTCAATCATCAATATTTTATTCCTGTAACATCAATCAATATATATTTCAAATTAAATATTCATCTTTGCACTACGAGCCAAAGATATTCATTTGTATCACCAGTGGTCTTGTTCATCTCAACACTTGTCCATCTTTGCAATACGGACCAAAGATATTCATCAGGTAATCATTCATCTTTGCACTACAGGCCAAAAATATTCATTTGTATCACCATTTAAGATTGAGGATGATGAAAAATATTTTAAAGAACGAATTCAGTGAGATAAAGGACAAAGATTAGGGATTCGTAATTTAGTTTATCCAAGTTCAAGAATACTCCATAATAATCAATTGTGGAGCAAAATTCAAGAATGAAGATCAAAACATGGATACAATCAAACACGGATAATTTTTTTTCTCGTGAATAATAACTCGTCATGAAAAGATAAAAATTTCACAAAAAGTTCAGACCAATATTCCAGTGAAATGATATTAAATGAAGCACAAAACTCAAAAAAATTCTGATCATTTCAGACATTATTAGAAGCAATACTTCACGTGGTAAGTTCAAATTTAGGAATATGAAATGAAATATTATCGCTTTCATAATATGAAATATGAAAGAAAATAATATTCTTTATGAATATTGAAAGAAAATAACATCATTTACGAGAAAAATAATATCATTTATCTTAGTAAATACTAGATCTGACTGAAATATCGGATATTTTGTTGAAAAAAATTTTGCACCGAAATTCACACTAAAACTATCCTTATACTCACAAGAAATACGTTCAATATTATAGAGAGAAAATTTTCTGATTCTGGTGTGATTTTCATTTCTAACTAAGCACCCTATTTATAGAAAAATGTCAGAACACCAATGTTGACTTTTTATACTCACAGATGAATTTTTCAAGCCTCCACTTTTGAAAATAAAGACTCAGCACACCAAGGATGATTTCAACAAATCCTCCACCAAATTCAATTTTCACATGTTTATATAATATATATATATTAAAACATTTATAATTATTAAAAGAATTTTAATTTTTTTTTTCTCTTCCATCTCATTTTATTTTTATACCATAAAAATAATGTCATCATTTAAATTATAAAATTATATTATTATATTATCACATTATACTATTATAATATAATATTACAATAATATATTTGAATAAATATTTTATCGGAGAAGATAAAATGTCAACTTTCAACAAATGTCTCATACTAAAAATTATTCCCTTTATATCAAAATTGAATAAATATTTACGTATCATTTATCAATAAGTAATTATTATTCACAAATAATATTACAGAATCACAAAAATGACAACCAGATCGTTCCCAGAAAAGATGGGGTTTTCTGATAAGGATTTCTCCTTACTAGCGCGCAATTAGATTAACTAACCCATTTTTTAGACAGAACTTCCTAGACATTGTCAATAATGTTGTCTCATAATATTATTCAAATAATATGAATTAATGATTTGATAATATGAAATACTGTGCAGTGGTTACTGTAAGACCCCAACTTTTATGAATAAAGATTTAATTTTCTTTATATATTATTTCAAAATAGTAAGGTGTTGATTTGATAAATATGAAAGTTATGGGTGAAATGTGCAAATATTTTTAAAATGAGCAAGTGGTTATAAAATATTCTGGTTGTCGGGAAATATTCGTTTGGTCGTGGAATATTCTTGTTGTTGGGAAATATTCGTACGACGAAGCAGCTATTTGTGGACCCCACAACGGAATAACTGTCGGATATAAAAGCGACAGAAATAACTTTGTATAAATAACGGCGTAGTTGTTACCGTTAGTACTGTTGAAATACCCGGTGATTAAAATACAGTGATACGCGGTGTTGCACAGTAGCACACGGTATTGCACAGTATTTTGAATTATTGAGTCTTACGTGAGAAGGCACTTACTCAATTATTGTTACAGTAATTACTGTTCAATATTTTATATTATTGACTCAATAATTGCTACGTTGATATTTTATATTATTGACTCAATAATTGTTACATTGATATTTTATTGACTCAATAATTGTTACGTTGCTATTTTATATGATTGATTCAATAATTGCTACTGTTGATATTTTATTATTGATTCAATAATTGTCATTGCACAGTATTTCACATTATCAACTCAATAATTCATATTATTTGAATAATATTATTAGATAGCATTATTGACAATGTCTAAGAAAGTTCTGTCTAGGAGGGATTATTTAATTACGCGTCAGTAAGGAGAAATCCTTATCGGAAGGCCCCCTCTTTCCTGGGAACGACCTGGTTGTCAATATTGTAGTTCTGTAATATTATTTGTGAACAATTAATTATTGATTTATATGATAAGAAAATATTTATTTTGTGGATATAAAAGAAGGAATTAGCGCTGATGTGTTATTATCAGTATTTTGGTGTGAAAAATCATCCGTTTATGAATTTCGGATAATTTATGTTTAGAATTTGGAAAAATTCCTTCTACAAAGTTGTAGAGAATTAAATTTCTTATAGAAAGACATAGAATTTGTATTTTTTTCGACAAATGGGCTATTTATTATGAATTATTGAAGTTTCGGAAAATAAATATTTTTTTTATGGGTGGGCCCCACTTTTGTTGAAAATTCTGATTTCTTTGGAAAACCGCCAGGCTGCGGAAAATTTTTAAAAATAATATTATTTTATTAATTTAGTCTACTTTGGCATTCTAAGTTTTTCCTATAAATAGGGTGCTTAGGTTAGAATTGAAAATCACACTAGAATCAGAAGTTTTCTCTATCTATAATATCGAGCGTATTTTTGTGAGTATTTAGATACTTTGAGTATTACTATTCAGTGCAAGTTTCCTTCGGTATTATATCCGATATTCCAGCCAGAAATACTATTTTTTTGAGGTAAGGGATGTTATTTTCTTTCATAAATGATGTTATTCTTTTCAATATCATTATACCAAAATATTGGCATGGATTTTATTATGAAATTCTTATTTTTCCGTCGGGGTTACTATTCACGTATACGGCACTATTCACGGAAAAATTAAATTTTCTTCTATATGTCCAAATTACTTGTTAAGGTTTTTATCTTTGATTGTATCCAAGTTTTGAGCTCTATTCTTGAATTTTGCTCCACAAAATATTATTATGGAATATTCTTGAACTTTGATAAACTAAAATACGGATCCTTAATCTTGTCCTTTATTTCACTGGATTCGTTATTTATATGGTTTTTCATCATCCTCAGTCCTAAGTGGTGATATAACTGAATAACTTTGGCCTGTAGAGCAAAGATGAATGATTACCTGATGAATATCTTTGGGCGTAGTGCAAAGATGACAGGTGTTGAGATGAACATGACCACTGATGATACAAATGAATATCTTTGGCCTGTAGTGCAAAGATGAATATTTAATTCGAGATGTATATTGATTGATGTTACAGGGATAAAATATTGATGATGAATGGTTATTTTCCGCTGAGAATATTAATCTAAAACTTGTTGTTAATAATATTTTATCTGAATTGTTGAAGACTAACGATAATTTATTTTCCATTATCTTAGTCATAACTTTACTGGGCTAGTTGAGCTCACCCTTTTCATCTATTGTCCTCTTCAGAAAATGAGAACGTTGCGGGAACTAGTCGGGGGACAGAGTGATGGTCCGAGTTAGAGCAGTAGTAGTCATCGCTATTTTTATAAAATAGTGGGATAATAATTGTAATAAATAAAGAATGAATTTGAATATTAATATTTCGTAATATATACGAGTTGTATTGATACTCACAGTTGTGTGGTCGTATTTTGCACGATCGTGTGATATAAAGTTTGTATTTGAATTCTGTACCATGTATTTGGCGACTCAGAATGGGTTGGGTTGACTAGACCTATTCTGGGGCGTCACAGTTACTGTGACAATTATTGAATTAATAATATAAAATATCAACGTAGTAATTATTGAACCAATAAAATATTATGCAATTGTAACAATTATTGAATCAATAATATAAAATATTGAACAGTAATTACTGTAACAATTATTGAATGAGTGACTTCTTACGTAAGAACCAATCATTCAAAATACTGTGCAATACCGTGTTCTACTGTGCAACAACGTATATTACTGTATTTTTATCACCGGATATTTTAACAATTTAACAGTAACAGTTTTACCGTTATTTTTATAAAAATTTACTTCTGTCGCTTTATATATCCGACATTCATTCCGTTGTGAGGTCCACCAATGACTACGCCGTCGTACGAATATTCTCCGACAAAAAGAATATTCCTCGACCAAACGAATATTCTCTGACACAACAAATATTTTATAACCACTTGCTTACTTTATAAAATTTGCACATCTCACACATAACTTACCACATTTATCAAATCAACACCTTACTATTTCAAAATAATATATAGAGGAAATTAAATCTTTATTCATAAAAGTTGGGGTATTACAAAATTCATCCAAATAAGGCCTTAAATCACTAGCACAATAGTATCTTCTTGGATTATCTTAGTCTCACATACTTACACAAAAGGTTATGACTAAATGTACTATTGTTATTAACTTAATTTTTTATATACAGATAAATTTTTTTTATATTTTTCGATGTAGAATTGGAGTGTTACAATTATATATAGTTATTGATGACCTTTAAAGGAGTTTTAAAAAATAGTGTATTAATTTGTATAGACTTTAAGTGTAAATACGTAATTGTATGTCGAATAATATTCAATTCAATAGATAAAACATTCCCTTACAAAAATAATATTACTATTTCCATTCCATAATAATTGACTTTTTAGAAGGATAAATTTATTTTAATTTATTTGTCCTTTACAACTTTTGAAGAAAATAAATTATTTACTTTCCTATAACACCACTAACTTCTCTCATTTGTCCTAAGTAATTTTCTCCCTAATATTAGTAGTTTTTAACATCTCATAAAGGGGTAGTGATGAAATATTATACAAATTTTAATTATTAAATGACTTTTTTAATTCATATGCATGAATCTAAAACGACTATTATTATGGAATTCAGGTAGTATAACAGAAAATAATATATATTTTTAATATTTAGCTCTATTTTTTGATTGTCAGTTATGTGAATAAGTATTAATATTAATTTTTTTGATGGAGATATATAATAAATAGAGTCTTCTTATAATTCATATCAATCTCATATATTAATAAATTTTATAATTGTAATTTGACAGAAACTAGTAACTGTCTCTCTCAGTTATTCAATGCCTAATTAAGGAGAGAAACAAATAAATACATATATGATTGATGTTTTTGTCAATACGAGACGAAAGAGATATAAAAACAAATAGTAGTAAATACGAATAGAAACTTTGCAACTATTGTATTGAACATTTACTCAATAATTCAGAAGCTGTCTACTAAAATAAAGGCATAATAGAAATAAAGGAAAGGTAGGTGGCGGGGTTTGTTTGAACTCTTAACATAAAGATCGCTATAAAAGGGAACTACTCCTACTATTTGTTGTTCAGATATTTGATATGGATAAAATAATAAAAATTTGTTATTCAAATATTTTTGATATTTTAATTATTAAATAATTTTTTTTATTAAATATTTAAAATTCTGTTTCATTCAGCTCATTTAAATTACTTAAACATTTAAAATTATTTCATTCAGTTTTATGAAACAAGTCTTACTATTTTTTTTTTATCTTTGTTATCGTATAGTAATTTTCATTTACCCAAGAATTCAGAAGCTGTCTGCCAAAATAGAGGTATAGTAATTAATACTGAAAAACAAAGCAAAGGTTGGTAGGTTGGTGGTGGGGGTAGTTTGAACTCATAATATAAAGACTGCCAAAAAAAAATTTGAGGGAGTTATGAGGGGAGGTGAAATGGCAAGATGATGATATTATATGTACTCCTACTCCTACTGTAAAGAAAGATGAATGCAGGCGGGGTGGGGGGGAGTGGGGGAAGGGTTCCTATGATCTTCAAATTGGATTTCTATTTCCCATCACATTGAATACCCATACAATTAATTGCCCCTCTTTATTGTTGTCTATTTTTCAAAAAGCCATAGATTACTAGTACACAAATTTAAAAACATTTTTGGTGTGTATAATCCTCAGCTATGTGTATGTCCTCACTCCTCCCTCCATCTATTTTTTAATATATATTTAGCGCCATTTAATTATTGAAAATGGATTTTTTACTCACTTATTTTTTTTATTTGTCTTTTTATATAGTGAAATTTTTGTTCCTTTTTGTTTGTCATTGGTAGATTTCAAGGAAGCATTAGTGATTTAATTTTACATATTATCTCTAAATTAAATACTAACTTGTTTCTCTTTCATCTTTTTAATGAATTTTAGAAGAATAATATTGACATTTTATAACTATTTTAGGTTAATCAAACAAAACATTAATTACATTAATTTTTAATCTTTGTATTTTCTCCTAAAATGTCAAATTTATTGGATCTAAGAACACATCTTTCATTAGCATCAATCAAAATTGTCAAAGTAAATATTATAAATATTATGTAGAGGTTCAAAATTTATTGATCATATGCTAAATGAGATTACCTTCTTTCTTTCGACAAAGTCCTCAAATAAAAATAAACAATAATTGGCATTGATAAATGAATCGAAATATCAAAATAATAGAGTCTAGGTGATACATCTTCTAATTTCAAATTGAAACTCGAAATTCGAGAACTTAAATTTTTTTTTAAAAATAGACAAAAATTGTAATACCCCAACTTTTTATGAATAAAATTTAATTTCCTCTATATATTATTTTAAAATAATAAGGTGTTGATCTGATAAATGTGATAAGTTATGGGTGGATTGTGCAAATTTTACAAAGTAAACAAGTAGTTATAAAATATTCGTTGTGTCGGAAAATATTCGTTTGGTCGAGAAATATTCTTTTTGTCGGAGAATATTCGTATAACGGCGCAGTCATTGGTGGACCCCACAACGGAATGAATGTCGGATATAGAAAGCGACATAAATAACTTTTTTATAAAAATAAAGGTAACACTGTTACCGTTAAACTGTTAAAATATCCGGTGATAAAAATACAGTAATATGCGTTGTAGCACAGTAGCACACGGTATTGCACAGTATTTCAAATTATTGATTTTTACGTAAGAAAGACACTTACTCAATTATTGTTATAGTAATTACTGTTCAATATTTTATATTATTGATTTCATAATTGCATAATATTTTATTGGTTCAATAATTGTTACGTTGATATTTTATATCAATAATTATTACGTTGATATTTTATATTAGTGATTCAATAATTGTCATTGCACAGTATTTCAAATTATCAAATCAATAATTCATATTCTTTGAATAACATTATTAGATAGCATTATTGACAATGTCTAAGAAAGTTCTGTCTAGGAAAGAGGTTGGATAATTGCGCGTCAGTAAGGAGAAATTCTTATCGGAAGGCTCCCTCTTTCCTGGGTACGACCTAGTTGTCATTATTGTGGTTCTGTAATATTATTTGTGAGTAATAATTATTGATAAAAATGATAAGTAAATATTTATTCAGTGTGAATTTAAACGTAGTAATTTTTAGTAAAAGTGACAATTTTTGAGAATGGATATTTTATCTGTTCTGATAAAATAATTCGTTCAAATATATTATTATACTATTATATTATAAGTGAATAATGTGATAATATAATAATATAATAGTGATGATATTTTTTTACAATAAATTCACGATATATGAATAAAATGAGATGGAAGAGAGAAAGTGAAATTTGAAATTCTTTTAATAATTATTAATGTTTTAATATATATATATATATATATATAAACATGTGGGTTGGAATAATTATTGACATTTATGGTGGCTGCTTGGTTTTCAAAGAGTGGGGTGTGGAAAAATCATCCGTATGTAAATTTGAGTAATTTTTTTGTTCGAAATTTGGAAAAACTTTCTTCTACAAAGTTATAGAAAACTAAATTTCATATGAAAAGAACATAAGATTCGTATTTTTCTGATAAAAGAGCTATTTATTATAAATTATTGAAGTTTCAAAAATAAATATTTATTTAAAACATGGGTGGGCCTCACTTTTGTTTTTTTTAGAAAAATGCTGAAATTTCAAAGTGTGGTGTGCGTGAATGGCAAAGGGTGGAAGCCACCGGTAGCAGGTAAGTCTATATTGGTATTCTGACATTTTCCTATAAATAGGGTGCTTAGTTATAATTGAAAAAACACACCAAAATTAAAAAAAAATTCTCTCTATAATATCGATCGTATTTTTTGTGAGTATTTAGATACTTTGAGTATTGATAGCAGTGCAAGTTTTCGTCTACATAATATCCGATATTCAGTCAAAACTACTCTCCTGTTAAGGTAAAAGATGTTATTTTTTTCGTAAGTAATGTTATTTCCTTTCAATATTCATAATGAATACTATTTTCTTTCATATTCCATATTATGAAAGTGATAATATTTTATTTCATATTCTTAAATTTGAACTTACTACGGTAAGTATTGCTTCTATAATTCCTGAAATGATCAGAAATTTATTGAGTTTTGCACTTTATCTAGTATCATTTCACCGGAATAATTTTTTGAACTTTTTATAAAAATTTATAACTTTTCATGACGAGTTACTATTCACGAGTTACTATTTACGGTAAAAAAATTAATTTTTTTATCTTTGATTGGATCCAAGTTTTGATCTTTATTCTTGAATTTTGCTCCACAATTGATTATTACGGAGTATTATTGAACTTGGATAAACTAAATTACGAATCACTAATCTTTGTCATTTATCTCACTGGATTCGTTATTTATATTATTTTTATCATCCTCAGTCCTAAATGGTGATATAACTGAATATCTTTGGCCTGTAGTGCAAAGATGAATGATTACTTGATTAATATTTTTGGCCTGTAGTGCAAAGATGAATGATTACCTGATGAATATCTTTGGCCCATAGTACAAAGATGGACAGGTGTTGAGATGAACATGACCAATTGGTGATACAAATGAATATCTTTGGCCCGTAGTGCAAAGATGAATATTTGGTTCGAGATGTATATTGATTGATATTACAGGGATAAAATATTAATGATGGACTTTTAAATCATAGAAGATAGTAGACATCATTCTCTACTTAACTTTTCTAATGAATTGTTATTTTCGCTGCAGTTGTTGATCTAAAATTTGTTGTCCATAATATTGTATTTGATTTATTGAAGACTAACGATAATTTATTTTCCATTATCTTATTCATAATATTATTTACTGGGCTAGTTGAGCTCACCCTTTTCTTCCATTGTTCTCTTCAGAAAATGAGAATTGTCGCAGGAACTAGTCAGGGATCGGGGTGATGGTCAGAGTTAGAGAAATAACAGTCCTCACTATTTTGTAGAATAGTGTGATAATAATTATAATTAATGAGGACTGAATTTGAGTGTTTATATTTCGTATTATATACGATTTGTATTGAAACTCTCAGTTGTGTGATCGTATTTTGCACGACCATATATTATAAAATATTGTATTTGAATTCTGTAACATGTATTTGGCAACTCAGAATGGATTGAGTATTGAACCTATTTTGAGGGCGTCACAGTTGGTATCAGAGCTTAAGGATATAATCTCTGGCGGAGATCGGGGAATAGAACTAGGAAAGGAGAGACGAGTAAATCCTTCACTAGTGTGTCCTACCTAAGCTTAATTGTTATTTAATTGGTCGGTTGGAACATAGGGTTAATATGTGATATGTTAATTTGTTTGATTAACCCTTGTTTTGTGGCAGTATTTGAGAATGGCAGCTGAAAATCTAAACAATAGAGTGAATGAGACCGTTGAGACACCTTTAATCACCAACCAGGAGAACGTGCAACAGAAAGGCAATAATTTTCCTTTAAACAACGCCACTGATCAGACGATGAACGATGGGATATTTAGAAGCTTTTTACAGTTCATAAACAATCAGACGAGGGAAACTCGTGTTCATAATACAAGTGGAAATAATAACAACTCGCGGCTTGTCACTGTCAAGCAGTTCAAAGAGTTGGGACCACCAGAATTTCAGGAAAAGCCAGATCCAATCAAGGCAGAGACGTGGGTTAAGCAAATTACCAAGATATTTGATGTCTTAGGATGCACGGAGGAACAGAAGGTTCCATTCGCCACGTTTATGTTCCGCGGAGAGGCAGATTATTGGTGAGAATCTGTGAAGCGTACCCAGCCTACCGCACTCAAGATGTCTTGAGAAGAGTTCCAAAAACTGTTCAATGACAAGTAATTTCCAGAAAGTATTCGTCATATGAAGGAGGTAGAGTTTATCAAACTGGAACAAAACAACATGACTGTGTCCCAGTACGAGGCTAAGTTCGTGGAGTTATCCCAATTCGCATCTCATTTGGTGGATAATGAGGAACGTATGACGCAGATGTTTTTGAGAGGTTTGAAACCTGAAATTCGTCAGTACCTCATTTCTCACAAACTTTATTTGTATTCAGATGTGGTGAACAGGGCCCAATTATTAGAACGGAATAATGATTATGTTCAACCAAGGGATAACAACTAAGGTCGTACCGGTGGCAGCAGTCATCAGAACAATGACAACCAGCGAGGAGGGAAGTATCATGACAGAAGTGGCAACCACTCCGGTGGTAATCGTGGCCATGATAATAGAAGAAGTGAGTCAGGGGGAGATTTCAAGAAGAGAATGTACAACAATGAGAACGTGAAAACATCGACAGCAGCACCAGCATCAACTGTTTCTAGGGGAGGAGAACGACCACCGGTCGTATGCTATAAACTGCGGGTAAGAGGGACACATCAGCCCTAACTGTAAACATAAATTCAAGGTGTGCTATAACTGTGGAAAGCAAGGTCACATTGCTCGAATGTGTCCTGTAACGAAACCAAGTCCAGCGGGAATGGTGACTCCAAAGGTTGTCCCGGACAAGTCAAAGTCAGTGGTTCTTGGAAGAGCTTTTGTCGTAACTGCCCAACATGCGAAGAACCCGAATGAGGTTATTACGGGTAAGCTAATTATAAACTCTTGTGAAATTTACACCTTATTAGATACCGGTGCTACCCATTCTTTTATTTCACCTGCTTGTGCTCAACGTTTGAACTTGACTCCTAAGAAATTAGACTTTGACTTATCTGTTGAAACTCCGTTAGGAGAAACTTTCGTTACATCTACAGTTTATAAATCTTGCTTGATTCAAATTGGTACCCTCACCCTACTTGTTGATCTTATATCTTTGAAAATACTTGCATTTGACGTGATTTTAGGAATTGACTAGTTAACCACTTATCATACCAAAATTGATTGTTTTCGTAGGGTTGTTAGTTTTCATATTCCTAACCAACCTGTTGTGCAAATTCAAACAACCAAACTCCTAAAATCAATCAATGTCATTTCAAGTCATAAATCTATTCGTTTATTAAAAAACGGATGCCAAGCTTTCTTAGCCCATGTCACTGATCTAAACCAGAATGCATCAGGTTTGAATGATATTTCTGTCGTTAATAAGTTTTCTGATGTATTTTCCGAAGAACTTTCCGGTCTACCACCAGAACGTGAAGTTGAATTCTTTATTGACCTTGAACCCGATACAAAACCTATTTCTAAAACCGCATATCGAATGGCTCCTATTGAACTCCAGGACTTAAAGGTCCAACTACAGGAATTGTTAGACATCGATTTTATTCGTCCTAGTACATCTCCTTGGGGTGCTCCTAGTTTTATTCGTAAAGAAGAAAGACGGGATTATGCGACTTTGTATTGACTATCGGAAGTTGAACTATGTCACCATCAAAAATAGGTATCCGTTACCCCGTATTGATGACCTATTCTACCAATTGCAAGGTGCACAATTCTTTTTAAAAATCGATCTTCGTTCTGGATATCATCAGTTAAAGATTAAAACTAAAGATATTCCGAAGATTGCTTTCAGAACTCGATACAGGCATTATGAATTCTTAGTCATGTCTTTTGGATTGACTAATGCTCCTGCTGCTTTCATGGATATGATGAACTGTGTATTCAAGGAATATTTGGATCAGTTCGTGATCGTCTTTATTGATGACATCTTCATCTATTCCAAAAGTCGTGAAGATCATGAGAACCACCTGAAGCTGGTACTTCAAAGGCTTCGTGAAAATAAGTTATATGCCAAGCTGAAGAAATGCAAGTTCTGGCTTGAGGAGGTAGCATTCTTTGGGCACGTGGTATCAAAACATGGAGTATCTGTTGACCCGACGAAGATTGAAGTAATACAAAGTTGGGAGCAACCGAAGTCGGTAACTGAAGTACGTAGCTTTTTAAGTTTAGCTGGTTATTATCGGAGATTCATGGAAGAATTTTCTCGAATCGCTACTCCATTAACTCAGCTGACTCGGAAAGATACAAAATTTGTATGAAACGAGAAATGCGAGAAGAGCTTCCAAGAGCTCAAGAGGAGACTCATTTCAGCATCTGTTCTGACAATACCATCTGGTTCGGATGGATTTGTCATCTACAGCAATGCTTCGGGCAAAAGGTTAGGATGTGTTCTCATGCAACATGGGAAAGTCATAGCCTATGCCTCACGGCAACTTAAAGAATATAAGAGGAATTATCCTACTCATGATCCAGAGTTGGCAGCAGTCGTTTTCGCGTTGAAGATCTGGAGACACTATCTGTATGGAGAGAAAGTGGAGATTTATACGGATCATAAGAGCCTTAAATATTTTTTCACTCAAAAAGAACTCAACATACGACAACGACGTTGGCTTGAGCTATTGAAAGATTACGACCATACCATCCAATACCATCTTAGAAAAGTGAACGTAGTAGCTGACGCGTTGAGTAGAAGATCATATGCGAGAACAAGTGCGATGATGTCAAGTATACGTGTAGAACCAACTTTGATTGATAAAGTTAAAGCTGCTCAAGCTACAGATCCGGAGCTGAGGAATATGAGGAAGAAGGTGCAAGAAGGTGTTATTCCAGAAGCAAGGATTGATGAAGAAGGAATACTTCGAGTCAACTCCAGACTTTGTGTTCCTAAAGATTCTGACTTGAAGTATAGAATCACGATGGAGGCACACAACACACCATTTGCAATCTATCCTGTGAGTACCAAAATGTATCGTGATCTTCGACATACATTTTGGTGGAGCAATATGAAGAGAGAGATCGCGGAGTTTATCTCGAAGTGTTTAACGTGTCAACGTGTCAAGGCAGAGCATCAAGTGCCAAATGGTCCATTGCAATCGCTTGAGATTCCGAAATAGAAGTGGGAACACATTACCATGGATTTCGTTATGGGTCTTCCCAAGATTTCTCAAGGCATAGATGCGATTTGGGTTTTTGTTGATAGATTAACCAAGTCTGCTCATTTCTTGCCGATACGGGAGACTTATTCCCTTGAACGTCTTGCTCGTATATACATGAATGAGATTGTGAGGTTGCATGGCATGCCAGTATCCATAGTTTCGGATCGTGATCCAATATTCACTTCACGATTTTGGGTCAGTTTGTAGAAAGCTATGGGCACTGATTTACGATTCAGTTCGGCATATCATCCTCAAACGGATGGACAATCGGAAAGGACTATTCAAACTCTTGAAAATCTATTGAGACTCTGTGTTCTAGACTTCAAAGGGACTTGGGATAAGTATTTATCATTGGTGAAATTCTCCTACAACAACAGTTATCAGACAAGTATAGGCATGGCTCCATTCGAAGCGTTGTATGGACGAAAATGTCGTTCTCCAGTATGCTGGGATGAGGTGGGTGAAGCAACATTGTTAGGACCGGAGTTAGTACGTATGACTACGGAAAAGATTCAAATGATCCGACAACGTATACAAACGGCACAAGATCGACAAAAGAGTTATGTAGATCTTCATCGAAAGGAGTGGAATTTAATATTGGGGATCACGTGTTGTTACGTGTTGCTCCATGGAAAGGAGTTACGAGATTTGGAAAGAGAGAAAGCTCAATCCATGATTTATTGATCCATATGAGATCCTTGACCGAAGTAGGAAAGGTGGCCTATAGACTCGCTTTACCGCCTAGTATGTCTCGTGTTCATAACGTTTTTCACATATCTATGCTACGTAAATATGTAAAAGACCCAAATCACATTATTGAATTAGAACCAGACGAGATAGCTGAAGATTTAACTTACGAGGAGGTACTTGTCAAGATCTTGGATAAGAAGGAACATGCCCTACGCTCAAAGATTATACCCCAAGTTAAAGTTTTGTGGAGGAACCATGATATCGAGGAAATGACCAGGGAGTTAGAATCAAAAATGAAAGCGAGGTATCCTCACCTTTTCGACATACCAGGTACGTACGTCAATTTCGAGGATAAAATTTCATAAGAAGGAGAGGTTGTAAGACTCCAACTTTTTATGAATAAAATTTAATTTCCTCTATATATTATTTTGAAATAGTAAGGTGTTGATTTGATAAATGTGATAAGTTATGAGTGGATTGTGCAAATTTTATAAAGTAAGCAAGTGGTTATAAAATATTCGTTGTGTCAGAGAATATTCGTTTGGTCGAGGAATATTCTTTTTGTCGGAGAATATTCGTACGACGGCGCAGTCATTGATGGATCCCACAACGAAATGAATGTCGGATATAGAAAGCGACAGAAATAATTTTTTTATAAAAATAACGATAAAACTGTTGCCGTTAAACTTGTTAAAATATTCGGTGATAAAAATACAGTAATACGCGTTGTTGCACAGTAACACACGGTATTGCACAGTATTCCGAATTATTGGTTCTTACGTAAGAAGTCACTTACTCAATTATTGTTACAGTAATTACTGTTCAATATTTTATATTATTGATTCCATAACTGCATAATATTTTATTGGTTCAATAATTGCTACGTTGATATTTTATATCAATAATTGCTACGTTGATATTTTATATTACTGATTCAATAATTGTCATTGTACATTATTTTAAATTATCAAATTAATAATTCATATTATTTGAATAACATTATTAGATAGCATTATTGGCAATGTCTAAGAAAGTTCTGTCTAGAAAAGGGGTTAGATAATTGCGCGCCAATAAGGAGAAATCCTTATCGGAAGGCCCCCTCTTTCTTGGGAACGACCTGGTTGTCATTATTGTGGTTCTGTAATATTATTTATGAATAATAATTATTAATAAAAATGATAAGTATATATTTATTCAATGTGAATTTAAACGGAGGAATTTTTAGTAAAAGTGACAATTATTGAGAATGAATATTTTATCTGTTCTGATAAAATAATTCATTCAAATATATTATTATACTATTACATTATAAGTGTATAATGTGATAATATAATAGTGATGAATATTTTTTTATAATAAATTCAAGATATATGAATAAAATGAGATGGAAAAGAGAAAGTGAAATTTAGAATTCTTTTAATAATTATAAATGTTCTAATATATATATATATATATATATATATATATATGTGTGTGTGTGTGTGTGTGTGGGTTGAAAGAATTATTGGTCATTTGTGGTGGTTGCTTGGTTTTCAAAGAGTGGGGGTGTGAAAAAATCATCCGTATGTAAATTTGAGTAATTTTTTCGTTCAAAATTTGGAAAAACATTCTTCTACAAAGTTATAGAGAATTAAATTTCATATGGAAAGGATATAAGATTCATATTTTTCTGATAAAAGGGTTATTTATTATGAATTATTGAAGTTTTGAAAATAAATGTTTATTTAAAATATGAGTGGGCCCCACTTTTGTTTTTTTTGGAAATATGCTGAAATTTCAAAGTGTGGTGTGCGTGAATGGCAAAGGATGGAAGCCACCGGTAGCAGGTAAGTTTGGTATTCTAGCATTTTTCTATAAATAGGATGCTTAGTTAGAATTGAAAAAACACACCAGAATCAGAAAATTTTCTCTCTATAATATCGATCGTATTTCTTGTGAGAATTTAGATACTTTGAGTATTGATACCAGTGCAAGTTTTCGTCTACATAATATCCGATATTTCAGTCAAAACTACTCTCCTATTAAGGTAAAGGATGTTATTTTTCTCGTAAATGATGTTATTTCTTTTCAATATTCATAATGAATATTATTTTCTTTCATATTTCATATTATGAAAGTGATAATATTTTATTTCATATTCCTAAATTTAAACTTTTTATGGTAAGTATTGCTTCTATAATTCCTGAAAGGATCAAAAATTTCTTGAGTTTTACGCTTCATCTAGTATCATTTCACCGGAATAATTTTTTGAACTTTTTATGAAAATTTATAACTTTTCATGACGAGTTACTATTCACGGTAAAAAAAAATATTTTTTTTATCTTTGATTGAATCAAAGTTTTGATCTTCATTCTTGAATTTTGCTCCATAATTGATTATTACGGAGTATTATTGAACTTGGATAAACTAAATTACGAATCTCTAATCTTTGTCATTTATCTCACTGGATTCGTTATTTATATTATTTTTCATCATCCTCAGTCCTAAATGGTGATATAACTGAATATCTTTGGCCTGTAGTGCAAAGATGAATGATTACTTGATGAATATCTTTGGCCTGTAGTGCAAAAAAGAATGATTATCTGATGAATATCTTTGGCCCGTAGTACAAAGATGGTCAGGTGTTGAGATGAACATGACCAACTGGTGATACAAATGAATATTTTTGGCCCGTAGTGCAATAATAAATATTTGGTTCGAGATGTATATTGATTGATGTTAAAGGAATAAAATATTGATGATGAACTTTTTAAATAATAGAAGATAGTAGACATTATTCTCTACTTAACTCTTCTAATGAATTATTATTTCCGCTGCAGTTGTTGATCTAAAATTTATTGTCCATAATATTTTATCTAATTTATTGAAGACTAACGATATTTTATTTTCCATTATCTTAGTCATAATATTCTTTACTAGGCTAGTTGAGCTCACCTTTTTCTTTCATTGTTCTTTTCAGAAATAAGAATGTCGAAGGAACTAGTCGGGGATCGGGGTGATGGTCAGAGTTAGAGAAATAACAGTCCATCACTAGTTTGTAGAATAGTGTGATAATAATTATAATTAATGAGGACTGCATTTGAGTGTTTATATTTCGTATTATATACGATTTGTATTAAAACTCACAGTTGTGTGTTCGTATTTTGCACGATCGTATGTTATAAAAGATTGTATTTGAATTCTGTACCATATATTTGGCGACTCAGAATGAGTTGAATATTAAAACTATTTTGGGGGCGTCACAAAAATAAAAAAAAATTGATAAGTTTTTCAATACAAGCAACAAAAAAGGACGTCACGCTAACTCCACATCCAAATTAAATCTAAATAGATTTGTATTTATTGATTAATTCAAATCAAACCTCTTCTGCCTCTTCCACAAAACTTGCAAATAAATATAGTCTAAGGAGTTGTTTGATTAGCACCGAATGACTGATTGGCTGAACGATTCAGCTATTCAGTGCGTTTGTTTTGAATAAAAATAGTTTGAATAACTAAATCGGTCAACCATTCAGACGATTTGGGATGAATGGTTTAGTGTCATTTTCTTGGCTGAATAGACTGCTGATTGGAGTTTTTTTTTTTACAATAATCACTATTATATTAAGTAATATTAAATAAATTTACAACAATTTTGATTTTTTTTCATAGGGGTAAAATAATAAAAATTTGTTATTCAGATGTTTCAGACATGTCAATTATCAAACAATTTTTTTCATTCAAATTCAGCTTATTCAAATTTAGATTTAGATTCATCCAGTTTTTATCAAACACCTCCTAAGGGGCTGTTTAATTAGCATTGAATGACTGAATGGATGACCGATTCAGTCATTCAGTGCGTTTGTTTTGAAAAAAAATAAGTCTGAATGGCTGAATCGGTTAGCCATTCAGACGAATTTGACTGAATGATTTAATGTCATTTTTTGGTTGAATAGGCTACCGAATGGAGTTTTTTTTACAATAATAACTATTATATTAAGTAATATTAAATAAATTTACAATAATTTTGATTTTTTTTCAAAGGGGTAAAATAATAAAAATTTGTTATTCAGATATTTTAGACATGTCAATTATGAAACAAATTTTTTCATTCAGATTCAGATTCAACTCATTTAAATTCAAATTTAAATTCATTTAATTTTTATTAAACACCCCTAGCAACCATTCACATTAGTAGAAACACAAAATAGTACCCAACCACAAAAACTTGCAAATAAATATCACCACGTACAGAAAATTCCACAGCAACAAAATTCGGGGAAAATGAAGAAGGTAGATATATTTGTAAATTTATAAATGTAGTGATACCAACCGACACATATTTAAATACATATGTTTAGGAATATCACCCATTAATTTAAGTTACATTATATTGGAGAATTTTTAAATAAGTTATCTACTGTAATACATTAGATGTTATTTTTTCATATATATAGAAGTCAAAAACAATACTCTCCCCGCTTCCAAGAGCACTTGAACACCCTTTAATTCCAAGTTTAAAATCGATTACTTATTTCATATATATATATATATATATATATATATATATAGAGAAAAAAGAAAAGAAAAAAGGTGTGTGTGTTTTAGACACATGAGTCGGTGTGTCCTGCATTTAGTATGACGTAATTTTAATTAATAAAAGAGTCAAATGTCAAAATAGTCATTAATAAAAACAATGAAAAGCCAAAATTATATATATATATATATATATATATATATATATATATATATATATATATATATATATATATATATACGGTCAGTCTCTCCAGCAAACTATAGGGAGTGAATTAAAAACGAACCGGCTATAGCGACGGTTTTTTCCGTCGCTATAACATAAAAACCCGGCTTTATATGCTATAAGGATGAAAAAAACCGTCACTATAATCGATTTATTTTTAATTCGTTCCTTATGATTTACTAAAGAGACAGACTCTCTCTCTCTCTCTCTCTCTCTATATATATATATATATATATATATATATATATATATATAAAAAAAGTAAAAATCTACCACCTATGTTAGGATAAGACTTGTGTACGTACTAAATTGGGTGCAACATTCATGTGAAAGTTAACGCTCATCACAATATATTTACGAAACAATTTAATATATACCCAATCTCATCAAAACAATTTAATATTTACCAAACATAAATAAAATTTTAATGGGACTAGTCCAATTAGAGCAAAATTTGTATAACCACATTTTTTTTCTTTTGTACGAATTTACCCCTAAATTAAGGTCGTCCTATTTTTGTCAATTTCACTTGGCATGGCTGCATGGGTGTGGGTGTTTTTCATAAAAGACGTACAAGAGATTATTTTACCTTGTCATAAAAAAAATATTGATGAATATATTATGATATTTTAACTTAATTGATATAATTCAAAAGAATTTAATATTGTGATATTGTGTATTGTCTATTTAACTATTCTAATGAATTGTTAATTCCGCTGTAATTATCTGTTAAAAATTTATGTTGTTTATTACTTTCTAAATATCTTATATATCATTTTTGGAGACTAACGATAACTTTTTCTTGTTTAACACTTTCTAAATATCTTATATATTATTATTGGAGACTAATGATAATTTCCTCCGTTTGTTATTTTAGTCATGACATTTTTTATTAGACTATTTGAGTTCACCTTTTTGTTTTTCTTAATTCCTTTCGAGATGAGAATGTAGTTGGAGCTACTGAGGAGAGCATGAGAATGGAGTGATAGTCCGATTTAATAATTGTAGTCGTGTGTAAATAATTATAATGAGAACTTAGTTTGTATTGTCCTACTATACACGGTTTCAATGCACTGAACTATTAAATCTTAGACAAAATACATATTGAAATTAATATCAATGAAGATCATATAATCTATGAGATTATAACCTCAATACTATTAATCATATGATTAAATAGTCTCAATCACATATTTATTTTTTATGAGATTATTCATGCAATAACTTCAAATAATTTCATGTTATGTTTGTTTTTTCTAGGATTAATTAAAGGATTAGATAAAAAAAATATTGTTTTGACTATTATACACTTACCAATAATAACATATTTTAAACTATAAGTTAAACTTGTTTATACATCAAAAAAATAATGAACAATAAGTTGTTTACCAATAAACTGTTTAAATAAGTTTTGACAAACAAAAAGTCAATATTTAAATATGACTAGAACTAATAAGTTGGTTATCAATAAGTTATTTAAATAAAAAATTGTTTACCAATAATAAGTTGTTTACCAATAAACTGTTTACCAATAAGCTATTTAAATAATAAGTTGTTTACCAATAAGCTATTTATCAATAAGTTGCTTAAATAATAAATTGTTTACCAATAATAAACTGTTTACCATTAAGTTGTTTGAATAATAAGCTGCTTAAATAATAAGTTATTTATCAATAAGCTGTTTACCAATAATAAATTGTTTACCAATAAACTGTTTAAATAATAATCTGTGTAAATAATAAGTTGTTTACCAATAATAAGTTTATTTGATATAATAAGATATTATGGTCATTTTAAAAAAAGATTGATGATAATTTTGTTTAGAAATTTTTAGTCCCAATTGTAGGGATTATAATACCTGGTTGAACATGATATTAAATAATCTCCTATAATAAACCATTTTATAACCATGAACTAATAGTCTAAGCCCAAATTTAAAACAAACAAGACACTGAAAATTAATAGTCGTATCACAAATGTAATATTTGCAAATAAATATAGTCTAGTTACTATCTTAATATATTTTATAGATACATATGTAGATAACTAGATATAGATGACATCTCGCGAAAAATCTCACATCCATGAATTATACAACCAGACGAATGGATTTCAAGAAGTTTAAACTTATCCGATTAGGTTCCCTCCCATTATACCTTCTTTTTAATTTTATCCAATACTAGCTTTAGTTGGTATAATTGAAATTAACATCCATCAATTAATTTATAATATTGAGTAGTATATTTGTTCAAAAAATAAAAGCAATTCAATATTTTTGTACCATTTGATGAATATGTGAATTTTTCATCAAAATATTAATGGTTGAAAATTCTTTTTAACTTTTAACGGCAAAAGTATTTTTAATGATTTTAATTTTTGGTAGGATTGATTTTAATATCATCAACTATCCATTAACATGTTTTGATCATTACTAATAAAATTATTAAGATCAAATAATTGGTGTATTAGATAAAATTAAAAAAAAAATTAATAGAAAAGAGCCAAATCCAAACTTATCCATCACAAACTTCCATGTAAATAATATGTGGAAAGGTGAGCTGTAACATCCCAATTTTACATTGAAAGATATAAGAAAAATTTATTTGTATATAAGAAATTAATTTACGTACATTCAGTCATGATTTTTTGGGTGAGTCTGTGATGGGCTAAGACGACCCAATAATATAATATTAGACAAGTAGTTTAAGGCCTTATTTGAATGAATTAGATTCGATTCGGACTTAAAATTTGACCCAAGATTTATTTCAGACTCAAAATTTGATCCGTGTTATTTCATCGACAATTACTGGGATATTAAGGTATTCAAAAGTCAGAAAACCTAGTTCACTCCAACATTGTAGCCAAATTTTCCTTCCTTAAAGATTTTAATTCTAATATTAACAAATATAACTCTTTTAAGAATTTATATATAGCCTTACATAAAACTTGAAAGTTGTTTTGTTTTGATCCATATGTCAGTCTTCATTCTTTGACAAAAAAATTGTGTCATTTGTAAATTTAAGGTGTGAGAAATATACTTATATTTGAGAATACCCTTGGACGAATTGGTATTTTAGTAAGTTTTAATAGAACATGTGCTTAGAAAATGCTTTTAAAATCATTAAAAAATTTAATTAAGTTGTAAAAAGATACTTCCTCCTTTCACAATTATTTGTTAATTTTTTCTGTTCTATAAAAAAAGACCGTTGATATCGTAGAGTAAAAGTTATGATACCTGAACAAATATATATTTTGTGACACTTTTATAATTATTTTAGTGAGACTTATGGTTCCGACAACATAATTTTTACTATTTCAATATCAACCGGCATAAGAAAGAGTCAATTTTTTTAAAAAAAATGATAACAAGAAATAATGACAAGATATCTTCAAGTTTGTGATCATAATTTTATTATCATACCACATTATTATATTAACAACTTATTATTTTTAGGGGTATATATCAAACAAAAATCTGTCCATAATATTTATAAATTATGTAAACAAAAATCTATCCATAATAATATATAAATTATTGTATTTGAGCCAAATTAATCTTAGTGCCAATATGAAGTACAAATGGTACTTTATAATTAGGTTAAGGTAAAAAAATATTAAGAATTGGTCACTTAAACTTTTAAAAACTAATATTTCGAGTTTTTATTGAAAAAAGCAGACAAAAATAAGTTGTGGGGGAACACTTCACTATCTCTCTCCTACAAACACCAAAAGGTCCAAAACGCACTAATCAAAATCGATCCCCAGATTTATGGGTCATATATAAAATCTAATTTTTTGGTTTTTACAAGATCCTTTCCTTTTTTTAGTTACATCCCAGTAATCAAAACCAGTAATTTCATCGCCAATACATCGAATACACACAAAAGAGATAAAGGGGAGAAGGAGAAAGGTTAGTTTATGGGATCTCAATATCATGTGTTTTTGCTTGCTCATTCAATGTTTTCAATACCCAATTAGCATAATTAGTCAATTATTATTTGTCTTCATGATTTTTTCACTCGCTTGCTACTGGTGCTAATGATAATGACAGTTTGTATGAATAATATAGTGATATTTTTACCCAGATCTCTTCTGGTATATGTTGTATTGTTGTAGATTCTATTGGCTTTTTATTTCTCTCTCTTAATGTGATTGTTTGATTTGTTTGTGATTGTGTTTCTATTTGAATTTGGTAAAATTTTCTGTTTTTTTATCTTCATGGGCATTGATCCAAGGTTTTACACTCCCTGTTCTTTTATGCTTATTAATGCAGGCAATTAATATATACTAATGGCATTCAATATGATTGTTGATTGCTATCTGTTTAAAGGTTGTTACATTAAGTTTGGTGATAGACATAAGTTTCAATCAGGAATTAATTGGAATATCAAAATTGGTTTTAAATCATTTTGGGGCTTGATTTCTTTTCTTTTCTTGAAGGGGTTTGGTTATTATAGTGAGGGCAGCAAAAAAGTTCATCAATTTGAGCTTGTTATTACCGGTACCCCTAGGTTCTTCGACTTTTGAAATCACCTTAATTCAAGTACATTGTAGACGGGACATTGTCCGACTGAAATAGACAGTTGAGTGTTTTAAGAATTTGAGGTGTTGGTATATAAAGAGTCTACTTACAGTTCTTAAGCCTTTTCTGATTTTTGTGTTACTTGGATGATCGGAGATAGACAAATGCAGTGAGTCGAGAAAGTTTGAGATATTTGGTACAAGTAAAGGTGTTGCAGACTTGCAATCCTAAATCCTGTAGGCTTGGTGTTTCGGAACTTGTTTTGGGCACAAGAAGCTACTATCGTAGTAGTTATTCTATTCCTGCAATTCTACTTTTTTTTTCTTTCCCCCATCATCCCTCTTCTTATATTTCCCCCTTGATACAACTCTCCTTCTCAACGATGAATCTAAAGGCCCATACCGGATATGAGTCATACGACAAGTAATGATGTTCAAAGTTAATGTAATGTGATATTAAGTGAAAGAATGTCAAACATTTAGGGGTAATAAGAATATAAGAGATAACAAGTGGGATATATTTAAGTGAAATTTAAATATGACAGATATAGTGAAAGAAGTAATAATTTTATGGGTATAATTTCAAAATACCGGTTATGGGTTACACAATCAATTGTTGGTGACTTGAAGTGTCCAACCGACAAGCGAAGGATCAGACTCGGATCTCATAAGTCATACCCACAGCCTTGTCCACTCGTGTGGACAGGGTACCTTACCCTCAAGAGAAGAGTCCATGCAAAACAGTTTGCTTCTTAGTAACCTAACACTTAACCCCATATAGCATTGTTGAACTCACTGTTGTCATATAAAAATTTCCCTTGGCTGGAATTTATGATTGCACAAAATCCCCCAATGCACTGCGCCACTTCATCTGTTTTGCTTTAGTTCTGTTTCTTATATCCTCATTAACACCTCCCCTTTTATGTCCCAAATCTTTAAAGACATTCCTCTGAGCACCTCGTGTCTTGACATTCCCAATCCATGCATCTCTTCTCACATTTCTAACATTGCAGTGCATATATTCGGTCGTTTTCCTATTTAATTTTGAACCCTTAATACATGTCCAAGTCTCATTGATTGACACAATATCATTAGCAAATCACATACATCATGACACCTCATGTTATATGTCTTTGTTAGCTCATACATAACAAAGGCAAAAGCATAAAGGGCTTAACAGCGATCATTAGTTTAATTTATTCCTATTGTAATTGTGCATTCACTTGATGTGGCATCACAAATCTTCACAAAAATAGTTGCCTCATTGTACATGTCATTAATCACATCACTTACTTTATAGCTTTCCTCTATACATTTTCATCAACTGTTTAATCAGGAAAATAGCCTCCATAGTCTCTATGTCAACCGATGTTTTGTAACTGTTTTCACAATTTCATTAGCTCACAAGCTGAATCCTCTATAGTTGGAGCGACTTTAAATATCTATCTTGTTCTTATAAATTGGCATTAATGTACGCGTCGGGACTCGGGAATTCTTTTAGTTTGTAAGATCTTGTAAACAGACTAGTCAGCCACCCTAAGCCCACAGCTCCAAGCACCTCCAAATTTCAATTAGAGTACCTGAGTACCATCAGGCCACATAGCATTACTTGATATCCTCTTCTTCAAAGCTTTTTTTAACTCCTAATGCAAACAAGTATTGACAATTTTAGATCACAGACTTTGGTCCTTGTTGGGGTTATTGATATTTTGGTCATTGTACTAGGGGTTTCACTCTCATTTCGAAGTGAAACAAGTAGCTTTGGACGCCGCCATCATCAATTTGCCTCTTTTTTTTCTCTGCTTTTTCTTTTCCAGCGAGTATACAAAGGTATAAGAGAGACTTATTTTCTAAACTAGATTTCCGATGAGAGGTTGTAGTTCCAACTTGGTCCACAGTGAGAGAAAGAGTTGATGTACATATGGTGTAGAACACCATTTTTTCCGATAAGTCCCGTCGTTCGTTGTTAGAAGAGGAAGATGAACTTTGATTTTTAATTGCTTTTATTTCTTTAAATTATGTTCCTTTTTTCTTATAACTTTAATTATTTTCTTATATTATTATGGAGTATTAAAATAATTAGTTTGACTTTATCTTTTTTCTTTTCTTCTAGATGAGCATTTTATTTTATTTTATTTCTACAAGTTGACCCACACATGCTACCTCATTAGAATATTCCACATCTATATGTCAAATGTTTACCAAGTAAGCTTTTTCGTTAATATTTTGGACGAAAAATTATAAAATCACTAATTTGTAATATTTTTGGTATTTCGATAACGAGAATGTAACAAAAAAAGTTTCAGTAACCAAAATAAAAATTGACTCCTAATAACCAAAACATCAATTACTCTATCCACGTCACCTGTCACATAATTAACGGGTTAATTCCACTTTTTTCCACTCTACTCGACCTCAGTTTACAAATGTATCACTGAACTGGAATTTTTTACAATCGACTCATTGAACTACAAATTATTTTCAAATCGTTACAAAATCCGTTAAATGAATTGACTTTTAACGGAATATCCACGTCAGCTTTTAAAGGAATATCCACGTCAGCTGCTTCATGTGCAATCATCCTAGCTGTTGCCACATAGGAAAATAAATGGGTTTAAATGAAATTTAAAAGAGCAAAAACCTTTAAAAGAACTCATAACAAAAAAGTATAGAAAAAGAACAAAAAAGAAGAAGAGACCCTTGTCTCCTCTCTGTTTCTTCCCCCTTTCTCTTCTCCCCTCCCCTCCCCTCTTCCTTATCCCATCTCTTGCCGGCCCCTGACCACAAAATCCGTTCGTCGTCCGCCCGCCCCCGTCCTTCTCTGTTCACTTTTTTTTCTTCAATAAACACTACTACAATTTAGATCTGACCAGAGAAGGGCAAAGAAAAACAATTAAACTAAAAAATAGTTTTAAGATATGTACATTTTGTGTGTTTTTAGAGTTTTATTATCTATTTGGGGAATAAAATTGAAACTAATTTGTTTGGGTTTTATTATCTATTTTGTGAGTTAATCTGGGTTGATCAATTTCCCGTGGATCCAGCCGGCGGAGAAGGCGTCGACGCCAGAGGACGAAGAGGAGCTCGGCCAAAAGTGTTAATCTGTTTGGGTTTATTATCTTCTTCTTCTTTTTTTTTGCTAAATAATTTTTTTGTTGATTGTGCAAATGTTGAATCATTTACTAAACCTTCAGTTACTAAATGCTCCAGAGGTTCACCCAAAAACATTGCAAGTGCTTTTCTTGAAGTTTACAAAAAAGTCGCATCCACAAAGGCAATACAGCTCTGCTTTTTTCATAAGGTTAAAAAAAAAAGGATTTGTGGTGTAGATGTTTGGGTTGTTGATGGTGGTGGTTATGGATGATGATGGGTGGCGGCCGATGGAGATCTCTGTGGGGAAGATGAAGTTTTTATTTTTTCTTTCTTTTATCTGGAAAAAGGAATATAGTAATAATAATAATAATAATAATAATCCCTCCATTTCAAAATATTAGATAATTTTATATTTTTAAAGTGAAATTAAAATATTTAAAAATTAAAAAATATGAATTCATTAATTTATATAAATACATTTGTAAAAGTTATGTATATTAATTTGATTTATATTTTGTTTAACTATTTGTTATAGAATTGATTATAATTTAATTTAATTAGTTATCCAACTGAGCTTCTCTCTCCTGTCAGTATTGCCACATCTTTTATCTGTTAAATGGTTAATATCCATAGACGGCAAAATCACTTTTTGTAAATAATGTATAGTTCAATGAGTTGACCGTAAAAAAAATCAGTTCGGTGATGCATTTGTAAACCGACCCCTAGTAGAGTGGCGAAAAGTGTATTTAACTCCATAATTAACACTTGTTAACCGTTAGTCTAGTCAGCACTTTCGTTCACTTTTTTGGACGGAATGTTAAGCAATGACTATTTTGTAACCTTTTTTGAGTATAGTAATGTGTTTGTAACAAAAAAAAATTCGGTAACCGCAACAAAAATCGACCCCTAGTACAGACCTTCAATTAACTCAGTCCTCGTTGTGAAGCTTCCACGAACTTATTGGCTTATAGGCCATACAGCAGTTTTGGCACCCAGTATATTAAAATTCACTTTAAAGGCTATAGACCTTGATCTGAACCTACAATGAACTTATAGCAAGGTCAAGCTATCTACCATTTATGTGGACAGACCTATCTTGTAGGTTTCTTACAGTTGAGCAAGTCGATCCACGTGTGATGAACATTTCTCAAACAGTAAGCAGATTTTCTTGTCATTGGCATATAAGCAAAAGATATTGACATAGAATGAAGGATTCATATGCCATATTTACATACTTCAAACTAGTTTGCTTTCCACCCTGCATGAGACCAGTTGGATTATCTGCTTCACCATCAGCCACAGTGTCAAACTGTCAAAGGGACATTGATTAAAAAATAAAAAGAGCAGGTTTTCCCAGACTTTATAATTGTTTTTTATCGTATGATAGTGTTGTATTGCCTGTAGTTCATAGGACTATCAAATAATTCATTTGTTTAAACCAAAATTTGGTTTCACCCTGGCCGCCCAATCACTGATTTCCTCAGTTAACTCGGTTTAACCAGCTTTCAATCGGTGAGTTTTTATATTGCTTGATTAACTTGTCCTGGAAAAACTGACTACTCTTAAATGTTGCTCATTTTTGTTTTCCCCGCATTATTAAACTTCTCTGAGTTTTGAACTGTGACACTTTTACCTTTCCTCGTCTGCGTATCTTAACATGTTACAAAATATTTTCAAGCAGTCTGATTCATACTTGTTATAGTAATTACACGCGTATTCTTATTTGGTTATATATTGAGATGTGTTTTACAGGTAAGTAGTTCCCAAAGGGCTGGATGCCAAATATGAGTCTGGCATGTCTTGTCTGCTACAGTGTGGAAAGTCCGTCTCCCTCCTTTAGGAGTTGCTCTATTTCTAGTTCAGACAACGATGGAAGATGTTCTAGTATCACCAATTGCTTGACCGGGAAGGCATCACTTCCACAGCTGACAGCAAACATGAACTTATCGTCATCTAAGGTGACCCCACAACCAACTAATTCTAGTAATTCGCTTACGGGTCCCCCAAGGCTAGTCCGCAGCCGTGCTGTTAGAAGAGACCTTGTGAGAGACTGGAATTTTGATGAAGTTATTGTGATGGAGCGTTAGTCTATATATTCAGACTAGAAAGACGAAAGGCTATTCTCCTCGGATGGCCGAGAGAGCTCTGATATTAAATTTTTCACTTGCCCTTTGTTTTTAGGGGAGCACTATTTCCACATGAGTTTTTTTATATTTTCACATGGTTCTCTCACGTGTAGGTGGGACCCACTTTTTGAGCGGATCATGTGAAAATATCATTTCCCTTTTTTTATTCTTGCAATGGGAGTTTAAGGTTTTGACTCTATGGAGAGATTTAATTCTAAGCATTTTGCTTGTATATCTTTCTCATGTATACTCTTGTGACCATTAATGTTGTTTTGTCAAGTTTTATTATGTAATTTTGCAGTTGTGAACTCAAAAGAGGTAGAAAGTATAATGAGAGGAGTCCAACCTAACCAAGAATCGAAAAGATTAGGAAATTGATATTTCCTACATGAGAGTGGAGGAGGATCTTGTGGAACTAATATTTTACTATTTTACCCTCTCTAGAGCAGTTCACTGTCCACACAGGTAATGCTCAGCATGGTTGGAAAGTAGTGCTCGGTCCACCATAACACACTGCTCTACTGTGCAGAAGTATACAAAATGAAAACAAGCACCAGATCCAGATGGATAGTGGGCATATACCAAAAGATGACAAAAGTAAACATATTGAGAACAAAAGTAGTAGTAGTAGTAGTTATTACATAAAAGAGTTGGAACTTTTCCCAAATTTATAGTACGGCACCACATATGGCTTATGGTATAATCTTGCTATGCCAAATACTGTTGAAAAAAAAGAGAATTACATATATTCTATTGAATTATGTGCATATTTTCTTATTTTTTGCATTTGTACTTCAAGGAAATATGTACATAATTCAAATGAATATTCTCTTAAATAGCATATCATGTACCTTAAAGGCACATGTTAAAAAATTCCTATTTATAATACTCCTGGAGGCATTTGTGTTTTCCCTAATCTAATCTTCATTGCATCAATACATCAAACATGTGGTGCATATATAACCAAAATCAAAAATAAATAAATCTAAAAATCTAAAAACCAGACGAATTACATAAATGTATGCAACAGACGAAAACCATAAACAACATCTAATGAATTTTGCAGCTAAAATTAATGCATCACAACATCTACTAGTAATTCAAAAGATAAATGGTTCAAAAGATAAATGGTTGGGAAATGGGTCGGATGACTCCATTATAGACTAGACTAGATTACCCTCCTTCGGATCTTCCCAAATCTGAACCTACTTCCTTCACTGTCGGCCTTTGCAACAACAACAAGAGAAGTTCAAATGGCACCAAAAACCAACAAATCTCTTTGCTCAATTTCTTCTCTGTTTATCTCACTCTCTCTCCTCTGCATCTTCTCACTCTCTTTCTTCCTCCTTTCCAGACCCTCCTCACTACCTTCTTCGTCTCTTCACTCCCAGAACAGTGCAAACTTCCCCAATGATTCCATCAAAGTTTTCATTGCAAACCTACCCAGATCCCTTAACTACGGTCTCTTAGAAAAATACTGGTCCTTCAACTCCGATTCAAGGCTCGGAAGGGAAGTAGACAACGAAATTCGATCGACCCATATGCCCAAAAGCCTTAAATACCTGCCATATCCCGAGAATCCATTGATTAAGCAGTATAGCGCCGAGTACTGGATCATGGGTGATTTGATGACCGCTGAAAATATGAGAATTGGGTCGTTTGCGAGGCGGGTTTTGGTTGTGGAGGAGGCCGACGTTGTTTTTGTGCCTTTTTTTGCGACGTTGAGTGCTGAGATTCAGCTGGGTGTTGCTAAAGGGGTGTTTAGGAAGAAGGCTGGGAATGAGGATTATGAGAGGCAAAGAGAGGTGGTGGATTTTTTGAAAAAGACCGAGGCTTGGAAGCGATCCGGTGGCAGAGATCATGTTTTTGTTCTTACTGGTGAGTTTGGTTCTATTCAATTTTTGTGTTATTATAAATTGAGGATGATGGTTATGACAATGTTTATCAGTTACGAAGCCAGTATTTGTTATCAGTGGGATCAAAATTATTGTAAGGGGCTACATATAGTTTTCGGGGTTCATATCGATAGAACATGTATATGATTACCGTGATAATATAATCAATAGTACATTGTACCAGTTGACCCATAATAGGCTTTTCTAATCATAAATTTGTTCATGATTCTGTAAATATTAAAAATAATATAAATTATTATCTAATTCAAGAAGATTAGAGAAAGATGCTTATATAAAGGAGGTTGAAAATGTTCTTTTGTACTACGAAGATTTAATCTGTTATCTATAGGAGTATCTAAATAATATAGATGCCCCCCTACAATTTTTTTTGCATATTACCTACAACCAAAGAAAAAAGAGATGTACTGCATGCATTAGCTTATGAATTAGTCTCTGGATTCTCAGGTTATGTTAAAACTTGAAGCATTCTTTGGCAGACCCTGTTGCAATGTGGCATGTCAGAGCTGAGATAGCCCCTGCTATTCTTCTAGTCGTAGATTTTGGTGGGTGGTACAGGCTTGACTCAAAAGCATCCAATGGTAGCTCATCGGATATGGTACAACACACTCAAGTTTCGCTTCTGAAAGACGTCATTGTGCCGTACACCCATTTACTACCTAGATTGGACATATCAGAAAACCATAAACGACACACACTTCTTTACTTCAAAGGAGCTAAACATAGGCATCGGGTCAGTATTCGATGTCTATAACTATTATTCTCATACTACGTTTCATCTAATATGAATTTTGGTTACAAATTCGAGAATTATGTGAACTTATCATTGAAGAGGGCACTATAGAAATTCAATTTAACAATTCTCTTTTAAGTATGCTTGCCACTGACATAAGATATATATTGACCATCAAATGAGCAGGAGTCATTCATAAGATATATTGCACCAAGCACCTCCCACATCCCAAAGTCTTCTATTAAGTATGCTTTCCATTGACATAATTTGTTTTTCTTTTACTTGCAGGGTGGATTAGTGAGAGAAAAGTTGTGGGATCTGTTGGTTAATGAACCTGGAGTTATAATGGAAGAAGGTTTTCCTAATGCCACTGGAAAGGAGCAGTCAATAAAAGGGATGAGGACTTCCGAATTCTGCCTGCACCCAGCTGGGGATACTCCTACTTCATGCCGACTTTTTGATGCCATCCAGAGTCTCTGTATACCAGTCATTGTCAGTGATGACATTGTGCTCCCATTTGAAGGCACGATCGATTATTCAGAATTTTCTGTGTTTGTTGCAGTTTCTGATGCACTCCAACCAAATTGGCTCGTCCGACATCTTAGAAGCTACTCCGACTTGCGAAAGGATAGACTTCGCCTGAATATGGCTCAGGTTCAACCGTTCTTTGAGTATGATAATGGCCATCCAGGTGGTATTGGCCCTATTCCTCCGGATGGTGCTGTAAATAACATATGGAATAAGGTTCACCAGAAGTTGCCAATGATTAAAGAAGCTATAATTAAGGAGAGGAGGAAGCCACCCGGGGTATCAGTTCCACTTCGTTGTCATTGTTCATGAGTTTAAAGGTCAATAATGGTATTTTCCCTTTTCATTTCTTGTTTGCTTTTCTATTTTATTTCCTTAGTATTTGCCCTTCTTCTGTTCTGGGGTGGGCTCAATTGTTGTTAGCTGCAATGCCTTGTAGCAATCTGGCAGAAAAAAATGAAAATGATGAATTTTCACGTGTATTTTTAGCGGATAGCTATGGAAATATGTTCTGAAAGAATCTATTCATGCTTATTTTAATCAGAACTGAAGTAGCATGCTATTCATACTGCTATTCTATGCGAATTTGCTCTTGATTTAAATTTCTTAAATAAAGTATGAAATTATTTGGCTCTTTGTTTCATGTTTGAAGTCTCTCTCTCACATGCACACAAACATAAACACACGCTCACACACATACGCGCACACAAACACACACACAGAGTCAGACGGATAGTCTTTCTCTTTCCTTGGTTGTGAAGAAGAACGAAACAAACATCGTCAATTGGTGCTGCTGTTTAAAGCATCATTCTGCAGAAGGAAAGGATACCCAATTCCCTTTCTCTTGGAAGGGAACAAAACAATCAAAGTACCTACAACAGACTCGACTAGTACAGGGACAATGCAGGAAACTTTCCTAGGCAACTCAGGATAGTAGCACTCCACAACATCTTTTTGTGATGCAGAAAATGTGAGAAATGCAACCAACGACAGTGTTGCATGGAAGAGATCGGCCCATCTGAGCCTGTATTCAGATGGTGAACGCGGTTTTCTTCCTGCACCGTTCAGAGGCAATATCCCAGAGAATGTTGCGATACCATAGTACAACTTTCCTCTCGACGTTCTATAGCTATCTGTTAGCGAAAAGAAGATGCAATACAAAGAAGCGAGGGTTAGAAAGAAACCTAGAGTCCAGCGGTCCAAGGTGTTACATTGTCCGTCATTTGTTATGATGGGAGTGAAATTGGTGAAGGCGAGGACAGTGGCAGTGGGTAGTAGAACATTGAGGCGAGCAGTCCCACTTATAATCGTATTAAGAAAATTTACAAAATGGGTTTCGTCTCGTGTTTCATTTCTTCTACCTCCTAGATGATAGTGCTTGTCATCTTCACCACTGCCACTATCAGCATCTTCGTGATTAGCAATGTTTTTGGGAATTGAATCTCCCATTGTTGTAGAACTGACAGCAGCCAAGAGGGATTAAAATGAAGAGTTTGTTGGACCGGGTAAGATTATAACAGTTAATGAGCTCTTAAGAATCATTCTTTGGTTAGAGTAAGGGGGAAAGCAAGTTGCTTTTGTTTTGAGAAATGAATTTGCTTTACATTTCTACCAGAGTGAATTCCATTTGTCGGAAAAGAAATGAAGCAGATATGCTTCAGCTTTACTGTATTACTTCCACTCATTTACCATTTACCATTTACCATTTACCTTAGCTTGCATTTCCTGTTCCTTTTCTTTTGTTCATTAGGTGCTTTTACTTTCTTTCCTTTTTCTTTTATGGAGACTGAAATGTAGATCTTTTACTTCATAGTACAGTGACTTCTTCCATGAAACCCATTCTAATTTTAGTGCCATAATTCACAAAGCTCGTGTTTTTCGTATGAATGTATGTGGCTCTGACTCAGTGAAGTTGTCGCCCGTTAAGTTGTCAAGTTCAATATAGGAAAAAGTTGAATTTGTATACAATGACCTCTCTAATGTACGTTGCAATAATGATTGCAGCCTAAATTTCAGCCTTTCCAGGAGAAATTTAATGTAACAAATTAACCCTTACCTTCACTTTTGATGGCTTTTTAACTAAACTAGGTTTGGTGGACTTGTCGCATTTCTTGTTTACTGGAGTTTTGTAGCCAACCACCTTGATGGGCCAGAAAGATTCACGGAGAAAATGATATTCCGGCTAATTTTGTTTCCCTTAAATTTAAATTTTGAAACTGTTGCTAATTTTTTTTTTTAATGATATAGGTAAAAAGTCGAATTTGTATAGTGTAGAGTCAATGTTAGTTTTATTTGTCTATATATAGGGAAAAAAATATCATTACAGGGGATTCTGTTTCCATATTCATGGAAAACAAATTGTATTTCAGTTTCTGCAGTAGAAAGCATCACTCTGCAGCAAGAAAGGATACCCAATTCCCTTCCTCCTAGAAGGAAACATGATACACAGAACACTAATCACAAACCCAATCACCAGAGGAACACTATTTGTAACCTTTCGCGGCAAATCCAGATCATAACAGCTCAAAACATCAGAATGGGATGCTGCAAAAGTTAGAAAAGCAAACAATGAAAGCAAAGAATGGAAAAGATCAGCCCATCTCAGCCTATAATCCGATGGCACACAGGGCATCTTTCGCCCTCCACAAAAGGTCCGTATCCCATTGAACGTCGCCAGGCCATAATACAACCTCCCTGTGGCTGTTCGGAAGCTATCAGTGAATGCAAAGAAAATACAAGAAGCAGCCGAGAGGAGCAAGAAGAAACCCATCAGCCATCGGCATAAACTACTGCATTGCCCGTCTTTAGTTATGAGGGGAGAAAAAATGGTGAAGGCAAGGACTGTGGCAGCGGGTAAAAGAACGTTGAGGCGAGCTGTGCCACTTAAAATCGCGCAGAGGAGAGAGATGGAATCGGGTTCAGCTATGTCTTCGTCGTCTGCTAGAAGGTAGTGCTCTTCAGCTTCTCCTGTTTCTATCAAGTTTTCGCAGATTGAGTTGTGCATTGTTGCTGGAAAATTGAGACAAAATGTTGCTGGTATAGGAAGGGTTTCATAGTTGATGACTTAAAGTGTATAGGAGATACTTTGTTGAGATGGGAGGGAAAAGGAATTCCTTTTCCACACTTCTTCCTTTCTCTTTTCCTTGATAAACTATGAAGAGGGAATGTATAATTCCTTTACCAAGTTTTCAAGTGGCTTTGGGTTTTGGTTTAACAAGTGAATTCATACTACTTTGAGATGATGCCATTACCTACATAAACATCATCTTTTGCCATTATCTTGTGTAGAAAAAAAAGGATAAAGAAAAACAAAAGGCAAAAGTAGCAAATTATAAATTATATGTTTAATAGTAAATGTGTACTAAGTTATTGCGAAAAGTTTAACTTTTGAACGGTGCAGTCAACTTTTGGGAATTTCAAAATTTATAAGTAAGAGAACATAAAAATTAAAAAGGAAAAAACTTTTAGGCTGTCGAGCCATCATATTTGGACTGCTGAGTTAACTCGAGACCAACTAAAATAACTCGTTATTTGTCTTGTTATATTTTGAAGTACTCCCTCCGTCTCATAATATATAACGTTTTAGAGTTGTGCTGGACAAGAATTAAGAAAATAATTGTATATTATTAAATATAATATTAATTGCCTTTAATACCCTTTACAATGCATATACTTATCTGATACTCTCTCTCATATGTAATATTTTTTTATGAAAGGTAATTTTAAAAAGATTGTGATTAATTATCCTATATTATATAAAACGTTAAATAATTTAAAAACAATAAAATCATGAGTAGATAAATTAGTCTCTTAATTTGTTTAATGGGCTCCATAAAGCCGCAAATTTTGACATCACCTTTCATTCAAAGGCCTCTTTTTCCCGGGCACACATAATAGACCAAGAATAGAAATTTAAAATGACTTTCACTATCCTTCTGGTCGGTTGCATCTTATAGTGATTAGCATGCAATATCAACATTTTTACTATTTATTGCCAAAAATATACTCTTTACGTATTTTAAAATTTGGCTTAGTTTAATTTTTTTCAATCAAATTAATTATTTTTATAATCAAAATTTATATTTTTAAAAAAATATAGGTGAAAATTATAATTAAAAGAAACTATATTAAATTTATTAATACTACTACTTTTTATGATGTTAAAAATATAAATAAAAATACATAATACGGAGAAGGGTGTATTAAATTTATGCTCAACGTTGGTTATGGTTTTATTTCAAGAACTGATATTTTCACATGAGAAAATAATATTTTCACACGATCTCTCTCACGTGAATAATGAATGGGTCCCACCCCATGTAAAAATATCAATTCCCTTTTATTTCCAATTAACTTATCTATACGTTGAATATTTGGACCCTCACCATGTAAGAGCGACAAAGACCAGACCTAGTATTTTCAAATGTATAGCGGAAGTAATAAGCAAACAAATAATGATACTATCACATAAATAATCTCACATAATGTTCACACACACATATATATACTGCGGGATCTATATATTAGGCGGAGGCCCACAGTATGCATGTGTGTATGTGAACATTATGTGAGATTTTTTATGTGATAGTAGCATTGTTGTAAGCAAACTAGCCTCAGGGCTGACCGTTCTTCCTCTCATAGATTTTGGGAGAAGAAATCCTTCCCTATATTTCTTTTCTTTTATTCTTTATTTTTTAATAATAATTTATTCTCCATTCTTATGAAATTTTCTTTTTATTTTTACCATGAGACGATTGACCCGTTTATGTAATCAACTACGGTCTCCGTCCCAAAAAAATTAGCAAAGTACAATTTACACGCACATTAATAAAAATAAAAATAGAGGAAATAGAGTACAAAATTTTAAATTTATCTTTAGTAATCCCACAAGATTATATGAAGTGATGAATATTTTGAATTTTTTTATACTAATGGACCCCACCAAATGATATATTTAATGTCATTTTTTTGGAATACACAAGTTTGTATATTTATTGGAGACGGAGGGAATAGTATATTAATAAACTCAGAAAAAGTAAAGAAAGAAATTTAATTTAATTAACAAATTAACAATGAAACAAAGTTGAGAAGAGGTAGCACTTATTTTAACTTTTTAATTTAAATATGTTGACAATGAAACGAAAAATATTTAAAAATGAAAAAAAAAAGTGGCAGATAAATAATATTTTCTCCCGGGTAGGTAGGGCAACTTTGCTTTTGAATTACATAATCAACTTTGCTTTTTCTACACATTGGAAAAGAATTTTCTTGTTTTGTCAGTGCCTTTCCAACCAAACACCACAAAAAAATCAAATTAGAGTAATCTTGGTCTTCATCAGTTATTGGGTCCCACCTTAATTGTTGGGCCCTATCAATTCATATTGAGGTGATTTTTGTGTTTATTCTTTTATGTTATAATATTTGTTAATAAATTTACTCTTTAGGCACATAAAATAATCTCATTTGTGAGAATATTCTGTTAGCAATTACATTATCAAAGTATTTTACCAAACTAAATGCTTCATAAATTTAGAGATAAAAATAAAATAAAACATATTCTCTAAAATATGTAAATTTTACATTTAAACTCTCTTGCTAATAATAGTTTATAAAAGTTAATGGTTAAATTCATAATAAAAAAATATTATTTTCACGATAATAGTATCGCTATATATATATATATATATATGTTCACCGTCACAATACATTTACTGTAACACTTTTATGGTGAAAATAATAAAAAAATATATATAAAATTAAATAAGAATGATAAAATATGTCTAGTCTAGAGGTTGCATTGGCCGTTGGAAAGTCGGCGGATTTTAATCCGTCCCATCAACACTTTTGTATTCATAAAAAGTGATAATTTGATTTCTTCCCTTGATCTGGATAAGATTCGAATTTAAAAATAGTATTTGTTGTTTCATAAGAATGATTAATATATTTTAATAAATTATATTATTTAAATAAAATAATAATTGAATTAAAAAAAAATATTGGGTAACTAGAAAGTGTAAATATCTGAATAATTATTAAATTTTAAAATATCTTAAATTAATTTTTTAAAATTAATAATGATCTTAAAATTTAGAATGAAAGGAGTACTATATTTATAGAAGCTTCATATATTTAATTTTTTCATTAAGATATAATTTTTAATGATTTTGATTTATATGTTTCTTTTATCGAGAAGATAAGAGGTAAATAAAATTTAACTAAATAATTTTACTCTCTTATCAAATTAGATATGAAATTATTAAGAGATAAAGAAATACCAACTTTAACCTAAATCGGACTCTTAACTATCACATTAATCATTTATATTGAAGGAACCGGCTCTATTAGTGTAAAATATTGCTATTATCACATAATTTTGGGTCACATATGCGTCCAATGGATGAAAAAGTATTGAAAAGATAATAGAGATAATAAAAGAGTGGGAAGAGAAAAAACAGAAGTTGAGTTTTAAAAAATAATTACTATTTCTTAGAGGGTAAATTTGGAAATTAAAAAAGTTTCAAAATTTTGTTTATACAAAAAATAACTGTCAGACCTCCTCCCGCTTTATAATATAGATAGATAAGACCACAAAGTATAGTTATTATAATTTAAAAAAAATTTAACAAATAAAATTTTCATGGATAATACGTTGAAACAATGGCCTAAGACTATATTCATTTGTAAATATTATAATCATGGGATTATATTCTCCTGAATTATAATTTTAAAATTATTAATTCTCAGATTAAATAATCTTAATGACATATTTATTTAGTATAAGATTAATCATGAATAATTTAAAATAATTTTATGTTATATTTGTTTTGTCTAGGATTATTTAAAGAATTGAATAAAACCTTATCGTTTTAACTATCATACTCTTATTAATAATAACAAATAGATCGTACTATTAGTACTGTGAGTATACATGAATAGAATATATAGGATACACCAGTCATTTTAAAAAAGGTAAACGTTAATTTTATTCACAAATTTTTAATCCCAATGATATAAATTATAATATATAATTGGACATGGTATTAAATAATCGTCCATTCCAAGTCATTTTGTTATCCTTAGACTAACAGTCTCGGGAGTGGTTAGGATGAAGTTAATTTTAATCAATTGATCAATACATTGTCGATGCGCGCGTCGAGAGGTGATCTCTCTTCCTGCATGTCAGTATTGTATTGATCAATTAACTAACTTATTATAAAGTTAACTTTATGATAATCGGATCCAACATTCTCAAGTTCACTTTTTAAAACAAACAAGGGAGTACTTAACATTACTAGTTTAGTTCCAAGAGTTATCCTTAATCCATTAAATAAATTCTTTTAACTTTCAAAATACATAATTAAGAATGCCTTGACTATTTTTTTTCTTTATTTATATTAATCCTTACTTGTGCAAGTAAAAAATTGTAAAAAAAATATAAGAGATAAAAAATTTATAATATTTTTAAAAAAAGTGTTACACAATTTCAAGAAAAATATTTTTTTATAAAATTTTAAATATATAAATTTTCTAATAGTGTTTATTGTAATAACATAGATACTCCTTCATTTCAGATAATTTATCTTAATTTTAATTTTAGGTAGTTTAAGAAAATATTAAATTTATGTAAATGTTGGGTATCGCTTTAAAATACCTATAATGGATCTCACATATTTTTATTTTTAAAGGAATAAAATGACAATGATTACATATTTGAAATTTAAGTTGATATGCATGTGCATGAATCATAGGATTTCTAAATTATAAAAGTACAAATAATAATAAAATAATATGGACCAAACAAAGTTTAATGGTACTTAATTTTATAATAATTTTTAATTTAAAAAATTTCATTTCTCTTATAAATGAGAGATTCATTTACTATTAATGTGTTTTTATGAAAATAATAAAAAAACAAGTTCATATTAGAAATTGAAAGTTTTGTTAGGGGTAAGCCAATTATACAATCTCTTTGCGTCCAAAAATGGTAAAATGTTGAGTCCAAACACGCGTATATAGGGGCCCATCCATTTTAATTTTTATTTATTTCTTCAACCATGACATTATAATATATATATATATATATAAAAGGTCCGGATCTTAAGCTTACTCTTTATCAAACATACCTTGCTTGCCCTTTTAGCTACCGATCGGGCGACGGTTTGGTCCGTTGCTATATATACAACCGTGGTCGTCCGGTCCGTCGCTAAAGAGGGGTAAGCAAGGTATGTTGAATAAAGGGTAAGTTAAAGATCCGGACCGTATATATATATATAATATATATACATTCAATATTTTTTTTCTTTTTTTAATTGACCTTTTTAAAATTTCAAATGTGCCCCCACAGTCTTTGTTTATTGCGCAGCCAACAAAGTATTTTGTGATGAAATTATAAAAAACATGAAAATCAAAATCAAAACTACAAATTGTCAAATTGTATATCAATGGATAACATTTGTTAATTATATATGAAGAGCTTGGTTATTAAATTTAAATTTGTTGACAAATTAATTTGATTCGAAGTCAAAATTTGACCAAATTATTACATAATCTATAAATGCACATAATCTTAACTACTCTCTTCATTTCTTAATATTCGTTTTAGAGTTGTGCACAAATATTAAGAAAATGATTATAAAACATCAAATATAATATCAATTATTTATATTATCTTTATATTAGAAAAAGAGAATGTTATTTATTAGACAGATAATAGTGAGAGAACTAAAATTATATTACTATTTAATACTTGGGGGTAATATTAAAAATTAAGTAATTAATACTTATTTGAAATTCTCAAATGACTTATATTAAGAAATAAAAATATTTTTTTAAAACAACTTATATTAAGGAACGAAGGAAGTATGCTGGTAAGAAACGACCAGATTATGTATCTAGTCATTTAGCTTGCGTAAATATAAATAATATTATTATCACATAAATAATCTCATATAATATTTACATACACATATATATACTGCGAATTTCATATGTCAAACAGAATTTATAATATGCATATGTGTATGTAAATATTATGCTAAATTTTTTTATATGATAGTATCATTGTTGCGTAAATATAGCCCGAGTGTACACATAGGATGTGTTGACTTTTCGTTGAAGATACAGCGACATCATCATTCATGTCCACATTAAATTTTTTTAATTTATACGCATAAATAAATATGATGCCACTTGTAGTATCAGTCCGTTTTCAGGAATTACCGTCTTAATGCTTCTTTCTCCTCAATTCATCTCCCTTCATTCTCTCTTTTCTCCCTCTTTCGCAGTTTCATTCGAATTTTTAAGTTTTTTATATTCTTTGCCTCACAGTGAACAGAGAGGATATCCCAAATTTGCAACTGTTTGTGAGGTAATGTTCATTCAATCTTCTTTTATATTGGGTTTATAATGATTTATGTAATCCCACAAACTTAGCAGATAAATTTCTTTGGACCTGTAGGGTGTTTCGGTTTGTGGGTTCTTTTGGTTTTGCAGTTCAACTTGTGATATGGGTAGTGTTTGATTTGACTCACTTGTTGGGAGTTGATGATTCTTCAGATTAGCATATAGTCTTTTTTTTTTTTTTTTTTTTTTATGTTTAGGGGGAGGGGGGTTGTTTGGTTTTCCTTATTTGTCTGGAAGTAAGTGTATTGTTTAGGATTAATTGCTAATAATTTTTTTGATTGTTTATAAGTTTTTAAGGCTACGTTTGTTTGTAAAAATGATTGTTGGGATAAGACTATTTGTTCTAATTTATTATCTTTAATTCATGAGTTATGTTTTGTCATTTCTTAGACCATTTGGTGATGGATTATAATCCCAAGTGGAGAGGTGGTAGTATATAATCTCGTACCAAATGACCTTAGAAATGATCACAAATAGTCGTTGGATTAAATAATCCATACTGACAATAAATTATTACAAATAGTCTGATGCCAATCATTTTTGCAAACAAACAAACATACCCTTAGGGTTTAGGGTTGTAGTTGTAAAACACTAAAGTCAGGTTCTAATTTTTGTTTTAGAACATAGATGACTATTAGGTTGAAATTTTAAGTCTGACACACCCTGCCATGATTTATGTTTGCCCCTCTATCTGGTTCTATAACACTTCAAGGCCCTAGGATTCTTTCATTCTCTCATAAAGCAAACAATTATTTTGATGTTTTTCCTAATAATTGTTTTGTTTTTCAGAAAGTGAACGAATTTAGGGGCCTTAAAAGTGTTAATAGTAGTAAGAGGAGCTTCCATCTTCCATTTTGGTGGTTGTTTTTGTTCTTCCCCTTTTTTAGTGAAAGAAGTAGCTTACCTTTCTTTCTCAGACAAATTTGCTGATTGGGTTTAGCTTGAAGACACAGGTTACAAGAGTTTAGTGCAAGTCATAAAAGAGTTCGACTGCTTCATTCACAAGCAGTAGTAGCTGTATGTCAGGCTTCAGTGAAGTTTCATTTCTCTTCTTGTATTTGGCTTCATTTTGTCCAATTTGGTTATTTAGTTGAATATCTATTTCTAATGATTGCTCTCATCTTCTTGTCTGTCAGGTGACTTTTCAGTCATTGGATACTCATATGGCAGGTATCCGCCTCCTCCACCTTCCTTCAAGAAGCAAAAAAACTAAAGTTAGAGAAGAACAAAACTCATATTTATTTATTTAATTTTGCATTTTCTGCAGGGATTATCTAGACGAAGGGAGTTCATGCAGTGGTCAAGACGGTTCCAATTTTAGCTCAGTGGAGCGTCTTCATGACATGAACATGCCACCTCCTGTTAATGGTCTTTACCCATCAAATGTAATGGTGAAAAACAACCTTGACGGAAGCATGAGTGTAAATAATGGGTGCACTGTAACTGAAGAGGAACTTAAAGGAATGGGTAATGGTTTACCCCTTTGTGAGGAAACTGATAACTCTCATTCTCATAAAGGTGAAATGGATCTCCAATTTTGGTTACCCCCCGAAACAGAAGACCAGGAGCATGACATCGAGGGTAGTGTTGCAAATTATGAGGACGATGATGAAGATGATGAATGTGATGATGGTACAAAATGGGGTAAACCTAGCTCTTTAAGTAGCTTTGGAGAACAAGGCAGTGGGAGCTACAGATATAAAGAGGAGAAGCAAAAGGCAATGGATGACGTGATGAATTGCAAGTTTAAGGCTCTTGTGGGTCATCTTCTTAAATCTATGGGTGTTGTCTCTTCAGGTAAAGATGGTGAGAATTGGGTGGATATAGTGACTTCTTTATCATGGGAGGCTGCTTTGTTTGTGAAGCCTAACACTGGTGATGGAAAGGCAATGGATCCTGATGGATATGTGAAGGTCAAATGTGTTGCCACTGGTTGTCGAAGCGAAAGGTGATAGCTTAAACCAGTAATTGTAGCTACTAATGTTAGATATTTCTGGACGACAACTTACGATTGCTGAATTAGTATCTTCTCTACTTGCTTGTTGGTGGTTAAGATTAGAACATCTCTAGTTCACTTAGGTGTCTATTTTTCTTTCTTGTTTTTCTATTTCTTCATGAAAGATAATAAAAGTGTGTACCTATATTAATTAATACTACCTGAACTTTAAATTACAGAAATTCAAGTTTTTATTTGATTAAAAATTTCAATAACTGATATAAAGTTTCAGACTTGTAAGAAAAGAATGAGAAAAACTTAATCTTTGAACCATAAAATGACAAGATGTAGACAAAGAAGAAATTATACATTTCTATTGTATACTATACGTGGGAGTTGTGTACAATGCATGGATGCCAGTAAATTCCCGCAATTAATGTCAGTGAGCAGATGTTGGGAGAATATTATTCTGGAAGCTTTAATTTGCTTTGGATATTGCAGTCAAGTAATCAAAGGAATGGTCTTCAAAAAGCAAGCTGCACACAAGCACATGCCAAGAGAGTACAAGAATCCTAGATTGCTGTTGATTCAGGGAGCGCTTGATCTCTCTTTAAGTGGATTGTCAGCCTTCGAATCAATGAAACAGGTACATAATTTAATCATGAAGCCTACTTAAGCATGTTACTGTATTGCCCCATCTAGTTATATGTTCTAATCACGTGCTCTTGAACAGGAGAAGGATACTCTGAAATCTATCATTGAAAGAATAGAAATGTGCCATCCAAACGTGGTTTTAGTGGAAAAATCTGTTTCTCGTGATATACAAGAATCCATTCTTGCAAAAGGAATGACACTAGTTTTTGATATGAAACTCCATCGCCTACAGAGAGTTGCTCGCTGTACTGGATCATCAATCTTGTCCTCTGATACATTGTGTGAAAAAAAGCTTCGACAGTGTGATTCCTTTCATCTCGAAAAGTTTGTAGAGGAGCATGCTGCTTTTGGTGAAAGTGGAAAGAGGCCAAGCAAAAGTTTGATGTTCCTTGAGGGTTGTCCTACACGTCTGGGTTGTACAGTGAGTTTCATTCACTTTTTGATGCTTACTTCTTTTAGTCCAGAACTTTGTTCGAGTTGATTTATGTTTGACGTACTCTAGATATGAATTTTTGATTAAGGAGTTAGAATTTCAAGTATCCTTACTTTAAGATTGTTAATGGCAGCAACGTGGCATGCACATGTGTAACTTTATATTATGTTTTGGCAACAAACAAGTTATACATATAATTGTAGATATTTGTGTGTATGTGTGAAGGATATTTTCTGTTGAATAGCATATTAATGTTTGGAATAGTGTTAGATTTGCACATTTAGGTAGCCTTTGGAGCGTGCTTTCGTTAATGCAATCTTGGCAGTCTATATTATGGCCGTGGTTAAAAAAGTGTAAAGCATCTTAGGTTAACATGTTAACTAGTGAGCTGTGTCTGTATAGTATAAAGGTCAATCTAGTCTTTATGCCAACTTGATAAGTAAATTCACCACATGCGGTTTACTATTAGACTATTAGTTATCATTGGTCGAGATTTCAGGTATTAATGTGTCATTCATCTATTTTTTTGATACTTTCTATTCTCTTTTCCAATATGTTGCTCTATTCTGAGAATTGAGGTATATACTTTGGGAGTCCATATTTAAGCTTTTATAGTTTCCAACAATTTAGATCATCCAATGCTAGTAATTTTTGGAACCAAAGGACTTTCCACTTTTCTTCTCTTGTTCTCTTCTAGCAATAGGAGAATATATGTTCATGTTTAGTGACTTATAAGTTTGTCTCTATTATTACGCAACGTAGTTGGGAAAAGAGTTTTCTTTGGGGATCTGTGGGTGGATATGCTATTTAATTTCTTACTAGGCTGACATGGTAAGTAATAGCCAGAAAAGTTTCGAGAGTAGTTCGCAATTTGAACAACTGTAGGCACAAGAACTGACAAATCAACCAGAGTTGACCTCACGGACTTTCCGATGCTCGAGTCATTTAAGACTAATAAAAGAGGAGAGACAAGAGATTGGCCAATGAACTTCACCCACATAAATGCTTGAGTCATTTAAGACTAGTAAAAGAGGAGAGACAATAGATTAGCCTATGGATTTCACCCAAATAAATGATAAATAATATATCAATGTCCTTTCTAGCAATTAAATGACGAAGAGTTGTTTATTGCATGAGAATTATGTTTATGGTTTTTTAGGTAAGAAATCATTATAAAAAGAGCTTTAGTCTACTAAGATACTCTTCTTTAACTGGTTGATTGTGGGATATTTACACTTTCTAATGGATATCAAAATACCATTCTTTTAACTTGTTTCTCGCTGGAATGTTTATAATTTTTCAACTAAAAAAAGTTTCTAAGCATATAATATAGTTAGGGAACATCCTAAACATATAATATTGTTCAGTGCCAGTTATTTTATCATTTCTTGTACACCCTGATTCTAGGGTTGAGAGCAGTGTTTCCAACAAGATGCCTTTACAACTCTTCTGAAAATGTTTATTAAATTGGCAAAAGATATCAACTATTCAACTATGTGAATATGATTTTTGAAAATTTTGAATTATGCTTTGTAATTCTCTTCAGTCTTCAGATTAATGAGATGTTCAACTACGTGTTATATTTTTACCGCTGTTCGCACAAGTACCTCATTACAATAGTATTTGCTTTTCCGGCTGAAAGTTCCCGTGCTCACCTCAGGCCACCATTCTTCATGGTCTTGGCTTGTGACCTGACACTGGCTGGTTATTGTTATAATATTTTTTTATTTGTTCTTTACTCTTGTGAAAATAACATTAAATTAATATCTTGTAGAAATTCCCATGGGATATCTATATGGATTCTCTTACTGAAACAATTTTCCATCTGATATGCTGAATTTATGAATTTATGTTTTGCAGATTTTGTTGAAGGGAACAAATAGCGAAGAACTGAAGAAGATTAAATTTGTGGTCCAGTATGCAGTTCTTGTGGCATATCATTTGATTCTTGAGACTGCTTTCCTTCTAGATCAAAGAGCTATGTTCTCTACCCTTCCTCTCAATGGAGTAGTGACTATTTCACTCACCGATCAACCACCATCTGTCTGCTGCTGTGATGCAAATGTTTGTTGTCATGAAGAGTCTACTGCTGAAACTGATTCTTTCGGAATGATTGGCATTCACATCTCCAATGGATTTCATGAAGAAGAGTCCCATAACTTGGGACTAGAAGGTAATACCTTGTTACCTTATGAACCATACAACCCAGTAGATTTTTCTGGGGTTTTATCTCTCTCAGCCTCCCAAATGGGATCTTTCGGAAATAGTTTTCCTCTTTTATATTCTTCTAATCAGTCTGTGTCCACATACTTTGATGAGGTCCCTGACTGTCGGATCCAATCTACTAATGAGGTTTCTACCTCTCCCGAGGTAAATGATCATTCTGATGTAGAAATAAATGGTAATTCTGATGAAGAGAATGCTCCTGATAATGATGGAACATCAGTTTACAGAGAGGCCCCCTTGGATACACAAAGTCTTGGTGGGACCTACGAAGACAAACCACAATTTAAGGATGACATCAGCACATTGTTTGATGCATATAGTATTTTGGTATTGATGTCTCGCAGGAATTCTTCCGAAGGGACCATCTGTAAGCCAAGTCATTTTTCTAATATCAAGTTCTACCGGAATTTCGATGTTCCCCTTGGAAATTTTTTGCGAGATAGCTTACTCAATCAGGTTTGTTCAAAGTCTGCATGTTTAGTTTAGAAACTTGTAATGTCACTGTGTCTTTCTAGACGAGATGAGTTTGACTTGTTTGGAGTAATTTGTTGAAGCAAACTTTTGCTGTGACTTGTTCAACTTTTCTTGTTTGTCTTTTACAAGTTTCTTTTCCGATCCCTTGTAGTTTCCACTCATAGATACTGTTGCTTTCTGCAGAGGCTCCTATGCAACTTGTGTGGTGGATCTCCAGAAGCTCATATTTATTACTATGCACATCATAATAAGCAACTCACAATTCAAGTTAGGCGTCTTCCTATGGAGAATCGTTTACACAGTGAAACTGAAGGGAAGCTTTGGATGTGGAGTCGCTGCGGTAATTGTAAACCTCAAAATGGAAATGCAAAATCTACAAAAAGAGTCTTGATATCGGCTGCTACCCGTAATTTATCGTTTGGAAAATTTTTGGAGCTCAGCTTATCAAACCACTCATCATTTAGTAAATCACCCAGCTGTGGGCATCAATTTCACAGGGACTTCCTTTACTTCTTTGGGTATGGTCACTTGTTAATGTTTTCAGTTGTTGGCAGAAATAAGTTATTCCTGCTAAAATGACAGGGTTTTCCAGGTTTAGTGGAGGTACATTCAATTACACTAAAATAAACTGAAACTTTGATGGGAATGCGCCTGTAATGACGTAGAAATAAAAAAAAAAGGAGGGGAAGAGGGGGGAAATAATGACAATTGGGTAGGGTGGCATTTTACTTTGTCCATGTAATGCATTCTAACTGATTTTATTATTTTTTCTTCTTTTTTTTTCAATTATTTTTGATATCTTGAGAAATAAAAGCATAATCTTGGTGCTTGCATAGCTCCTTATCCTCTGCGTATAATTTTTTGGTTTTGGTGTGCTAATTCGTAAATTGAATTCCATCTCTCGGTCTTTGTAGTCTATCTCAGGTCTTGTAACATCCTTTATTACTTTGTGGTTTTTGACTATATGTTCATGTCATGTTTGTCCAAATTGCAGATTAGGATCCATGGTTGCAATGGTCAAATACTCTCCAGTTACAACTTATTCTGTATATCTGCCTCCTGAGAAGCTAAATTTTTCCGATTCAATAAGAGGAGAGCGGCTTAGGAAAGACTTTGAAAATGCAAGTATTTTTATGAGTAGCTAGCTTTCTTCATTCTAATGGTGGTTTGATGTTTCTTTGGCCAATGATATAAATGTTATTTGGATTTACTCTTGCTCATTGCTTCAACTGAATATTTATTTATTTATTTATTTATTGCTATTTACAGATAATAGCCAAGATGTACGAGAAAGGGATTGGAATATTTCTTGAGATTGAGAACTCTTTGAAGAAGATTGGTTCACAGCTTTTAGGCTCAAAACTGAACATTCAAGGAACATTGAAGGAATTCTCTGATATTGAGGACATGTTAAAGCAGGAAAGGCTTCAATTTGAGGTTATGATACTTACCCAATTTTACTCGGTTAAGACCCCAATTTTACTCGGTTAAGACATTTTACTGTAAGAAGGATGGCTAGGTGGTTCTGTCATTCTTATGAATTTAATTTTCCAGTGGAGATTTTTATTTTTGTTGCCTATTTTTTCCCCTTGGTAAGATAATGAATGGTAGGTGCAGGTTGGATTATAGGCTCTACAACAGAGGAAAGGGGGTTTAAAATATGTATACATGAGAGAGTTACACGTGAATAACACTTACATATTTTCTTCTCTTTATCCTTTTATGTTGCTATCTTCTCGAAAATAATATCTTATTAAATACTATCTTTTCCAAAAAGAGTCCCAAATTGACTTTTTGAAGTATATTTGTGACATCTTTGAATTCAAAATTGATATGGATTAATTTGATTTTAGTCGATACATTTGTGAATATTGTAAACTTATCTAAATGTCTAGTAATTACAAAATTTGTTGTTTACAAAACTTAGATAAATTCACATCAATATCAAAATTTAGGATTTTGTGAATTGGCTTCTTAAAGTAAAGATAAGACTCTTTTTTGTGGAATGGAAGGAGTATTTTAAACGAAGTGCTTATTATACATGATCTTTTCGATCACCTTCATAATTCCGTAGTTTTTCAGGTTCTTGAGAGTTATTTCCATCTGTCTGATTTTCTAGGCATTATTATTTTTTCTAAAGAATAATTAGAAAATGTTCCATATAGATTCGTAGATCATGGATGAGTGGCCAGATAAGTTATGAATAGAGTATATGATCCCCTGATGGTAGGTCAGTTCTTGAGTGGAAGTATATGTGCACCTATTTACGCATAAGTATGGAGGTTAATGATGGACTTACATATGCATGTGTGAGGTGTAGCGGAAGGAATAAGATCTTCGTTTAGTTTGATGATAAAGGAGAGAACTGAGGATGCTCGTCTGGTTTTAACCATTAAAACAAGTACTACAAACCAAAAATCATGCAATCAACTGTAGTCTAAATATTGAACAAGTGATTACTTCACATTTTTAAAACTTGGAAGATATCTTGCAGCTAAAGGAATTTCTACACTTCAAAATAATTTCTTAGGATGTTTTCGATATATCCTTGCCCCAGTTTCAAATCCTAGTAGCCTCTCTCTCTCTCTACCCTCTATCTCTCTGTATATCCTATGTTTTGACGGACTTCTGTATAGAATGGCTTGCGCTTCAACAAAAGCGCCTCATGTATGAGTTATCTAGATGCAGGACTGCTTTTCTCAAATTTTATTTGGTTTTTCTTTTACAAAATCAGGTTGACCTTCAGAACACTATGAAGAATTGGAATTCAGGTGATGCTGTTTACAAACTTGTCAGTTTGAACCAAGTACAATGGGAGATTCTGCTTGTATCTATAGTATGGGATCGACGTCTTTATTCAATCGTCGTATCCAAATTTGCAACGAGTGATACTACAACCTCTGACAAACCGAGGGAAGAACAGAGTTATGTGAAGGAGGATGACACTGCTGGGGAAGGAGCTGATGGGGCAATATTTAGTGAAGAAATTTTGGACAATGGTGCAAACCTTGATAAGAAGTTGGAGACATCTGTTGAAACAAATGATTGTCCAAGTATAGAAGTCCCTACTGAAGGAGACAATTTTGAATCTACAACCATCTGTTCTCATGCTGGTGAGGAAAATGCTTCAGAAAATAATTCATCCCTGTCTGCTCGGTCCCAAAAAATTGTTCCAATTGCTAAAGATCTTGGAGGGGATGTTCTTGATTTAAATCTGTCTCAAAAGAATAAATCTTCTTTTTTGCTGATATCCAACCTACTCGATTCTGAAGGATTGGTCTGGACTCCGTTTCCTGAAATTAGACATGAGTACATGAAGGATCTCCAGAAAGGTCACTTGCTTAAATTTGAACCTATAAATAGCCATGGTCGAGAATCCAAAGTTCATGATATGATTGTTGACGAGGGCTCAAGGCTGCACATTCCTCTTGGCATTGACAACTATATTGTTTCAGATTATGAGGATGAATTGTCAAGCATAATAGCGTGTGCTTTGGCCTTGTTGAGGGATCCATCAAATTTAGTAGAAGATCTCAATGATGATGCCAACAGAGAGAGAGGAATGGATGCTAAAGCATATGAGAGATCACGTAGTGTGAGTCGACCGCCTTCTATAACTTCTTCTTATTGGTCTTCGTTTGGTTCTTTCAGTTCAGATGGTATATATTCTTCAACTAGCATTTCTTCAGACGACTCAAGCTTGTCCAGTATTAACGGGTTATATTTGTCAGATTCTCTGGTTTCCTTTGGGGATTTGCACCCAGAAGTCTCTATGGGGTTGAGGAAATTACCTGGAAAGGGTAAATATTCTGTACTTTCTCCTTATGCCAGCCAATTCCAAGAGCTGCGAAGACGATGTTGTCCATCAGAACTTGATTATATTGCTTCCCTAAGCCGCTGTAGAAACTGGGATGCAAAAGGTGGCAAAAGTAAGTCTTTCTTTGCAAAAACATTAGATGACTGTTTCATTATAAAGGAAATTAAGAGGACAGAATATGAATCATTCATGAAGTTTGCTCCGGATTATTTCAAGTATATGAAGGACTGCTTTGAGTTTGGCAATCAGACCTGCCTTGCAAAAATCTTGGGGATTCATCAGGTTGGCTTTGTAAAAGTGTGCTTTTATATTTCATATTTGTGCTCTTTAAATTCAAGTGACCTTAATCAAATTCGACTTTTGTTGCAGGTTACTGTGCGTCAAAAGAGTGGGAAAGAGACAAAACATGATGTCATGGTGATGGAGAACCTTACATTTGGGCGAAAAGTTAATCGACAGTACGATCTTAAAGGGGCTTTGCATTCTAGATTAAATTCAGCTCCCAATGGTTCAGGAGATGTTTTGTTGGATCAAAACTTTGTCAATGACATGAATGAATCTCCTTTCTATGTTAGTAGAAAAGCAAAGCGAAATCTCCAACGAGCTGTGTGGAATGACACTAACTTTCTCAATGTGAGTATGCCGTTTGTTGCCTTTGGGTACAGTTTTCATCATCTCAAAATACTTGAGCATTTCTGATTTGATTCTCTCTTCTTTTATTGCTAAGCTGATCGAATGACCATCTTTTATTATTAGGTTTAGTGGACGATCAAGTACTACTTAACAAGTTAATAATAAATCATCCCTGATGCTATTTCATCACTTTCAATATAAAATATCCCCAAGATAAATCTCAGCGTCTTCAGAGAGGCAATAATTATCTATGAAATCCTGAAACATGTATAAAAAAATCTCTTTTATTTGCCATTTAGACTTTTTTTGTCATCTAATTGCTTTTTATCTACATTTGCAGTCCATCAATGTTATGGACTATTCTCTACTCGTAGGTGTAGACACTCAAAAGCGAGAACTAGTTTGTGGCATTATTGATTATCTAAGGCAGTATACATGGGACAAGCAACTCGAAAATTGGGTGAAGTCCTCGCTAGTTGTTCCTAAGAACCAGTTGCCAACTGTCATCTCTCCCAAAGAGTACAAGAAGAGGTTCAGGAAGTTCATCACTACCCATTTTTCGAGCATCCCAGATCATTGGTGCTCGCAAGTATCTACGAGTCCTGGCCATAATGGCGGTTCTTCTCATGGAAAGTCTCGCGGACAAGGGAGTGAAGATTCTTCTGATGTTTAATCTCCTGGTACAAGGTAACCATACTGGTTTCTCTGGTTAACTTCTGTTATATTCCAAAGTGGTCATATATAGAAGTCAGTTTTGTACAAGGGTATATTTCGATATAGTTAACACAACATAACCCTCTACTTTCCCCATTAATTCAGCAATTTTTTCGCGGATTTCTGGGGATTATGCCATATTAATTTTTTCTAAATGGCTAGCCGTAGTTGCAAATATAATTTATTGTAAATACTATTCAGCAATTGTAGAAAGTCGGGAGTAGTTTTGAGACTCCTGTAATTCTCTGCCATAAATGATAGAAAGGTACAAATATTTGTTGCAGGTTTTATTTGGTCTGCATGGAAGGTGTATATTGTTGTCATGGATATGATCTTCTTGGCTATCAATGAGTAATGGGAAACTTCTTTATTGGTTAAATTGCAGTTGCATATGGTTACATTGTGTTGCTGAGTTTTAAAATGGATGGAAAAGAAAAGATTTTCTATCGAGTTTTTTAATGAACAGAAAAACAAAGTATTTTGTCAAAAAATGGACGGATTTAAATGCAAAACTAAATAATGCAAGTAGATCTTATGTAATCCCTATTATACCCTCTACATTATAAGCACAACCATAGAACTAATATGAGGGTAAATTAGTAATTTAATGTAAGACGTAAGCGTTTTTTTTTTCATTTTCTTTTATAAATTTGGTAACAATATACAAGTTTTATATTATTTTCTTTTCTATTATATATTAGATTTTCCTTTCACTCTGATTTTTAGTATTATTCCAGTCTATGCTAAATTCTTGCTTATAAAACAGGCAGTTTGGAATAGCAATGGTCTTTCGCCTGGTTAGTTGAACACAAAAAAGAAACCCCTAACTACTGGCATTGTTTGCAGTTGGCTCTTCATTAACCCAATTATTATGCATTTGGTTATTCAGTGGAGTATTTTTTATTTATTTATTTATAAGAAGACTCCTCCAAGGGAGGCAAGTCATCAAGTTCCGGCAAGGGACAAAAAGCATGAGAGCCGGTTAGAAGGTGGAGAAAGTGACCCAAAATTTCTTTCTATTATTATATTATGATTTATGGGAAATTATATAGACATAATATATATATATACGGTCAGTCTTTCTAGCGAACTATAGAAAGCGAACTAAAAGCAAACCGGCTATAGTGACAGTTTTTTCCGTCGCTATAACATAAAAAATTGATTTTCTATATTATAGCGACAGAAAAAACCGTTGCTATAGCCGGTTCGCTTTTAGTTCGCTCCCTATGATTCGCTAGAGAGACGGACCCTATATATATATATATATATATATATATATTTTATTTTATTTTGTTGGTAGTTACGTGGATGATTATTAATTTGAATATGGCATGTCTGCCTTGTAATCTTATCCGATACCTGGTTTGTTAGATTTAAGGTCTAAAATATTACTCCTTCCGTTTTTAAAAGATTGTCGTTTTAGGAAGTAATTTTTTTTTCAAAAAGATTGTCGTTTTGAGTTTATCAATACACATTAGCTATTTTTTCCCTACTTTACCCTTATTTAAAGCTTTTTTCTATTTAAAGCTTTCTTTCCTTCTCAATGATTCTTATTCAATTCAATGCTATAATCCAAGTAGTAATTGGTTGAATTGAATAAGAAACATTGGGAAGGGAATAATTGGTTGAGACAATTAATAAGGGTAATATAATATTTTCGCTAGGTATTAATTACATTCCTTAATCTGTATGCATTAACCTTAAACGACAATTTTTTGGAACAGAAGGAGTACTACCTTCGTTCCTAAAAGATTGTCGTTTAAGGTTTTGGCACATGGATTAAGAAAGTCATTTAATACTAGTAAAATTTATTTGAAATTCCATCACTACCCCTTTATGAAAAATTGAAAATATTAATACAAGGGAGAGAATTTATTGGGACAATGAGAGAAGAAAGAGGTAATATAGAGAAGTAAATAATTTATTCTTGGGTCCTCTTAACATGTGCCTTTAGGGCACATGCTAAGCACACAGTTCAAGAGAATATTCTCTTGAACTGTGTGCATATTCTCTTGATTTCTACACTTGCACCAAATTCAAGGAAATATGCACACAATTTAAGAGAATATTCTCTTAAACTGTGTGCTTAGCATGTGTCCTAAGGGCACATGTTAAAAAATTCCTTTATTCTTTTAGAAAATTGTAAACGACAAACATTTTAGAACAAAATTTTTCTTCTAAAACGACAATCTTTTAAAAACGGAGAGAATAGATAGTGGACACAATCACACAAATTATATGAAAAACAAAAAATAAAGAACACGATATACCTAAGTTCACTAAATTGTGATTAGTTTTATACGTCTGGTGTATTCATTGATATGTAAAAAGCATAGCTGGTGTAACACGGGCTCAAGTATACATGACGCCGCCTGGCTTTCCTGTCGTAGTATCTATTGTTCGGACCCGCTGCAGCAGTGTGAGCCAATTCCTGTTGGAAAAACTCCTCCAATTATAACTGTCTTTGAAAAATTAAATAAACCAGAAAATAATATCACAATAATAAATCAAACACAAGACACCAAATTTTACGTGGAAAACCCTCTAAAATTAAGAGGTAAAAACCACAGGTCGAACTCCGAACAATTTCACTATAATCAACTGTGAATACAAATATCCCTTCCAAGTTTTATAACTAAAAACTTGAAATATTAAGAAATTGAAAGAATACAAGAATACCTCAATTAGAGTGAAAACTCAAATTACCTCACCACTAGAACCTTCGAATTAATTAAAGTCTTCAAGCAATTAATTAACCCGAACGGATGATGACAATTTGTGAATAAACTTTCACAAAAACCCTCTCAATTTTCTCTCAATTCTCACAGTTTTTCGTTCTCTCTATTCCGAGTATTAATCTCAAAACAGAGCACTCAAAATTCTGATTACTTGTTCTTTTTGTGTGTACTACTACATCACAAGTCCATGTATATATAGACTCCTTGAGTTGATCCAAGTTGATCTTGGATTGAAAAAATCCACTCAAAGCTTTCTAATATAATATATATACTTCCAGAATCCTAATTCATGTTGGCTTGGGAACTCACACCATTCCCAAATCCTTTTCCATATAAGAGATATATATTCCCTTAATTCCTTTTCCAATTAGACTTTTGTCTAAAAGACCTCATGGGTTTGGACCCCCACAAACCCAACAATCTCCCCCTCCAAATCCATGAGAGGAGGCTTTCACCGTGACTCCGTCACTTGGAGTCCATCCCGACCAACTCCTTGCAAAACTCTAGTTTGTCGCGAGTTACAACCTTTGTCAACATGTCTGAGGGGTTCTCGTCGGTATGAACTTTTTTCACTTTCATCAATTCATTTTCCATCACTTCTCGAAGCCAGTGATAACGAACATCAATGTGTTTGGTACGATTATGATACGTGGCATTCTTGGTCAAGTCAATTGCACTTTGACTGTCACAATAAACCACATACTCATCCTGTGTCAAACCCAACTCTTGGAGAAATCGTTTCAACCATAACATCTCCTTGCCTGCTTCCGTAGCGGCGATGTATTCTGACTCAGTTGTAGACAAGGCAACACACTTCTGCAACTTGGATTGCCATGATACAGCTCCCCCTGCAAAAGTAAATAAATACCCTGAAGTAGACTTCTTCTCTTCAGAACCTGCCATGTCTGCATCTGTAAAACCCTCCAAGACTGGACTCGAACCACCAAACCCCAAACACAAACTGGAAGTAGCTTTCAAGTATCTGAGAATCCACTTAACTGCCTCCCAATGTTCTCTACCAGGATTTGACAAATACCTGCTCACAACGCCAACTGCATGAGCAATATCTGGCCGTGTACAAACCATCGCATACATAAGACTCCCTACAGCAGAGGAGTAGGGAATTGCTGCCATATCATCTCTCCCTTCCTTAGTAGAAGGACACATACGCTTTGTCAACTTAATATGATTGGCCAGTGGTGTGCTAACTGGCTTAGCATCACCCATGTTGAACCTTGCAAGCACTCGTTCAACATACTTCTCTTGTGACAACCACAACCTTTTAGCTTTTCTGTCACGAGCAATCTTCATGCCCAAAATCTGCTTAGCCGAGCCTAAGTCCTTCATATCAAAGGACTTGAATAACTCACCCTTGAGCCTGCGAATCATATTACCATCTTGCCCAACTATTAACATATCATCTACATATAACAACAAAATAACGAAGTTATCATCCGAGAACCTTTTAACATACACACAATGATCTGCAATTGTTCTGCTGTAACCTTGATCCATCATGAATGAATCAAATTTCATGTACCACTGCCTTGGGGCTTGTTTCAGGCCGTACAAACTTTTCTTCAACCTGCAAACCAAGTGCTCTTTCCCTTTAACTTCAAATCCCTCTGGCTGCTCCATGTAGATTTCCTCCTTCAAATCACCATGAAGGAATGCAGTTTTCACATCTAGTTGCTCAAACTCAAGATCCATACTAGCTACTAACCCCAACACTGCTCGAATAGAGGTTATTTTTACAACCGGAGAAAAAATCTCATCGAAATCAATACCTTGCTTTTGAGCAAAACCCTTGACCACCAATCGAGCCTTGTACTTCACTAGTTTTTCACCATCCTTTTTCAGCTTGAACACCCATTTATTCTTCAATGCTTTCCTGCCCTTCGGAAGTGTAGTCAGCTCATAAGTGTGATTCTTGTGCAACGAATCCATCTCATCCCGCATAGCTCTCAGCCAATTATTCTTCTCTTTATGAGCCTTAACTTCCTGAAAAGTTTTTGGTTCTCCCTCCTCAGCAACTAAAAGATATTCAGACGAAGGATACCTGACTGATGGCACATGTTCTCTCGTAGATCTTCTTAGCTGAGGTTCTCCAATATCAAGTTGAGGGGGCTGCTCCCCCTGCTCAACACTCTCTGCATCTGATCCATCACCATCGTGCAACTCTGTATCAGTCACATCTTCATTCTGACCTCCTTCTCCAACTGTGGCATTCTGTAATGGCGAAGGAACTCCGCTGAGGTCTGGAACTTTATTTTTCCTAGGTTGTGTAACATTATCAAAATCCTCATAATTTTGGTGCTCATGAAACACCACGTCTCTGCTTCTGAACAATTTTCTCTGAACTGGATCCCATAACCTGTACCCAAATTCTGCATCTCCATAGCCAACAAACACACATGGAGTAGATTTGTCATCAAGCTTCGATCGTTGTTCCTTGGGGATATGTGCAAAAGCCTTGCACCCAAATACCCTCAAATAAGAATAGGACACATCCTTACCACTCCAAACCTTCTCTGGAATCTGAAAGTCCAACGGTGCTGATGGAGATCTATTAATCAGGTAGCAAGCGGTACGAACAGCTTCACTCCAGAATGACTTAGGCAGCTTAGCCATTCTCAACATGCATCGGACTCGCTCAATAATAGTGCGGTTCATTCTCTCAGCCACACCATTATGCTGTGGGGTGCCAGGAACTGTCTGCTCATGTCGAATACCGTGTTTCACACAATATGCTGCAAACTCTTTTGAAGTGTATTCCCCTCCGTTGTCACTGCGAAGACACTTCAATAATTTTCCAGTCTCTCTTTCAACCATAGCATGGAAACTCTGAAAATGCTGGAATACCTGGTCTTTTGTTTTCAACAAAAACACCCACACCTTACGTGAAGCATCATCAATAAAAGTAACAAAATATCTATTACCACCTAATGACTCAACCTCAATGGGACCACATACATCAAAATATACTCTCTCAAGTAACTCAGATTTTCTTTTAGAGGAGCTGCTAAAAGAAACTCTATTTTGCTTACCAAATAAACAATAATCACAAGGGTTTAGTACAGTACCTTTAGCAAAAGGAATGAGGGACCTCTTTGCTAACATCTGCAACCCTTTCTCACTCATGTGCCCAAGCCTTTTATGCCACAGATTCGGTGAAGATTCATCTTCAATTGCATTAAACTCGCTAGAACACACTTTCACATGAGTTTTGTATAATGAGCAACAAGCAGTACCTCTAGCGACTACCATAGTACCCTTGGTAAGCTTCCACTTTCCGCTGCCGAAGTGATTCTCATAGCCTTCCTTGTCCAAGGCCATACCCGAAATCAAGTTGAGGCGCAAATCTGGAACATGTCTCACATCCCTCAAAGTAATAGTACAGCCTACATCTGTCTGTATGCAAACATCACCAATTCCAACAATCTTGGACTGATCAGTGTTACCCATCCCCACAAACCCAAAGTCTCCGGCTTTGTACGTGGTGAAGAATTCTTTCTTGGGAGTAGCGTGATACGAAGCACCTGTATCAATAACCCAATCAATCTTCTGATCAACAACATGTAAGCATTCTTTTTCCCCGAACGAAAGAAGCACAACATCCTCAGTAACTGTAGCTGCAGTATTCTTCTCCTCAACTTTTCCTTGCTCACCAGTTTTCTGCTTGGCTAACCAGATCTTGCAATTTCTTTTGAAGTGACCCTCCTTGTTGCAATGAAAACACCTGTATGTAGCACCTTCTCTTGTATTTGACTTGCTCCTATGATTTCTGAAATTTTTGCTTTTACTGCGATTCAAGTTTTCCTTGTGAGATCCCCTGAAGTTACTTCTACCCCTGTTCTCTGCCACAAGTGTTTGTGTCTCAAAATTCAAACCCTGCTCCTTTCGTCTTGTTTCCTCGTTGTGTATGCTGTCCTTGACCATCTGCATGGTTATCTTTCCTTCCGGAGCTGAATTGCTTAGTGACACAACTAAAGTTTCCCAACTGTTAGGCAATGAACTGAGAAGCAACAATGCCTGAATCTCATCCTCAAGATTCAATTTCATGGTAGACAACTGGTTCACCAATCCCTGGAACTCACTCATATGCTCGGATACACTACTACCATCTTTATACTTCAGGTTCACAATCTTTCGAATCACAAAGGTTTTATTCTGAGCATTCTTTTTCTCGTACATGGACTCTAATGTAGTCCACAGTGTATAAGCATCCGTTTCCTGCGAAATATGGTGGAACACACTTTGATCGATCCACTGTCTGATGTGACCGATCGTTTTTCTGTTCATCTTTTTCCAATCAGCCTCGGTCTTGTCCACTGGCTTTTTCCCCTTAAGCTCCAGTGGATCATACAAATCCTTGCAGTAAAGGATGTCTTCCATTCTAGGCTTCCATATCGAAAAATTAAATGATGTCAATTTAATCATGGCGCCACTTGATTCATCCATTTAATTTATCAAAGACCCACCCCGCAAAGAACCTTGCTCTTGATACCACTTTGTTGAAAAAACTCCTCCAATTATAACTGTCTTTGAAAAATTAAATAAACCAGAAAATAATATCACAATAATAAATCAAACACAAGACACCAAATTTTACGTGGAAAACCCTCTAAAATTAAGAGGTAAAAATCACAGGTCGAACTCCGAACAATTTCACTATAATCAACTGTGAATACAAATATCCCTTCCAAGTTTTATAACTAAAAACTTGAAATATTAAGAAATTGAAAGAATACAAGAATACCTCAATTAGAGTGAAAACTCAAATTACCTCACCACTAGAACCTTCGAATTAATTAAAGTCTTCAAGCAATTAATTAACCCGAACGGATGATGACAATTTGTGAATAAACTTTCACAAAAACCCTCTCAATTTTCTCTCAATTCTCACAGTTTTTCGTTCTCTCTATTCCGAGTATTAATCTCAAAACAGAGCACTCAAAATTCTGATTACTTGTTCTTTTTGTGTGTACTACTACATCACAAGTCCATGTATATATATAGACTCCTTGAGTTGATCCAAGTTGATCTTGGATTGAAAAAATCCACTCAAAGCTTTCTAATATAATATATATACTTCCAGAATCCTAATTCATGTTGGCTTGGGAACTCACACCATTCCCAAATCCTTTTCCATATAAGAGATATATATTCCCTTAATTCCTTTTCCAATTAGACTTTTGTCTAAAAGACCTCATGGGTTTGGACCCCCACAAACCCAACAATTCCAATATGATTAATATATTTTGCGATTGTAATTTGAAAAAAAAAAAAAAAAAAACTCTCAAGACTCTTATATTATTATTATTATTGTTTCACCCCAGAGTCCTACAGAAAATAATGATGGTGGCTTGGTTTGTTTCATGATCAGACCAACGCTTCCCAATAGGGAAGACAGTAACTATCCTGCTTCTTGCTTTTGACATTAAAGGCAGCCCCCAAGGAATCTAACAATTATACTGTCCAAACCAAGCTTCCACTTTCATCATACTTTTTCCCTACTTAAAAATCATTACTCATTTACTATAACAACTACTACTCCCACTCCCACACTAGTAGTAGCAGCCGGCACTCTTTTTTCTTGCTACTTAAATGAATCACTCAGACACAAACACCCTCCACCCCCAGACAATAAAAAAGGTTAAAATAAAATATAAAGGGTTTTGACTCTCTCTCTCTCTCTCTCTCTCTCTCTCTCTCTCTCTCTCTCTCTCCTACCTTGTTAGACTAACAAGAAGCTTCCATTCCTTATACCCATATCTTTCTTGAAAGAGAGACTCAAATATACACACCCACACACATACATATATATATCGATATTACACTGATTCATAACAAATACTTGCTCTTACACTACTACTCTATCGTCCATATAACAAATATTTTACTTCTTACGTTATTAATATTTTTTAAATAAAAATTTGGACTGCCCATTTTTCTTATGGATGACACGTGTTTGTCCGACTACTGTCATAGCTAGTATTTGCAATGTATCACTCCCATCACATACACACATATACACACTCAAATATATATATATATATATATATATATATATATATATATGTATGTATGTATATGTGTAGTATATGAAGATTTGAATGTTAGGATAAAAATTTTGATTATGCAAGCTAGTATTTGCTATGTATCACTCCCACATACACACATATATACACTCAAATATACATGTGTGTATATATATATGTACAGTATATGAAGATTTGTATGTTAGGATAAAAATCTTGATTCTGCATTACAGCTAGTTTGTAGTTTTTTCTGGATTAATTTTCATTCATTCTTGCCCCCCCCCCTTTTTTTCTTTTTGCTCTTTTCCTGTTCATGAGAATCATGAGAAAATGTGAATTGGCTTCTTATGTTCCTTGCCACAAAAAACAGAGTTACACTTGAAAATTTTGCTCTCTAGGTCCTTGAAAAACAGAGATATTTTCAGCGGAGAAGAAAAGATGGAACAAAATAGAGAGAAAAAGAAAAGTACAACCACCCCACCCAACTACTGATTCATCTACTTAGTTGTAATATATATATATATATATATATATATATATATATATTTTGTTTTTCCTTTTCCTTTTCCTTTCTGGCCATACCATCTTCTTATATCTCTCTTCTAAGAAAAATAAGGCTACGTAACTCGACAGTACAACTCACGAATGCTGCTCGTGGTCTAAAATGCATTCAAGTCTTTCTCCCCTACTACCTGTGACTGCAAAAGTCTAAAAGCTTCTTCCTCCCTTCAACGATTTCATCAAAGAAATCATCAAGCTGCCCAATAATATTATCAGCTCCAGATCTCAAAACCCCAAAACACCCTTTTAAATTCTCCACCCTTTCTCTCATCCCAGCTTCAGATTCCCAGTCCAACCCCACCCCCTGTGAGCACCTCCTCTCCAGCTCCACCCTTAGCTCATCCATGCCCATTTTCGATCTCCGGAACTCGTGTAACAGAATCCCCGGCCGGCCGTTCGTCTGACTGATCTCCGCCGCCACCCTCCGCTGCAGCCTCCCTGTGGAAATCATGAAGGCCGATCCGAAAAACAAGCAACCCTCGTAGCCTCCTTGAAGGAAATTTGATTGTGGATAACAATACACTAACCCACACAGCAAGATCATTAATAGGAGTGAGCTAACATTTCTCATAGCATAAAGAACTCCTCTAAATCCACTGAATCCATTAAGCTTTGATTCAATGGATACTTTTTCGTCAAATCGGAGGGAAAGAGGCTCAATTCTTGTTTCCATTAATGATCTGTTCTCTTCCTCCAATCCAACAGCTTCTCTTCTACATCCCGAAATTGCCCGAATCACCTACACAAATAAACATAAATTCTTGTCAAACTAAAAATTACCCTTTTGAGTGGAAGTCCCGTTTGTGTTAGGATCATACCTGACGCGACAGTTGGGGGCTAAAAAGGCGATGATTCTCGAAAGAAGAAGTGATATTAAAGCCAGAGGAGTAATAATTCTCCATATTTGATATGCCGGACTTGAGTACATGACAGACTTCCCATAGCTTGGAGCTCTCATCCATGTATTCATCAAGCCATTTTTCGCCACCGGGCAAGTGAAGTTTTTGAACAAGGAGGGTCAACTGCGTGTGGAAGGATCGGAGAAGCGACAAAGTTCTTTGAAGGAATTGAATTGACATGAAATTAGTGGATAAAAAGACCCGTTCGAGATCATCTATTCCTCTGGTTAAAAAGGAGTAGAAGCCATTGACAGAATTGGTGGAAGAAGGATCCATCATAAGAAAAAGGGGATTGAGAGAGAGAGAATAATAAAAGGAAAAGGGAGGGGGGATATTTAAATGGTGGGAAACAGAGGAAAAAGGAGAATGAGGAAAAAGAAATGAATGGAAGGAGAGAATATCTTAGAAGCTCAGGTTTCTAAGGTTGAAAAGGATTGTTGGGAGCAATGATGGGTGTTTCCTATAGAGGGGAAAGGATGATTGGTAATCTGCCATTTTCATTGTTTATGTGCAGAAAGGAAAAAAAAAAAGAGATGGGAGAAAAGGAAAATACCACAACAACAGAGAGAGAGAGAGAGGAGTGAAAGCAGGACAATTCCTCCTTCTTTTTCTTCTATATTGCCTTTGTCCTACACCACTTTGCTTTTATTCTTCTATATATATATATTCTAGCCGGATTACCGGTGTCTGCGGTACGAAGGGGAAGGGAGAAGAGAGATTGTCGGCGCTAGAGAATGGGAGGAAGAGGGAGAGTTTGGGAGGAGGAAGAACGGAGGAGGATCTGAGAGTGAGACAGAAAGCAATTTTTTTTCTTTTGAAGTTAAAAATGATATAATGGACAATGAGATTTATCCAAACTTTGGACGATCCTGACCGTTTATTAGAGTGAGCGAAAAATTCAAAATCAATTGTGTTTTATTAAATATATATATATATATATATATATATTGTGATATAACAAATTTTGAATTTGACTTTTGACACGATTTATATCGTTAAAAAAAGATAAGATTTAATGGTGATAAGAAAAGACTGAGAGGGTATGGATATGTTACTTATTTTTGCCATATTATACTACATCTATTATTATAGTTTGAGTTTTAGTACTTTTTTCTTTTTCAGTATTTCTTGTAGTTTTTTTATTTGGACTTTTTATGTAAATCTTGTGTTAATTTTTTTATATATCTTCTATGTGTATATATATACAAGTGAGAGGAGAGAGAGAAAGGGTAAGTGCCAACTGCCAAGTGGTATTGCTGTAGTAAATCTTTTTGGGCATTGCTGTATGGTGTTAGATTGAGTTTATTGGTGTTGTAAAAAGTCTAAACCAGATTGACTGAAATTCTGCTTATTCTTCTACTACTTGGGAAGTACCCTCCCCCCTCACCACTCACCCCCCTCCCCCACCCCGCCCCAACAACTAAATTCTTCCATTTGGGTTTGATTTGAGTGCTCTTTGGCTTCTTCTTTCCTCTTTTTCTTCCTCGAGCAACTGACTTTGCTCCTCTACCTCCCCTCTTTTCTATTGAAATTTGTGGGGTTTGTTTCTCCTAGATGTAGTAATTAATCTCTTAATTCTAGTATTTGTTTTTGTGCTTCTTAATGAGATATGAAATGATGGGATTCTTTGCATTTGGTGGCTTTTTACACTTAAAAATCATTCTTTTTAGGTCACACACATCTTTAAATCTCAAATTTATATATTTTCTTACCAAGCCTGCATGATTTTATTTAGTTATGATTTGCCATTTTTCTCCCTTCATAAATTATAAAATTTGATGATCATAACATTAAAATTCTTATGATTTTCAATCCATCAAGTAAATGGAGTGTGATTAGGTGGATAAGGACCATAACCCTTTATGCTCCTAGCGAGCATCCAATATTTTCTCATTTTGTAATAATATCTCTATGTAATTTGTATATAATGTGTATATATAGCGTCTCTTTTTCTAGCTGGGAAAAGAGGGGACCAAGAAATCTTAAATGTTTTTGGGGGGTTTGATGTTGTGTTTATTTAATTGTTTGTCTACGAGGGTGCTCGTGGGTTTTTGGAGAATGGGTCAGTGGGACACTTTGGGAGGATGTTGGTCTTTGGGAAAGTGGATTAAGAACTACTACTACTACTATAAGGTCCATTATTTAAGGGCATTGATTCGGGCGCCCTTTATCTTTTTACTAAATACCACAATCACCTAAGTTAACAAAATTTATGATTATAACATATGATTTGACCGAGACTCGTTTAGCTAACGAGTCGAGCACGATCTCGAATCGAATCCGAACAGTTTGGACTTTTCGAACGAATATGAATCGAGTATCAATAGAAAATTATAATTTGACGAGGTTCGAGTAATTTATCAAACATTAAAACTTATTTGAGTCATATTCTTTGTAGTCATTTTTGTAATAAGTTCATGGGGTTAGTTGATGTGGTCCTCAAGCTCAAAATATTTATAATTGTTTTGAGGCCAAATGTGATTGTAATTGTTTGATTACTCCAGTCGTTTAGTTTCATAATAAATTTACACAGTTAGTTGAAGTGATCATCAATCTTAATATATATATATATATATATACTTGTAATTGTACGATTACCTGAATTGGGTTACTTTCGTAATAAATTCACAGAATTAATTCGAGCGATCTACAAGCTGGACATGCAATGTCAATATAGTTGTAATTGATATCTATATAAAACAAATTTTATTTTTGATAAACACACGGAGTTGGTTCAAGTGGTTCTCAAGCTTAATGTGATAATAACTGAATGAGACAAATATATTTTCGTAATAAATTTATGAAAATAATATATATTGCTTGCGATTTTACATATCGATTATTTTATTGCGAGCTAGGTGGATAATTCTAGCTATGTACTGATATACATCGCAATTGTAATTAGCAGAAATCTTTCGACTTTCGCAACATATTATAGCATGACTCTAAATTTATAGATTTAGTTTAAAGAAACCAAATAAAAAAAATAAGTTTGATGTTCTAGTTATATATTAGCAAAATTTTATTTCTCTTGATTTATTTATTTTTGTTAATAAATGTTATTGGCATAATTAGGGCCTCCAATTGGTTAAGATTATGATAATCTAACCCCATTGGTTTTTTTTACCTTTCATTTAGACGTGCTAACTGTGATTTGGTGAAACCATAATTTTGAATACGAATCACAACCACAAACCCTTCATCCACACTTCTCTCTTATTTTTGTAATCATCGACTAATTTCTAACTTCCTTGTTTATCTATTTATTTTGGAAAAGAAAATTCTTTCGGCTAGAATTCAAAAGATACTTTATATTACCTCCATTCTATAATAATAGTCGTTTTAGAATTCAAATGATAATTTATACTACCAATTAAGAGTCAAAAACTCTATATCAATCTTTTCTGTCTTTTCACTCTACTCAAGAACCCTAAATTCAGAAGGGCCTCTCCCCTTAGGGATGTCCTCCCTTAAATATATTTTATTTTGATCTAATAAATTATTTTTCCTTTTTGTGTAGTATATTTTACCTTTTTGTAAGACTTGTTTTCTTCATAATATGATTAAATTTTTTTTTCTTTTCTAAAAGGATTTCATTATCATCTTTTGAGATATTTTGATTTTTTCGATTGAGAGATTTTTTTTGGGTACATAAATAGTTGAATATTGATTGTTCAAATTTAGATGTGGCCAGTGGCGGACCTAGAAATTTTATGTTGTGGGGGTGAGTTTCTATTTAATAGGACATAATCTAAACAAAAAAAAACAAGTATTCATACATAGAGAGAAATTCTTGATTTTTTATGCTTTTCTTTTGGAAGAAAACAATATATGTAAAGCAGTACTAATATCTAATTATAAATTTATTTGACGCATATTATATATATGAAGTAGAGAGATTTTATTAATTTGCTAGAAAGTATTGCACATTTTTATTGGTAGTATAAAAATTATACCATATTCTTAAAGGAAATTGATATTTCTGCAACACTTTTTGATATTTTCACATGAAAAGTATCACTATAAATGTATAGCGACGGTTCGTCGCTATATAGGATCTATAGCGACGATTTTCATGTGAATATATCATTTTCTGTTGTGGTTTATCAGTTTCCATTCTTAAATTCATCCTAAAAATTCATACCATCAATATACTCGATTATTTATGAGTAAATATATATTTATATATCATTAAAATTCATAGAATTTGCAAAGAGGATTTATTTTGTGAAATAGAGAGAATACTATTTATGATTGTATTATCCAAATTAAATTAATTCACATATTTTTAAGTTTTTAAATTTTGGAAAATTAATTTTAAAAAGTCACAATAAAACTCACTTAGTGAGATGAATAAAATATTAATTATTATGAATGTATTTGAGTTTTTAAAATCAACTTAAAATATTTTCAAACTCAAAATTGACATAATTTTCTTTAATTTTAGTCAATATGCTAATAAATATTGTAAATTATCTAAAAAATATTACTCGATATACGAGACTATATTTTTTAAATATACAAATAGGTACCCAATATGTACCAAAAGTTTTCAAAAATCCTCTGGGGACCCCACTACCCCTAGTGTAAGTCCGCCCAAGATGTTGCGTTATCATGACAACTTGTTCTTTCGTTGCCTATGTTTTGCGTGTTTTATAATTATTTTGAGGATATGACTGAATTTCAGGAGTTTTATATGGTGTTCACTAGCGTTATTGTTACGACTCTTTAAATTTTTTATTTGAAAGAATTACTATTTTAGTTATTTTATTATAATCATTTTATCTTTTGTAACATGTTATAGTTTTAATATGTTTTAGTCTTTTGAACTATTTGATCAAAAAAAGGAGCACTATTTGTACATATATTTTTGATATTTTCACATGTTTCATTCTCACATAAAGGTGGCACACAGTGTATGTTCTTGTGAGAGAAGATCATGTGAAAATATAAAAAATACATGTAGTAATATTAGTTCCCCAAAAAAATAGTTAGGATGAAACTCCCCCAGTAACTAGGGTTGAGCAAATAACCAAATTGAAATCAAAATCGCACAAAAAATTGCACAAATTGCACCAACGGTTCCGACGTATGTGGCGGTTTTAAGTGGGTTAAAAAACTAAATTTACGGTTTCGATTTGGTTACTAATCAAAATCGCACGCATAAAATCGAAACCGCACCATGTTGATAGAGTAGCCTATAATAATTATGTAAGACCCCAACTTTTATGAATAAAGATTTAATTTTCTTTATATATTATTTCGAAATAGTAAGGTGTTGATTTGATAAATATGAAAGTTATGGGTGAAATGTGCAAACATTTTTAAAATGAGCAAGTGGTTATAAAATATTCTTGTTGTCGGGGAATATTCGTTTGGTCGTGGAATATTCTTGTTGTCGGGGAATATTCGTACGACGGCGCAGCTATTTGTGGGCCCCCACAACGGAATAACTGTCGGATATAGAAAGCGACAGAAATAACTTTTTTACAAGATAACGGCGTAGTTGTTACCGTTAGTACTGTTGAAATACCCGGTGGTTAAAATACAGTGATACACGGTGTTGCATAGTAGCACACGGTATTGCACAGTATTTCGAATTATTGAGTCTTACGTGAGAAGCCATTACTCAATTATTGTTATAGTAATTACTGTTCAATATTTTATATTATTGACTCAATAATTGCTACGTTGATATTTTATATTATTGACTCAATAATTGTTACATTGATATTTTATTGACTCAATAATTGCTACGTTGCCATTTTATATGATTGATTCAATAATGGCTACAGTTGATATTTTGTAGTATTGATTCAATAATTGTCGTTGCACAGTATTTCACATTATCAACTCAATAATTCATATTATTTGAATAATATTATTAGATAGTATTATTGACAATGTCTAAGGAAGTTCTGTTTAGGAGGGGTTATTTAATTGCGCGCCAGTAAGGGAGAAGTCCTTATCGGAAGGCCCCCTTTGTCCTGGGAACGACCTGGTTGTTAATATTGTAGTTCTATAATATTATTTGTGAATAATTAATTATTGATTTATATGATAAGGAAATATTTATTTTGTGGATATTAAAGAAGGAATTGGCGCTGGTGAGTTTTTATCAATATTTTGGTGTGAGAAATCATCTGTTTTTGGATTTCGGATAATTTATGTTTGGAATTTAGAAAAACTTCCTTCTGCAAAGTTGTAGAGAATTAAATTTTCTATGAAATGACATAGAATTTGTATTTTTCTGACAAAGGGGCTATTGTTATGAATTATTGAAATTTCGAAAAATATATATATTATTTAATGGGTGGGCCCCATTTTTGTTGAAAATCTGATTTTAGGCAGCAGCCGGCGGCGGAGGAAATTTAAAAAAATAATAATATTTTATTATTTTAGTCTCCTTTGGCATCCTAAGCTTTTCCTATAAATAGGGTGCTTAGGTTAGAATTGAAAATCACACCAGAATCAGAAGTTTTCCCTCTCTATAATATCGAGCGTATTTTTGTGAGTATTTCAATACTTTGAGTATTACTATTCAGTACAAGCTTCCGTCGGTATTATATCCGATATTCCAGTCAGAGGTACTATCTTTTTGAGGTAAGGGATGTTATTTTTTTTCGTAAATGATGTTATTCTTTTTAATATCATTATACAGAAATATTGTCATGGATTTTATGTTGAAATTCTTACTTTTTCCGTCGGGATTACTATTCACGTATACGGTACTATTCACGGAAAAATTAAATTTTCTTCGATTTGTCCAAATTGCTTGTTAAGGTTACTATATTTGATTGTATCCAAGTTTTGAGCTCTATTCTTGAATTTTGCTCCATAATTGATTATTACGAGGTATTTTTGAATTGGATATACTAAAATACGAATCCTTAGTCTTTGTCTTTTATCTCACTGGATTCGTTTTTTTAAAATATTTTTCATCATTCTCAGTCCTAAAAGGTGATGTAACTGAATATCTTTGGCCTGTAGAGCAAAGATGAATGATTACTTGATGAATATCTTTGGCCTGTAGAGCAAAGATGAATGATTACTTGATGAATATCTTTGGACTGTAGAGCAAAGATGAATGATTACCTGATGAATATCTTTGGCCTGTAGTGCAAAGATGACAGGTGTTGAGATGAACATGACCACTGATGATACAAATGAATATCTTTGGCCTGTAGTGCAAAGATGAATATTGATTCGAGATGTATATTGATTGATGTTACAGGGATAAAATATTGATGATGGACTTTTAAATCATAGAAGATAGTAGACTTCATTCTCTGCTTAACTCTTCTAATGAATTGTTATTTCCGCTGCGAATATTGATCTAAAGTTGGTTGTCCATTATATTTTATCTGATTTGTTGAAGACTAACGATAATTTATTTTCCATTATCTTAGTCATAATATTCTTTACTGAGCTAGTTGAGCTCACCCTTTTCATCTGTTGTCCTCTTCAGGAAATGAGAATGTTGCGGGAACTAGTCGGGGGACAGAGTGATGGTCCGAGTTAGAGCAGTAGTAGTCTTCACTATTTCTGATAAATAGTGTGATAATAATTATAATGAGGACTTAGTTTGAATCTTAATATTTTCTACATATTTGTATTGACACTCACAGTTGTGTGGTCGTATTTTGCACGACCGTATGATATAAAGTTTGTATTTGAATTCTGTACCATGTATTTGACGACTCAGAAAGGGTTGGGTTGAATGGACCTATTCTGGGGGTGTCACAATTTATGACTCTTTGTATTATGATTGTAATATCACTGTAATATGATCTTTTGATAACAATATGATGTAATATGATTGAACTACTCTTAGTAACAATATGTTGTAATATGGTAGAGTAGCCTGTAAATTATTATAGCATATTGTTACTAAGAATATTACAGCATATTGTTACTAAGAGTAGAGTAGTAAAGATTGTATTTAGCTTTTGTTTACTCTACTATATTCTATTATAATAATTTACATCATATTACTTTATTATATTTAGCTTTTGTTTAGACAAAACATTATAAATAATGTTGTGTTATCAAAGTGATATTTAATATTGTGTGATTCTAAATTGTTAATTTAAATTGCATAAAATTTTGTTGTTTGAATTGATTTTGGAACCGAAACCGCATCAAATGAATTCGCACCGCACTAATTACAAGCGATTTCATGTGCGATTTTAAATTTGTCAAACCGCACCTAAACGGTTTTGTGTGCGATTTGGACTTCAAACCGCACCAAATCGTACCATGCTCACCCCTACCAGTAACGGATTTGAAATAGAAATATAAAATATTATAGTTGTAATATATTTCAGTTTTTGAATTGTTTTTTATTATTATTTCTTTTAGAAAAAACTTCCTTGTTTTTATTAATTTATTTTGGAAGAACCCGTGATTGATATTATTATTGGCAACAAACAAGCTTGACCAATTTTTGACTCTTTGACGTAGTCCATTCAGGTCAATTACCCAACATTCCATTAGCGCACGTGTACTCATCCAAATATTTGACCAAGAGATATACACACACATATTTTATGACGAAATTGTATTGTCATTAATATAAAATCTTAAGCGATAAAAAAAAAAGAAATTAGTGTGAGTTTTATGTTGTTTTTAAAAATTCAAATTTAATAATCATGAATGCAGTGGATCTTTACTGCTATGTTTTAATCTTTTTCTTGTCATTTCAAGAATGAAGTTGAACTTATTGCTCAGTCTCTAGTTTACATGATCAAATTATGGGTAATAAATACACCATTTCTTCAATATTTTATGTTCTTTGGTATCAATTTTTAATAATTTAGGTAATAAATACACCATTTCTTCAATATTTTATCCAAATATGCCAATGGGAGTTGTGTTGTAGGATTTTTGAGCTGTGTGTGATTGTATTATTATTTTTGATTAACGAATTATCTTTTGATGTGAAATAAAATAAAATAAATCAAATCATGAGTATCTCTTACTCCAATTCAAAGAGAGCTTAAATTTGGAGTACTATAAGTAATAAATATGTCAAATTATACTTTTAATCCATTATGATTGACACTTCATCATTTATTCTAAATGATTTGGTGATAAATCAAATTAATTTAATTATTAAAATTTTCTAGTAAATTTTTTGAAAATACAGTCACAAAATTTGTGACTTATCATTTTAGATGTTGGCTAGTAGACATGGAAAAATCGGCCCAAACTCGGCCCGTTTGTCAGGTCTATTGGCCAGTGCCACAAACCTAAATTACAAAATAATAAAGAAAATACTCTATGTGTGACGCCCCCAGAATAGGTCCAGTCAACCCAACCCATTCTGAGTCGTCAAATACATGGTACAGAATTCAAATACAAACTTTATATCATACGGTCGTGCAAAATACGACCACACAACTGTGAGTGTCAATACAAATATGTAGAAAATATTAAGATTCAAACTAAGTCCTCATTACAATTATTATCACACTATTTATCAGAAATAGTGAGGACTACTACTGCTCTAACTCGGACCATCACTCTGTCCCCCGACTAGTTCCCGCGACATTCTCATTTCCTGAAGAGGACAACAGATGAAAAGGGTGAGCTCAACTAGCTCAGTAAAGAATATTATGACTAAGATAATGAAAAATAAATTATCGTTAGCCTTCAATAAATCAGATAAAATATAATGGACAACCAATTTTAGATCAATATTCGCAACGAAAATAACAATTCATTAGAAGAGTTAAGCAGATAATGAAGTCTATTATCTTCTATGATTTAAAAGTCCATCATCAATATTTTATCCCTGTAACATCAATCAATATACATCTCGAATCAAATATTCATCTTTGCACTACAGGCCAAAGATATTCATTTGTATCATCAGTAGTCATGTTCATCTTAACACCTGTCATCCTTGCACTACGGCCAAAGATATTCATCAGGTAATCATTCATCTTTGCTCTACAGGCCAAAGATATTCAGTTACATCACCTTTTAGGACTGAGGATAATGAAAAACCATATAAATAACGAATCCAGTGAAATAAAGTATAAGATTAAGGATTCGTATTTTAGTATTTAAAAATACTTCGTAATAATCAATTGTGGAGCAAAATTCAAGAATAAAGCTCAAAACTTAGATCCAACCAAAGATAGTAACCTTAACAAACAATCTGGACAAATAGAAGAAAATTTAATTTTTTCGTGAATAGTGCCGTATACGTGAATAGTAACTTCGACGGAAAAAGTAAGAATTTCAACATAAAATCCATGCCAATATTTTGGTATAATGATATTGAAAAGAATAATATCATTTACGAAAGAAAATAACATCCCTTACCTCAAAAGAATAGTACCTCTGACTGGAATATCGGATATAATACCGAAGAAAACTTGCACTTAATAGTAATACTCAAAGTATTGAAATACTCACAAAAATACGCTCGATATTATAGAGAGAGAACTTCTGATTCTGGTGTGATTTTCAATTTTAACCTAAGCACCCTATTTATAAGAAAAACTTAGGATGTCAAAGGAGACTAAATAATAAAATATTATTATTTTTTTTTTCCTCCAGCCGCCGGCTGCTCTCCCAAAAATCCATCAGCATATTTTTCAACCAAAAGTGGGGCTCACCTTTTTATTAAAAAAATATTTATTTTTTGAAACTTCAATAATTCATAATAAATAGCCCATTTGTCAGAAAAATACAAATTCTATGTCCTTTCATAGGAAATTTAATTTTCTACAACTTTGTGGAAGGAAGTTTTTTCAAATTCCAAACATAAATTATCCGAAATTCATAAACAGATGATTGCTCACACCAAAATATTGATAAAAACTCATCAGCGCCAATTCCTTCTTTAATATCCACAAAATAAATATTTCCTTATCATATAAATCAATAATTAATTATTCACAGATAATATTACAGAACTACAATATTGACAACCAGGTCGTTCCCAGGAAAGAGGGAGCCTTCCGATAAGGACTTCTCCTTATTGGCGCGCAATTAAATAACCCCTCCTAGACAGAACTTTCTTAGACATTGTCAATAATGCTATCTAATAATATTATTCAAATAATATGAATTATTTAGTTGATATTGTGAAATACTGTGCAGTGACAATTATTGAATCAATAATACCAAAATATCAACTGTAGCCATTATTGAATCAATCATATAAAATAGCAACGTAGCAATTATTGAGTCAATAAAATATCAATGTAACAATTATTGAGTCAATAATATAAAATATCAACGTAGCAATTATTGAGTCAATAATATAAAATATTGAACAGTAATTACTGTAACAATTATTGAGTAATGGCTTCTCACGTAAGAATCAATAATTAGAATTACTGTGCAATACCGTGTGCTACTGTGCAACACCGTGTATCACTGTATTTTAACCACCGGGTATTTCAACAGTACTAACGGTAACAACTACGCCGTTATTTTATAAAAAGGTTATTTCTGTCGCTTTCTATATCCGACAGTTATTCCGTTGTGGGGTCTACAAATAGTTGCGCCGTCGTACGAATATTCTCCGACAACAAGAATATTCCACGACCAAACGAATATTCCCCGACAACCAGAATATTTTATAACCACTTGCTCATTTTAAAATATTCGCACATTTCACCCATAACTTTCATATTTATCAAATCAACACCTTACTATTTTGAAATAATATATAAAAAAAATTAAATCTTTATTCATAAAAGTTGGGGTCTTACACTATGCATTTCAAAATTAGAAATATATTTTCTCAAAAGAGTTAAAATACATTTCTAATTTGAAAGTGAGGGTTAGTATATAATTAAAATTTGTTTTTTCTTTTATTGAGACTTTTTTTCTCTATGAGATGACTGGTTTCTTTCTAATTCATGAGGGAATTTCATTATCATCTCTTGAGAGATTTTAATTTCTCCGCTTGGGAGATTTTTTTCGTTTGCAAGGCTTTTTCCAGTACATGAATTTTTTGAAAATATATTATTTAAATTTGGATGTGGCGTTATCTTGGCGACTTGTTCTTCCACTGCCCGTATTGAAGAATAGTCCAAATCTACGTATTCTATTATTATTTTAGGGATATGACGATACTTTAAGAGTTTATATGGTGTCCACGTACTAGTGTTGTTGTTACGATTGACCTTTTTTCCTAATTATTTGTTTTTTTTTTGTTTAAAAGAATTACTATTTCAGTTCTTTTATTGTAATCATTTCATCTTTTATAATAAATTACAATTTTAATATATTTCACTTTTTTGAATTATTTGATTAAAAAAAATTGGTGCCACATTTTTATACCAGACTTCTACTTGTTTATACAGGTGAGTATATATCTTATGACATCCAACTATCATTTGGATTTCTTATTTCAAAATTTTAGTCCTACACAGTCATATATATATACTTGTGTACGTAAAAGTTTATTTTATAACCATACATCCTCTCATTACTTCATATTGATATTTATTAATCTGGGATTCCTAAAAGTTAATTATAAGCAAAAAGCATAAGTACTTGGTTAATTAATATTAAGCTTATTAATTAAGGGCTAAACTGATTTATTAGCACTAGGTAGTCTTTCTTTGGTTTTGAATTTGATAAAGTTGATTCAACTTTATTGCAACTTTCTTAAAAGAAATAAAAGCAAGAAATTAAGTTCAATCAACTTCTTTAATGCTGATGAGATCTGTCTGCATGTGACATTTAGATCCAAAAAATTAGAAAGAGAAAAACAATATTTCGTGTATCATCAAATCAAGTTTTGCACTAGTTTTGGCTTGTATATATAAAAATATTATCAAAGTAAATGGTGGATTACGCATGAATATTTGATATGAAAACATGCAAAAAGCTAGAACATAATTAGCACTAAATTACTACTAATTAATGTATCTGTAATTTAATGGTAGGGCTTTGACATATGCACATTCTGTATTGATAATTGTCATTCCCTAAAAAAAATGCACTAATATGTATAATAATTATCAAATTAAATTGTGTACATATTTGTGGGTGATTCTAAATTCTGTGTTTAACTTATTTTCAGAGCTTTCTTTTGAGATAAGGCTCATTTCCTAACTTATTATATTTAAAAGGAATTTCTTAACATGTGTCCTTAAGGCACATGCTAAGCACAGTTCAAGAGAATATTTCCTTGAATTGTGTGCATATTCCCTTGAACTTGGTACAAATGCAAAAATCAGAAAAATATACATACAATTCAAAAAAATATTCTCTTTAAACTTTGTTCTTAACATGTGCCTTAAGGGCACATGTTAAGAGGACCCTATATAAAAATCAACTAGTTAGAACTTTTATCCTGAAACGAGGAAGGAGGGAGGAGGGAGGAGGAGTAACTCTTTTGTGGCTATAGACCAAGGTTGCATTGAACGGTTGCCATGGGTGGCCTGGCCACCCACCATCCTTTTCATTAATTCTACCTGTCATGTGATACTTAAATACCCTAAAATTTTATTTCTGGAAAGAATGTTTCATTTTCTTCATAGTGATTATATATAGATGGATACAACTGGCATGGATGCATGGGACATAGTTTCTTCATTCATAATTAATGAAAAAGGATACTAGTGGAGTGTATATATATATATATATATATATGAAGCCAGGAAATTAAAGAAAAGAAATTGGAGCTGGAAAAAGAAATAATTAAAGATGGCTTAATTGGCTAGTTTGAAATGCCTAGTCGTATCAAGTTAGTTTACTACTACTATATTGATTGAGAATAAGAACCAGTAGGAGTAGGAGTAGGAGTAGGAGTAGGATAATTTCTAGCTAGCTATGGACCACTCTGACTCTTGTCTTTTCATTTCTCTTATAGGATAGGAGGTCTGAATGCATATTTATTGATGATTATGGATTTAAATCAAAGGCTATACTTTAATTAATACTCATATTTTATACTCCAGATGAGTGAATGATGGCTCCTCTGCATAATTTATTAATGGGGCACCAACATTAATTTAGAATAGGGTTAGGAATGAATTAATTATACTACTAGTAGTGGATTAAAATATGAATCTGAAATTCACACACACAGATACATTTATATATATATATATATATATATATATATATATGGGTCCTTTTAATATGTGTTCTAAGGGCACATACTAAGCACACAGTTCAAGAAAATATTCTCTTAAACTGTGTGCATGTTCCCTTGATTTTTATATTTACATCAAATTCAAGGGAATATGCACACAATTCAAGAGAATAATCCCTTGAACTGTGTGTTTAGCATACATAGTTCTCAAACATTTTTATTTTTCACAAACATAGAACCATTTTTATCAACAAAAAAAAGGGAAAATTCTCAACCATGCCTTTTAATTAAATTCCAAGTAAAGTGGAGGGGTAAGTTTTGTTTAGTAATCCCGCCCGTTATCTCAGTAATTTAAGGGAGAACTTGAGATCAGTTGTAAATTCAGAGGTCTCGAGTTCGACTCTCACTCGAAGCACTATAAAGGTCACGGACCGCAAGTTTAGACATGTTTCAAAAGTCTTGTTCGGGGAGAAGAAAGTGACTGGTTGCAAGTTTAGAAACTCCTTTAAGCAACAAAAATAAAAATAAATAAATATTGTTTAGATATATAACGAGCCTTCCTTTTACAATAGGAGTTTAAGGCGTGTTAAACTCTCAAATTCTAACATGTAACAAACATGCTTTTAGCATTTAAGTTAAGGGATGTATAGGGAACCAAGTTTAGAATATTTGGTTAACATGTTCCCTTCATGAGACTATGTTAGTTGGTGTTTAATAAAATTGATTAATTAAGATCTGAATGGTTAATACTTAGATTATATGTAGGGGTGCTCAAAATTTTCGGTTTTTTCGGTTTTTTACCGAACCGGGCGGTACCGGTTTTTTTCGGTACCGATTTTTTCGGTTTTTTAATACTTTTCGGTGCCGGTACCGGTTCTTAAATTTTTGAATTCGGTAAAATCGAAAAACCGAAAAAAAAAAAAACCGAAATTTGAAAAGACCCTTTATTGATACAAATCATTCAATTTTAATTGATACAATTAATCCCAAGTATTAAAAATGTATGCTATCTAAAATTTCTAGCATGCATGAAATTGTAAAAGTATAGATTTTTAAATAAATAATACTAACACCAATAATAATAATAATAAAAAGAAATGGTAGATTACAAAAAGAAATGTAAATTATAAAATGAAATGGTAGATTATAAAATGAAATTCTATTAATATATAAAAAAAATTCTTATTTTTTAAAAAATTATTAATATTAAAAAATTATTTAATTATTTAATTTTGGCGGTAGAACCGAAAACCGAACCGAAAAAACCGAAACCGACTTTGTACCGAATCGGTTTTTCGGTACCGGTACCGGTTCTTGATTTTCCGGTATTTTCGGTTCGGTACCTGTTCGGTTTTTTCGGTACCGGTTCGGTTTTTTACCGATGAGCACCCCTAATTATATGAATGAAATAATATTTGAATTTAAAAAATTATTTGATAACTTAAAAATGTAAAATCTCTTAATGATACTATTTTACCATTTTAACCCTCTGAGTTATTTAAAAATTTTATTTGAATAATCTTAAAATTTGAAAGTAAAGAGTACAATATTTATTGAGACTATTTTTGTCTATAACTTTTAAATAAACTATTAAGAGAGCTCTTAATAGTTAAGATTTGAGTTTCTGTCTTAACGATTAAGAGGCAAAAAAAAAATTGTCAAACAAGATTTATCTCCAACCGAATAAAAAACAGATGAATTAAGAGGTATTCAGACACAAACAAACACCACCCTAGTCTTTTGTGCATCTTAAAATGAGAGCTTCATCAATAACGTGTATAATTATACTCTCTCGTTTCACATTTAATTTAGTGTGACAGATTTTAAGACGTATGCAAAATGTATTTTAGCATGTCACGCATACTAAAATAGTTATTTTAAATAATCTGGGATATAGGGAGTATAAATAAGTACATAACCGTCATTTTGCCAAGCATAAAATTATATATGAATGCTTGATTAAAATACAAAATGAAATGCTTAGCTTTATTTCCATAAATTATGTGGTCACTCTTTTAGAAAGTATTGTGTTAGGACTTGTGACTCATAAATAGAGACTATTGAAAAAAATTAGTGCGGAACGTAGCGTAGTGAAGCGGAGTAGAGCGACGCACTAGCCCATCAGGATTGATCCAAAGGTTAGGGGGTGCGGGGGGCAGAGCCTCCGCGGTACGGTACAGAGTTTCTGTCTGGGTAGCGCGGGTCGCGCCAGTGCAAGGTTCGGAGTGGCGCGGGGCACGCCAGGCTGATGGGCAAGTTCTGTAGGGGTAGCGTGGGGCGCGCCAAAATAGGCCTTGGGGCGGTGCGAGCAGCAATTTCCTGTTCTATTTAGAAAATGATATTATGGGGTATTAAGGTTATAATGTGAAGTAGGGTTAGAATAAGATTAGTAGGTATAAATACTATCTATTGTAAAGATCTATGTAACTCAATCATTCATAATAAAAAAAGAAACGTCGCTCCTGTGGACGTATTCATATTGAAGAACCATATAAATCTCTCGTATTAATTCCTTATTGTTGTGTGCGTGTGTGATCATTAATACTAACATATTGCTTTTGAATCCATTTCATATTTGTAGGAAATTTGTTAACCATATGCCATCCCATCCTTGTAGGGTGAAGATAAGTAAATGAAATGATGGTCAACCAAAGTAATTTTTCAGACGTTTAAGACGAAACTAAGAGAGAAGAAATTTGATATGATGACAAAGAAAGAAAGGTAAAGTGCCTAGTTATCATTATTTTAACTCATGTATACTAAATCTAAAATCTACATTCTAAAAAAAAGGAACGTACTCAACTAATGATAATTTGTTTTTGTCAATAATCTTGTATCTTATACATTAGTAATTGTATCTAGCAAATTAAATCTAATAATTAATAGTTTAAGTACAAGAGATGATAAGCTAGTGATATATTTGCAATGTCACAAGTCTTCTTAGAGCCGTTTCAGCAACGACTTATTTTAAAATGACTTAAAGTTAAAATATAAGTTGACTTATAAGTAAAAGTGTTTGGCATCAATTTAACTTATAAATTAGAAATTAAGTAAAAACAAGTTATGAAGGTGTTCAGCTCATAATGACTTATAACTTAAAAATCAAATGTAAAGATTACTAAAAAGGATATTAATAAAAAGAAATAAAAAATAAATATTACATTTGGTCAAACTAACTTATTTTAAAATGAATTATAAATTATTTTAAAATAAATTAAAAATACTTACTTATTTTTTTGACTTAAATCAACTTATAAATTTAAAAAAAATCATTTTCAATAAATGACTTATAAATTAATTTGACCAACTTACAAATCACTGTGGAACATGCTTTAGTAGGGACAATCATTATATCTCCAAATATTCTATAAAATAATGCTACTATAACATAATTTTGGGTCACATAATACTCACATATACACACATGTATACTGTGGGCCCTGCATGACATGCAGGGTCTGTAAATATGCACGTGTGTATGTGAACTTTATATTACCCAAATTATGTAATAGTAACATTGCTCTATTCTATAAGCCATTTCAATTTATTTATTTTATTTTTTTCTTTCCCCCTTTTTGACTAGTAATGATAATGAAAGGTTTCAAAACAAGGGTAACCCTTTTCATTGTTCAACGAGGGAAAGCCCACTTTAAAGATTCTTTTTTTTTTTCACTATATATATGCTTTTAGCCACCCTGCCCACCCCAAAAAGAGGGATTTTCCAAAATTATGTAGATACATTTTTAGCTAGCAATAGAGAGAGATTTATAGTAGTCTAGTACCCCACAAGTGGTTGTAGGCTTTAACAAGATTTTCTAAAAGAGACCCTCTTCTTCAATGGTTGCATATTTGTCATGGAATTTCCAATTGTGGTAAAGTTTTATGGCCTTACATCACCACATGCGTAAGCCCAACATGCCACGTGTTGCAATGTTGATGGATAGCCATATCAAGATTGACAGCTAACGGTTGTTGATCTTGATTGGGAAAGCTTTAAGACAACTCAACCACACCAAACCAAACCAAACCAAAAATAACTTGATTAATTGTTGTCCATTCTCTAGGTAGTAAAATTGTGATTTACTACTTACTACTACTATCTTTGACCTAAAATGATGGGTAAATTCAACCTTGAAAGTAAATTCCTCCTAAAAGGTTTAACTTTTAACAAAATCAATGATAATAATCAAACCTAAATTAATATAGTAAATTTTTAGGTGCATTGATTTTGAAAATATATGAGAAATTTTACTCATTAATTTTAAGTTATTTTTATACCTTACGCTCTCAAACCTTAAAATGATGCGTGTATAAAAATTAAATTATTTTGTTGTAAGGTATAAAATGACTCTTTTTCTTTTGTGCCCTTTTTTCAGTATCATGTATAGGGAGAGTCGTTAGCATGAAGTTAACTTTGGTCAATTAATTAATACAGTATCGACACGCAGATGAGATTGTGCAACACTACTTTTTACATGTATTCAAATTACACCAAAATCACTGAATTCTGTAAAAATTTCAGTTAAAAAAAATACTATATATTTTTAAAGAGTCAAAGTAAAAAATAAAATAAAAATTGAACCGATCACTAGACTGATCAGAATTCCCAGTCCGGATAGAATAATTGAATCTTATATTCATGTAAAAATTCTTGTACTAGTGAATTGATTAAAAAGCAGAGAAAGTAGTTAAACAATAGGTAGGCTTACCAGCCGGCAGCCACCCTATAGACTCCTCCATATAATAATGTTTTTTCCTTCTTCTTTTTTCTGTTATTCTTTTTTTCTAATAGTATATTTTTTGTAATGCAAAAGAATGTTTGTGTGCGGGTGACTGCGTTGAGTTAAATAATAGGAGTAAAGGGTGGAGGGGAGAGGGCGAGGGGGGGGAGGGGGCGAGGGGGCGAGGGGGAGGCGGAGGGTGTTCAATTTATTAAGGTAAAAGCTGGGGGCAGACACCCTGGCCCAAAGGGAGGGAGGAACTTTCATTCTCAGCCGAAATTTTAATCAAATTTTGGACCTACCTAATTACTACGAAAAAAAGCAAAAGAATGATTATGAAAGTTAGAAGATTATATATTTTTTATTTTAGACTATTTCAATATAAAAAATACATTTATACTTTTAGATTACAAAATCGTGTATAAATTTTAATGTATTAACATTCTAAACTAATTTTAAGGATTTGTTTAGAAAAATAATTTTTTCCCAAAAAAATTGTCTTTTTAAAATGGTTGTGGATAATACCAAAGCAATATTTATGCAATCAGTATAAATATGCATTTAACGATACTTTTATATTTATTTTAATAATATTTTAAACTTTCAACGATATTTATTAGTTTGACATTATCTGATACTTTTAAAATATATCTCAAAACGGGTGAGAGTAATAAATCTTCATCTATCTTAAGAGGTGATCAGTTATTGGGTAGGCTTTTTAGGCCCAAATGCTGCCTATTAGTATACATTATTATTATATTGCGGCTCGTACCAAAGCTGCATTGCTTTTTTTCCTTTATTCATGGTTGGGCATGCTCAAAGCTGCCTTAATGAATTGCCTTCATTTTGAGGAAAGTGATCACTTCCTCAATAGAGGGAACTGTATACATATTTAAGTGCAGACAATCTGCATGACTAGATAGTTAGACTAGTTAGTAATTGATTGGGAATAAGTAATCCATATTCAAGGATCCCTTTCATTATACTTTTTAGTTAATTTTTAAATGTATATTTTTAGCCACACAAATAGTGTTTTTAACGACGGTGCCAATAACATAATTATTGCGACAGTGTAATACTTCTAACGCTGAATATGTATTGAAAAAAAATTAGGTGAATTGTGTAATATTACTTAGGAGAGAATGACACGATTTTAACATATATTATTAGTGTATATGACACGGTTAGGGGTGGACAACCGGTAAATATCCGTTCGAACCGGAACGGTACCAAAATTAGCCAAATTCCGGTACCGATACCGGTATCGGTTGGACCGGTTTACCAGTTCGGTACCAGTTTTTACTGAAAATTAATATAATTATTATTTTTTATTAATATTATTTTTTATTATTATAATCATTATTTATTATTATTATTATTATTAATTATTTATTAATAATAATAAAAAAATTGAAAAACCGGTATATACCGATACGGTTCGGTAATACTGAACCATAAAAACTCGGTACCGAAATCGATACCGAAAAACCGGTATATACAGCTTTTTTTGTACCGAAACCGGACCGGCTATTTTTGTACCGAACAGACCGGTTCGGACCGGTTCGGAAAACCGAAAAACCGAAAATTATTCCCACCCCTAGACACGATTTTAACATATATTATTAACACAATCTCATAAGGCTCGAGTTCATGAGATCTTAGATCCATTCTTGTCAAATACAAGAATGTTAAATTTCAGTCGAATATAATAAAAAAAATAATGTGGCTCGATGGCAGTCAATAAAGAGGCAAGGTTCGGCCTAAATGATTTCTTATGATTATTCCATATGTACTTAATGAGGCTGTAAAGGCTAAAAAAGGCCGGGTGAGTGGCCCATTTCAATTGAAAATTTTGATTATTTCATATGTACCTAAAGAGGGTTGATCAGGCTAGAAAGGTCGGGTGTGTGATCCATTTCAAGTGAAAAATAATAAATAAATAAAAGGGTTCTTTACAATAGTATACAACAATTAGTAAATAATTACAAGAATAGTGCATCAATAAAATATTTATAATAATAGTGTAATAATATACAATAATATCAATAATAGTGCAGTACACGTCATATTATCCAACCCAACAAAAATAGAAAACCCTTAATTCAAGGAGAAAACTACTCCACTGTGTGCGGCAGTTACAAACTAACCCAAACATTCAAAAAATACGTCAATAAAGAAAGAATCCATGGAAGAAAGAATAGAAAACTTCATAGATCAGTAAAATTTGTATCAAATGAGCAATCGAGAAGAAACATAATCATTAATACAAAAGAAGCCGAATACGAAACCAGAAAAAAGCAAAAACAGAGCAGCCGAAAACCGACATGCACGAACCGATCAAAGGATTCCGAAACACAATCAAAAAATTGAGTCTGAGACTGCAAACTGAATCCGGAGAGTGACTACAAAAGGTAACCAAACGTTTATACCAAGGTAACCAAACCTTTATATCAAGGTAACCAATCTACCTCCACACCTGCAATATGAATTGGTTACCTTGGTATGAAAGTTTGGCAACCAACTATATGAAGGTTTGGCTACCAACTGCATTACATTCAAAATTAAAATTCGGTTACCTTGGAATGAAGGGTTGGTTACCTTGGTATGAATAATTGGTAACCAACTGCATGAAATTTGGTTACCAACTGCATCACATTCAAAATAAAATTGATAACCTTGGTATGACTGTGTTGGTTACCAACGTATGAGGTTTGGTTACCGGTGGAGTTGGAGAATATACCGGTGGTGGATGGAAAGCAACGGGTGGTGGAGGGGCCTCCACCGCGGCCAGTGGCGGGGCCTCCACCGACGGCCACCTTGAATCGATTTAGAGGAGGAGGAGAAAGGGGGGCGAGAGGAGGCGGAGGAAGAGGAGGGGGAGGGGGACGGGGAAGGGGATGGGGTGGGGTGTGGCGGGGGCGGGAGGAGGAGAAGGGGGGGGGGGAGGAGGGGACGGCAGTGGGAGGCGGTGGGAGGCGGAGGGAGGTGGTGGGGCGTGGGCGGTGGAAGGAGAAGGGAGGCGGAAGAAGGGGAAGGAGAGGATATGGAATATTAATTACTTAATTTAATAAGTAAATTAATACTAATCCCCTAAATTAAGGAATTCTAATTGCATACTAATTCCCTAAATTAAGGAATCCTAATTGCACTAATATTGTAAATAAATATAGAAAGTGTATTAATTGTGTAAATATTTTATGAGTGCACTATTGTAGTAATTATTTTAAAAAATGTAATAGAATATGTAATTGTCCCTAAATAAAAACGTACTTAAAGATGGTGAAAAGGCTAAAATGGCCGGGTGAGTGGCCCATTTCAATTGAAAAATAATAAAAAAGTAGTGAGACTCGAACCCACTGTTTTCAGACCCGGTCCGGACCGACCAATTCAACCAGTTGAACAGGAAACGGTTCTATGTCCGATCCGATTTGGACCGGTTGAATCAACTTGGTCAAAACTCGAATTGAACCGGTTGACCACCGGTGAAATCGATAGTTCAGTCGGTAAAACTTGTTAAGTTGATCAGGTGAACCGATTTATTATTATTTTTTAATATTTTTTTTTGTACCGAATTTTTTTAATATTAAATTAACTACTTTTAATAATATTATAACTCAGCTCTTGATTTTTTTAAAAAAATCAGAGTTGTCACATTCTTATCAGACGATGGTGTCAACACATTAGTTTATAATATTTATTATGAAATGAAAAGATGGTATTAACCCCACAATAAGACTTTGTGATATTGGAAATACACAAACAACAAATGATGAGTATTAAAAGAGGTTACAATTGTGATAGTTGTGGATCATATATACTAGTACTAGTACTAGTAGTAGCTAAATATCTGTGATATGGCATTGCTCTACAAATGTAGTTTTGATTTTGCTGAGCCTAGCCACAACATCTTCCATGGTGATCCTCTCAATAGGCACATTTCTTGAACAATCCATGGCCAAACCAAATATTGATAATGCACATTGCTCTTTCACGTAGAAACGCTTATCCTCTTCTCCTATCAAACCGGCGTCCAAAACTTGAATCACCGAACCATGCAACCCTTCTTCCACCCAATCCTTGAAGCTCTTTTCCGGCGAAAACATTTCATCAGTCGGCTTTTTCCTTGTGAATGTTTCCATCAACATATAACCATAGCTGTATACGTCCCCTCTTGTGGACACTATTCCTTCCCTTCCGTATTCTATGAATCACATTAACAAGTTGGTGCTCGCTTGGTTAGAGGGCATTTATTTGGAAGTGAATATAAAACTCAAAGAAGAAAAAAAATAGAAAAGAAAGTGAATGTGTTAGAATATAATATTACCTGGTGCCATATACCCGATTGTTGCCAAGGTCTTGGTTCTGGCCATAAATTCCTCCTCACCTAGGATTTTGGCAATACCAAAATCACAAACATGTGCAATCATATCTCTATCAAGCAGGACATTGCTGGGCTTCAAATCACAATGCACAATCGGCGTTGGATGGCCATGGTGCAGGTAATTCAGAGCGGACGCAACATCTATCATTATGTTCAGCCGCTCTAAAATATCCAAGCAATAGTTTTGAGAGTACAAACACTTTTCAAGGCACCCATTAGGCATCCACTCTAGCACCAAGGCTTTAAAATCCAAGTTGGTGCAACTGCTGATGAGTTTTGTAAGGTTTCTATGGCGAACATTCCGCATTACTTCACATTCAGCATCAAAACTTTTGGAAGCTCCTTCATGCTGCAAATGGAACACCTTTACTGCTACAATCATCCCATCTGAAAGCGTTCCTTTATATACGGATCCAAAACCTCCCACGCCAAGCAGGTTGGTTTCACTAAATCCATCTGTGGCTCGAGAAAGTTCAATGTAAGAAACTCTTCTCCAAGCATGAGGCAATGAATCCTCTCCTGTCAATAATATGTTCTGCTTACGGCATTTTCTTAACACGAATATAAGAGCCACCAAGAGAATTACTGCTGCAATAGGGGGTAGAATGTATTTTACAGAAATGTTTCTTGAGCCTGATTGATGGGGAGTTCTTTTTTGGCATAGCTGGACTAATAGTCTAGGTGCACCACATAATGCATAGTTTTGCATATATGATTGAGCTGTAAAGTTTACAAAAACACCTCCTGTTGGAATTTCTCCTTCCAGTTTATTAGAAGAGACGTTGAAATAATGTAGATACCGAAGTGCCTCCAAGGATTTTGGGATCTTTCCAGAAAAATTGTTATTCGAAAGATCCAAGAATTCCAAGCCTAACAAGCTGCCCAACGATTGAGAAATAGACCCTTGTAGTTTATTATGAGCCAAGGACAAATAATTCAGTGACTGAGCACCTCCAATGCTGGCAGGTACATTGCCAGATAACTGATTCCAAGACAAGTCCATTTGTGTTGTCATCTTCAACTGTCCAATCTCTGATGCTAAATCTCCGGACAGCAAATTTGTTGACAGGTTTAGTTCCACGAGATCTACACGTGTCCACAAGGACGATGGTATTTTGGAACTAAATTTGTTCGAGTCCAAGTACAGCCTTCTCAATGATCTAAGCTCTCCCAAGCATGCTGGAATGGAGCCATTGAGCTGGTTATCGCTTAAATACAAGTCTCCCATCCTGTCTAACAAACAAAGTTCATATGGGATGGAACCTTGAAGTCTATTGTGTTCAAGATAAATGCGCTCTATATTTTTCAACATTCCGATACTACTTGGAATGCGGCCTGTCAACTCATTACTATCAAGAATCATTGCATCTAAACTGCTCAAGTTTCCAATACCAATGGGAATCTCACCCTTAATTTTGCTTCCAAATGCTGCAAGGAATTTTAGGTTAGTAGATAGATTCCCAAATGCAGCTGGTAGCACACCATTTAGCTGATTAACTGAAATACCCAGCACCTCCAAATCTCTGCAGTTTGTTAAAGAAGACAGAAACCTCAGTTCTGTAGTTGAAGATTCCCTTGTCAAGTTGTTTTCATCAACGTAAAGGCGTTGCAAGAATCTTAAATTACCAAGATTATTAGGCAAAGGGCCACTGAATGAGTTTCTGCTCATCTCGAGGATGATAAGATTAGAAGCATTGGAAATAGAGCTTGGAATCAATCCACTGAATTTATTCCTGCCTATAAAAAACCCTACAAGATTCGGAAGCCAAATCCCCAAGTCTGATGGAAGATGGCCTGAGAATTGATTTTCTTGCAAGGTCATGGTGCTCATTGTCGAGATATTGAACACTTCTGATGGGATTGTGCCTGTTAGGTTGTTGAAATGGACAAAAAGTAGCTGCAGCTTAAGATAGCCAATCTCACTAGGTAATTTACCTGCCACAATAAGAACATACTTTTACCACTTATGAATCCTTGAAGTTATGCAAAAACTCAAGGCAGATTTGACTGTCTATATAACAAATATTTCACCAAAATTAAATGGCAGATAAAATTTGGGAGGTACCTGTGAAGTTGTTATAACCAAGATTTAAATCTCTGAGTAAAGTAAGGTTCCCAATATTCTTAGAAATACTCCCTGTGAAACTATTGTCTGCCAAAGTTAACCTTTGGAGTCCTTTGCATTCCCATAAGGCCACCGGAATCTGGCCAGTCAAGAAATTGTCAGAAAGATAGAGCAATTTAAGAGCTGGGACGTTATAACGAATCTCCATTGGAAGGCTTCCTGAAAGTCTATTCATCCGTAAATCAAGTATTTCCAGAGAGGAAAGGTTGAAGATAGAAGATGGTATAGGCCCTATTAGAGAGCCATTTTGTATGATCAGTTGCTCGAGAAGTTTAAGATTACCTATCTCCTGTGGAATTACACCTGCAAAAAAAAATCTGTAAGTAATTTTGCCTGCAAAAATGTTCTATAGAATTGAAATTTAGTTAAAATTTGGCGCTCAATACCAATATTCCAAGGCTTGTATTTGAGTAGCCAAACATAACTTCTACTGTTTTAACATAATACTTCGACTGTCACTAGCAATCTGACTATCTGAGTACATATAAAGGTTCTGATTCATGGAAATGTTTATGTAAATTGCTATAAAAAAAAAAGATCATGAAAAATGAAATCATACCTTTGAAATTATTTGTGCCAAGATTTAACTGCTTCAGATTTGTCAAGTTTCCGATTTCTCTAGCCAGGCTGCCACTGAATTTGTTGTTAGCCAATGACAAATACTGTAGCTCCTTGCACTTGTATAAACTAGCTGGAATTTGCCCATGAAGCTCATTTGATGACAGATAGAGTCCTTCCAGCTTAGAAAAATTGCTGCACATACCCAAACGGGAGAATATCCGACAAACTATTGCTGGACAGATCAATAACTCTCAGTGCAGGCATGTTGAACACAACAGCAGGTACTAAACCCGAAATCTGGTTAAATTTCAAGTCCAACATCCTCAACTCCAAAAGCTTACCAATCCCTTTCGGAATCTTTCCACCAATAAAATTGTTCCCGAGATTCAAAGTCTCCAGCTTCGAAATGTTGAGTATGGAGCTCGGGATTGTACCATTTACGCTATTATTCAACAAGACAAGACGGCGAAGATTGTGCAACTTCCCCAACTCTTTGGGCAAAACCCCATGAAAATTATTGAAACTAAGGTCTAGTGATGTGAGAGATGTGAGATTTCCGAGATGGGGAGCCATAGTTCCACCAAGACTCATCTTAGTAAGATTCAAGGCAGTGACCCTTTTGGTGTTGGCCTCACAAGAGACGCCAATCCAGGTGCAAATGGTAGTGTTTGAACTGCTAGACCAACTCTTTGCTAGGATTTCAAAAGGGTCAGAAGTTATATAAGCTTTCAAGGCTAAAAGGGCAGCCTGATCTGTGGCCAAGCAAGGAATGAAACAGCTAAAAAACGCCGCAACCGCGAAAATCAAGCAAGTTTTCGCCATTAAAAGCTTCCCAGAAAGCTAGGCTCATTTGGTACATACCAGGTTAGGATGAATGATTTATACATACATACATAGCAAGCTGTACTTGTGAGCAGCCGAATGAGACCAGTGTAAACGGTTTACACTAACAAATTGATGTTCTTAGCAGTCAGAGCCCCCCTCCCCCCCATCACTGCCCTAACCATTTCCCATTGATATAATCAATTTAAAACCAGGTTGTCAAGCCACTTGCAACTAAATAACACATACGTCTGGACTTATTATGATGTAAAACCAAAAAAAGATAACACTAATTTATGTCAAACACAAGATCTTATCAATATAATATAATATATATATATATATATATGTGTGTGTGTGTGTGTGTGCGTGTGTGTGTTGTGTGTGAATCAGTGCATGGGGGGTCAATGGAGGTGATACTAAACTTACGAAAAATGTAAGATAAACTTTGATCTCTGAACAATAATTCAAACATTTTGCACGACACAGTTCAATAGATTGACATTTTTTTATGCCTTTTGACTTGTGAAATCTCTTGAAGGAATTCGGTTAAGATCCAGAGCAGGTAAACAAATAACGGAAAAGATTTATACTACCACAGGACGGCTGAAACGAAGTCATATTAAATTTAAAAATTATTACAACGATTAAAAGTTTAGAATAAAATAAATTTGATGATCAATAATTTTTGTTATATACTTTACAATTATAATAATTATATCAATTAAAATTAAATAAATTTACATATCTCAAAATTCAAATTGTATCTCTAATTTTAAAAGGGAGATTTATCGTGAGCTAGTGTGACAACTACAACCCAAAATAAGATTTTGAACTTGGGTAAAAAAAATTGGACCAGAAGAATACAAATGGATTCAAGAGGCGGTTAATCCAGCAAGTTGCTATGCAGTAATTGTTTTTTTTTTCCAATGAATTTGCCGATTTGGGTAAAATGTGATTTTCTTTTTCTCCCCTTTCTTGGGTGGTCAAACGGAAGGCTACAATAACGTGCAAGTTACTAAGTTATTACTAAGAATAGATAGAGATATAAGAGGATAAGATGATGCCTTTGTCGCTCTCATCTAGATTGAATAAACTTTAAAAAATAAATAATAATGAAAAATAGAATACGTGCGATGTTAATAATTTTGGAATTATATTCCAAGAGATTTATTTTGAATGAGATTATAACTTAAAATCATTTCATTTTATGTTGGTTTAAAAATTTATGGTTTGAAATACTATACTCTTTGCCAGTAATAACAAAAAGATCATATTCTCAGTAATTTATATACAGATGGATAAGATCGGATACATCAATTATTTTAAACAAATATAATAATTAATTTTGTCCACAAATGATAGAAATTATAATAAACATTATTATCCCAACTCAAATCACAAAACTATTAGAAGCCTCGCATATCCTACATGGATCAGGTATAGTCCGGCGAAACAAGTCTGACCGTCTAATATAAGTCGTTTTAGAGTTGTGCACAAGTATTAAAAAGATGATTGTATAAAATTAAATATAATATTAATTGTCTATATTGTCCTAGTATTGAAAGAAGAGACCTAATATTGAAAAAAGAGTGTCATTTATTGGTCAAAAAATAATAAAAACCAAAATTATATTTAATAATTAGGATAATATTAAAAATTAAGCAATTAATATTTACTTGAAATTCTCAAACTTATATTAAGAGACGGAAGGAGTAGTTTTGTATGCAATTAAATTTATAATGAAATCACATAAATTCATTACAATTTCAAATTCCAAAATGTCAGCAGGGTTGGATACACTTTTTCCCACTCTACTAAGGGGGTGTTTGATAAAAACTGAATAAATCTGAATATGAATGAACTGAATCTGAATGAAAAAAATTATTTGATAATTAATATGTCTGAAATATCTAAATAACAGTCTTTTACTATGTTACCCCTCTTAAAATAGTAAGAGATTGATAGAATTAGAAAGAATGTCTATTTGCGTAAAAAAATCTTATTCAGCCTATTCAGGCCAAATTTTTTAAAGGAATCGCTCAGTTCTACTCAGTCCAATTCAGATTTTCAAACTCGTAAACAAACGTTATTACTAACTTATTCGCTCAATTTTTTACCCATTCAGCCCCATTAAGCTGCTATCAAACGGCCCCTAAATCTCGGTTTATAAATGTATCACTGAAATTAATTTTTTTACGGTTAACTCATTGAACTATACGTTATTTACAAAAAGTAATTTCGTCTATGTATGTTAACCATTTAACAGAAAAAGGACATGTCAATACTAGCAAATCTATGTGTACAACTGTAAAGGAGAGAGAAACTGAGTTGAATAATTAATTAAATTAAATTATACTCAATTCTATAACAAATAGTTAAACAAAATATAAATCAAATGAATATACATAACAAATAATTAAATTAAATTAATTAATTCATATAAATTAATGAATTCATATTTTTTTAATAAATTAATCTCTTTTAATGAATAATTTTTACAAATATATTTATATAAATTACTGAATTCATATTTTTTAATTTTTAAATATTTTAATTATTTTTTTTCTTTTTTATAACAGTGAAGCATCTCCATTACCGCCGATGGCCTCCACAGCCAAAATCACAGCTCGCTCGATCCTCCTCCATCTTCTCCAATCTCCCTTCCTCTTTCTCTCTCCTCAAACACCTCTTCTCCACCCATCCCTCTCATCCCAACACATCTCCTTCACCCACCATACAACAACTATCAACAAACCCATTAACCAAAACACCCATTTCACTAAAACCCCCATAAACCCTTCTTCCCTAAATTATTCTCCACCAAAATCAACTCTTCCCGATCTTCATCAGACTCTGAAAACTCAAACTCCGAAGAAGAAAACCCAAGAACAGCATTATCAACAACAAAAGGAATCGATAAATCCAAGCTCCCTCCACCTTACGATCCGTCTAATAAGAAACCCCTAATCAAAGAACCCCAAGACCCCAAAAACTTTTAAAATATTTTTAAAAAATAAAAAAAATAAAAACTTCATCTTCCTCACAGACCTCCATCGGCCGCCATCCACCATCATCCATAACCATTTTCCATAACCACCACCGTCAACAACCCAAACATCTACACCACAAATTCAAATCCAAAATAATTCGAAATCAAAAATTTTAAACTCATCAAAATCAAAGCAACCAAGTTCTAAAACTCCAACAACCCAGATCCGTAGCCGAAAGTAGCCGAAATCCAAATCTAATTCATCATCTTCTTCACCACAAATCCAAATTAAATGTATTTATTTATATTAAAAACTACCACAACTCTTCTCCTCCATCTTTAGGCAAATTCCAGATCCCAGGGATATGGGTTGGGCCTTCTTTTTCTGCAACTTTGTGGAGGCGGCGATGGAGAGGGAAGGGAAATCAGCAAGTGCCGCCGTCGTGGAGTGGTTGTTTGCGTCGGCAATTTCATTATTGTGCTGATGAAGGAGTTCTTCTCTTCGGAACTGTGTTATTGAATTTGGAGATGAGGAACTCTGTGTTACTCAATATGGGTTTGTTGATGACATTTACGCTATGTTTCTCAGTTTTAAAATGGGTAAAAAATAATGGACGGAAAATTTAAGTTTTTTTTTAAATTTTTATGTTTTTAAGTTTTTTAATAAATGAAAAAAAAAAAGAAAGAGATAGAAAATTTTGTCATTTTTTTTGCCAAAAATTGGCCTGATTTGAACGGAAAAGAAATTGAAATAAATAATATTTTTATAATTCTCATATTATCCTCAATTTTTAATATAATAAATTTTAAATTACAATTTATGTCATCAATTTTAAATTTTTTATTAAAAACTCAGAAATAACACGAATAAAATTTTAAATTTTTTATTCTTTTTTTTTCTGTTCTAATTTAGGTTTTCTATTCTTTTTTTTTTGTTCAACATTCAAAAACAAAGTATTAGGATTTTTAAGAAAAATGGAGAGATAATAATAATAATTATTATTATTATTATTGACGTTTGAAGTGTTTGAATATGAATTTGTTGATGACATTTAGGATTTTTAAGAAAAGAAGAGAGAGATAATAATAATAATAATAATAATGTTTGAAGTGTTTTAATATTTATTTCTTTTATATTTAATCCTAGATTTAATGATTTCATAATATAAATATAAATAATAATTATATTATTTTTCAAAAATAAAAATAATAATTAATTTTCAAAAGTTTAGTTATATTTTTGAAGTTTGAATTTATTTTTATAAATTTTAATTTTTAATTTGTGCTTATTATGAAAATACTTATGAATAATGTTAAAGACATTACTCAAATTCAAAATTTATCCATTTAAAAGCTGACGTGAATAATGTTACATCCATTTAATTTCCAATGTGGCTAGGATGATAGTACATAAAGTCGTTGACGTGGATGTTTATTTGAAAGCTGGCATGAATGTTCTGTTAAAAGTCAACTTATTAACGAATTTTGTAACGATTTCAAAATAATTTGTAGTTCAAAGACTCATTGTAAAAAAAATCACTTCAATGATATATTTGGAAACCAAAATCTAGTAGAGTGAGAAAAAAGTATATTTAACCCAATGTCAGCACAATGTCTTCGAAAAAGACAATATCTTGGGATGATGGGGGAGGATATCTTGCAAGTTACTACCTACCGCAACTGTAAATTTACCCTTGTGCAATAACAAGATGCTGCCTCTCGACCCAAGATCATGCGAGTTACAGTACATGACCCTCACAATTAAACAATTCACAGTAATAACTCATCTAACATAATCCCCTGTTAAAATTCCGCATAAACATTCGCAATATATATCATTTTTGTTAAATATTATTTTAATGCTGCAACGGAAAATTAACATACAGAAAATTAATAACTAATTAAAGTGCTCCCAAACTGATCATTAGTTAGTTAAACTGCAGACAACCAGCCAGCCCTCTCATGTGGACCAATTAATGGAAGAAAATAAAAATAACTTTGACAAGAAAAATTCAAAGTTCCGCGTAAGCAGAGAGCATTATATGAAGACTGTTAACAGACAGAGAGACTAGCAGCATCTGATCTACTGAGTTTAACCACGACACAAAAACATAAAAAGTTTTTAAAGAAAGACGTACATAATAGATGTACAGCCTTCTTCACATAACAACACAGCTATTCATAAGAACATCAGTCCCTCCACGAGTAGGACTTCTCTTTTTTGTACACGTCACTGCCATCATCCTCCTCGGTGCTTGAAATCACCTTCAACGGGCTTATTTCATATGGATTATCTTACCAAATAACTGGAATGAAGTACTACCAACTTCAGGAGAAGCGTTGCAGTCTCTTTTTCGGATGAGCTCATTGCCAAAGAAACGCAGACCATTCTGACTACCAGGTGATGAGTTGTCCAGCTGCGAATTACCAATGTTCAGCTCAGTAGACACAGTTTCCACCACTGGTGACATGTTGCCACTCAAACATTCGCTGCACCCTTCATGTGTATTTTTATGAATGAAGTTGGAAACACAAATTTCATCATGCCTGGCTCCCTCTATGCATGCACGAAAACACTTAAAACTCATGAAACGGTTCAAGCGTCCAACCATTGATTTAGGTAACCCTATTATAGGAACGAATTGTTCTCCTTCTCCATCTGCATCAGGTAGTAAACCCAGATCCGGAGAAACTCTACATTTCTTTGTAGGGGGGAATTCTGAATGAGGTGATGGTGTTGGCACAACATACTCCACTTGCCAAGGACTCACCCTTTTCATGTTCGGAAGAACATCGGGCTCATCCCATGTAACCTGTGGCAGAGAAATATGAGAACTCCAGACAAATTTAAAAGGGATCACAGGGAAATTATCGGAAGACTTGAGTTTTAGAGCTTCACTTCAATATTTCTTCTTCCTAAAGTTAACCTAGATGAGGAATACAACCCACATCATCTCTACTTGAATAAAGTAATTTATCATTGCCCCCTTTTAATCTTAACATAGAAAACCATTGGTACTGCCATACCTTTCCACGGTACGTAATGGGGCTAGTGTCAAGAAGATGCATTTTCTCTCAGCCTTAAAATTGTAGATAATATAAGCATAAAATTTTCCCATTGCTAGAGTCCAGTAGTTTATATGTATCTATACAAACCAAAACCATGCACTAATCCAGTAGAAGAAATAAGTAATGGAAGTGCATAGGGGCCGATGCAATGCAGCTAGACATGAATTTCCTTCAGTTGCCTTATACTCCGTATTTCTCAGAATCAACAGTACAGCAGGCAATATAACATCAGCCACTAAAAGAATCATTCTACCGTAAGGCTAGCTATTAAAAATTTTATTCCAATAGTGCAAAAGGGCAACTGAATCAAATATCTAATATATAATACTATTAGATATAAGATCTATTTTTAGATTAAACATTTTAGATAAAAAATCCGTTTGTGATTTCAAATGATATTTGAAGTTCTTTTTATTACACTTATATATATGGAATTATTCGTAATAGAAACAAGCATATTTTTTCAAAGAAGATTTCCAGAGTTCCAGTACAGACCTCTGACAATTAATAGCAAGTTTGACTTCGAGCTTATGAGGGTGGAAATTATGACCAGTTTCCATGACAACCCTTCAGTTAAAATGAAGTTTAAACTAAAAAATAAATTAATTTTTTTACGTACTGAAATGGAATACCATCACAATCAATAGAAACCCAAACTATGAAGCAAGGAAACAATGGTTCGGTGACCTTTCGAACACAGAAACCATCAGAAACAATGGTGTAACGTCCCCAAAATGATAAATTTTGCTTCCCTTTTACTTTTCTAAATTTGGGGTCTGGAAAAGACCGGGGGACATGGGGTACATCGTGGGTATGATTAGGAAACGATTGAGGTGTAAATATATGCACACACACACACACACATATATATATATATATATATACATGTATACACACACACACATATAGTACAACAGTATCTAATAATTAATGTCTCCACCTTTCCAAATTGTTTCATACCTATTCCCCCTTTTCTTCTCCGTGCTAATCCAGCCTACATTATTTATGTTTAATTAATGAAAGTAATAAATTCAGAATCGCAGATGAGTAGGAGAAATCTGAAAAAAAAACCTTGAATCATTGGGGATCATACCAGGTTCATGCCTAAATTGCAAATAACAAAATCTTTAGAAGCATCATGAGCTAAGAATTTCCAATACCAATTTTGGCATTAACAGGAACATTAGATTGAAAGTCAAAGTAAAGCACCAACAAATTTTACCTGAAGAAGACGTGCATCAAAAATTCAAATTCAAACTAAACCAAAATTTGATCATGCAGTTCTAAAGGGAAGCAACATTATATTCCAAGTTTCATCTCCTTAATGTTAACATAATCAACAGCACTCCACCCTATATTAGCAAACTAGCGACAAACTACCATTCTTTCAGTTGGATGTCAGAACTTTGACTTATTATGGATTTGCCTTTGTAGTTTAGAGCAAGAACGATGATGAATCTATATCATCTACCATTCATACTTACCATTGAGTACTAGAATCTAACAAGAGTTCCAAGTCTTTAAGACAATAAAATAAAAGTCTGTAAACTATGCAATTATCCAAGAGGATAAGGCTCGTTATAATACCAAGTTAGACTTCCTAGTGTTTCGTACTGTTTACATGTCATTATTAATCATGCTTTGGGTGTCTGACAATCTAACTACTACCCTAGGATTGGAGTTGCATTGAATAAGACACTAACATGGACATTAGTACAAAATATAACAATTTTGCACATTTGCATGAACGACTACAAAATGAGTGAGATCATCAGCAAAAGAAGACAAGCGGCTCTAGCAACGACAGAGTCGACTATAGCAAGGAATAGAAAGGATTGTCCCTTGCAATTTGCAAAAACAGATTACAAAATGATGATATTGTCAGCAAAGAGGACAAAGAGTCAGCCAATTCAGCAGCCAGATTCACTTGAACGTCGACAGATACTAATTTGATTAGAACTTTTGTACTGAATTTCTTTTTCAATTAGCATTCTTAATATTATGCCTTGAAGGGGAGTCGAACCTCCATGCTCTTTAGCACGAGATGTTAAGTCTCACGTGTCTACCATTTCATCACCAAGGCATGCTGAGAGCGTATCTTTTGACAATTATCATTAGCACACCCATGTCTCGGCAAGGAACCAAATCAAGAAAAAAACAAAGAGAAGAGAGCACTAGAAAAACTTCAAGATTTCATTACAAGTAAAAGCAGCGTTCTAAAAATCAGACCTAGGCGCCGGTGCCAGCCCAACCTTGCCAACTAGGGCTAGGCGGTGCCTACGACCCAACATCAAATTTCCAAGAAGAAAAGCAGAAGAGGAAAGAAAAAGAAGATGACGACTGGTGTTTTCGAAGAGAGAGAATGGAAAGAAGAAAAAGACTATTGTAGATCACATAAGGGGAGAAATCACCTTAGGTGCTCAAAGCAAGGCCTAGGTGCTACTCACTCAGTTACCTAGGTCCACCTAGTGTTTTCTAGAACATTGAGTTAAAATATCAAGACACAATTCCTTCCTTTAGGCCAAAACAGAAAAATCGACCACTACTCTATCAAGCACAAATTCAAAGATAGATCATAAATTCTTAATAATGCTTTAAGACGAAGGATCACAATTGTAGAAAGAGAGATTTCTGAAAACAACAAAGCCAAAGTTCAAAACAGCACGACATAACAAAGAGTTCAGTCATTATTTATAAGTTGTCTGCTTATATTTTCACAAAAAAAAATCTATTGAAGGGTGGGACTCCACCACTCACATGTGCAAAGCACAGTGCTCCCATGTATAATTAACTTAACCGGAGATGTTTAATCCCAGACTCACAATTATTAATCAAGAAACTATTCAATGTCTTCATCACAAAAAATATTGTGACCCTCTGGCAAAGATAGCCCCCACTGTTTTAGAGGTTTTCAAATTTAAACACATATTTAAAGATGTGTAGATACATCGTTACAGATTATATTTGGGAATTTTTAATTTGAGTTGAAATAACAATATACAAACACTGAAAGTATGAAAGTACAATGTATATAAATGTTTTCTTCTAATAAGAATAAGATATGTAAAATATAATTTAAAACACCTTTAAATCCAGGCCGAATATACCACAAGACAAAGCGGCATATCTTTGCAAGACAAAGGGGGGGCATTTAGGTACTCTGCAAAGCCTCAAAATAATTTTTTTTAAGGAATTAAACCATTCCAAATCTTACAACATTCCATGATAAAATCCTCAATTTTAACACTCATCAACAAAACATTAAAATAATTATGTTTTAAAAAAAACTATTGATTCAATTATTTTAATTTTAAAAAAAATCTACATCGAAGAAACGGGAGAAAAGTATCATTAATTCTATCATTTGATAATTTTCCCTGATTCTGATTTCTAACATTTAGTAATATATATTCCATAATAATAGTCTATCCTGAAAGGGCCATGTGTTGCTCAATTAGAACAAATATCTTAATATATACAAAACCAAGCAGGACAATAAACACAAATCAATCAATCTGTCTCTCCCCCTACCCCCCCCCCCCCTGGCGGCAGCCACTGCTGCCGACAAAAAAATAAAATAGAAAAAAGAAAATTCAAAGGAAGGAAGACCCTTAGGGTGTCTTGTCGTCATTGTGGGCTTTGGAGATGTATGCTCACCACGTGGGGCATACCAAATGGGAACCCCAAGCACACCAACTTTCAGTGCTTTCCTATAAGTTGACGTACAATAAAATTTAATAGATAACTTTATCAACCTCAAGGAAGCGACAATGGCGTAATGTCAACAGTATCACATTCGCATGCAATGACAAAAGGATGACAAAAGCACTACTGGTTAGACGCACACTTTCAGGGGTATTATTGCTTTGAACACATTTATTTTTGTATAGAAGTAGGCGTAGTAGAGCATATATACAAATTAACAGGTCCTATATCCTGGAGTTATGATGCGCGGCGGACAAATACCAAGCACAACCCAAGTCCACCAAATTTCATCCCTTCCTAAGTCGTCACTCAACATTATTTATCATGTCGATATCCAACTTCATCAGGCTTATATAAACAAGAATGATGTATAACAGAACATGCCCTTCGTATCTTACTGTTATACAGTTATGCCTAAGATGACGACAAACCATATTCTCACAAATCAGATAAATACAACTCAAGACATATTTGTCTTCAACGCATTCCTTCACCATAGAAGAACTAACAGAAAGATAAAAATTACCTAGTCCTAGCACTATGTCTCCTTGAAAAGTTTCCACTTCAGTATAATACAACTTAGTTACAAAATGAATCTATAAATATATATGGATCACATGAGTGGAGTAGAAGGTAAATCTACTTACTACATAGACGGCCACAAACTATAAGGTAGATTTTACCAAAATCCACGTAAACACTACAATGACAATCATGTATAGTTAATCAATGGCGTTAAGACTCCAAATTAATGTACTCCAAAAAATGTCCAAAATACATATTTCACACAAATTAAGAAAATAAAAGTAGAGAAAAGATAATAAAATAAGTACCACTTTTATCCATAGTGGACCCTATGTAATTATACTAATGAATTTTGTCCCTTCTAAACTTAGTGATCTCCATTTAAGTATACTTTTGAGGATAAACTAGTCTTTATACCTATTTTATATTTGATCTGTGTACCTTCAGGCTTCCTCTTGTGGACAAAAAAAATATACTACTTGAAACTATGCTCTGGAGGACAGAAGGAGTAGTAGTACATAAAATAATATGGCAATCCTATTAGTAAAAACAAGTTGACTTCACTAACTAACAAACATATATTAAATGAAATGTCTCTCATTTTGTAAACAATGTTTGGTGATATGTGATACTACTATTAACATTTTTTAACAATTACTTAATTAACAGAATCCACATAATAAAGCGTTCAATTGAAAACATGTCATTACCGAGCAATAAGTATATTAAATTATACCTGAAGCATCCGCCATGGAGAGCCTCTCCAGGGCCCATTATCCGGCGACGTAGCAGATGAAACAGTCCCCTGAAACCAAGTCATTCTGGACGAGTCCTCCGTCTCCATTGCCATTTTCACCCTCGACCCCACTGTCCAGAACAACTCAAACGACCCCTTCACCTTCTCCTCCTCCACCACAAAATCAGCAGAACCCGGCCTGGGATAATACTCCACCTCAAAACTTAACCCTTTCGCCGCCAGCCTGGCAGCTTCCTCCACGGCCTCTGCCGGAATCCTACCCCTCACATCCCTAGAAAACCCCTCCCTCTCTCCTCTCTCCTCCTCAAAATAATTCCACCTCCAGTTGCTACCAGCATTAACCCTCACAGCCCTCCTAATCCCTATAAAATTCTCGCCGCTCCGGCTGTTCCTCATGAACACCACGGAATCGCCGGCAACCAGCTTCTTATAGTTCACGAACTTGCTCCATCCCGTTGTCAGCAAATGTCGCCGCGGCGTCCCTCGATAGATATGGCGGAACTCAAAAACAACGCCGTGCACATCCTTCACAGTTAGGGTCTGCACCGGAGGGTCCGCCCCAAAATCCAGCGGCGGGAAAATCAAGTCGGCACAATACCTCGGCACCGAGAACCCTCCACCATTATTCGCGTCCGACGGAGTCAAAACCTTCCCAAACGACAAAATTTCTTTCTCCGCATCATCCTTCCGTCCAGCCATGGCCACCGGACGGTCAAGTTGGTGAAGCACCGGAACAAGCTGGATCTTAGCAAAAACCTCGTCTGTCTCCGGACTAGCAAGTAAATTGACGGCCAAAACTCGGCAGAGAGTGAAGGGGCGGGACTTGACGAGAGGAGAAAAACGAGGGGAGGACGATTGCTCAGCGTGGCCTTGAGGGAAATAGCAAACCCTAGAGCCGACGGTCGGAATTTGTACGCAGGAACCAGCACAGGCTCGCCAAATGGAGGGCTCTACCGGTCGGAGCTGCTGGTCGGTGGCCATTTTTTCTAGAGAGAAGGGAGATGCAGTAAGGTTTTGGATTTTAGGGTTTGATTAGGATTTATGGGTTATCTTTCTGTCACTGTATAATGCATACATTTTGGTTTTATAGAGACAGAAAGTGAGGAGAGAGAGTGAGGTGTCTGTAGTATTGCGTGACACAGAGAGGGAGAGGTGGCGTCAAGAGGTCGGAGAAGAGGCAAGGAATCGAAATTACATTACTATCCACGACCATATAAGGACGTGTGTCACTTTATTCGGTTGGAATCATCGTGTCAAGGAGATAGAAAATTAGTATAAATATATTTGTGTGTACACTGTATATATCATATATAACATGTATTTTTATGACACTGTTCAGATTAAAATATGTCAGCTATTATTAGTTGTGAACCACAAATTACGTCCGTTATTAATAATAACAGATAACAAGAACGCTACTAATAGGGGTTGCTATAAATAGAGGTGGGCAATCGATAAAAATCGATTTAAACCGGACTGGTATCGAATTGGTATTGAAATTATCCAAATTCTCATATCGATATCCGTATTGGTACCGAAATTATTATTATTTTATTGTTATTATTATTTTTATTAATTTATTATTATTATTATTATTATTAATTATTTATTAATAATAATAAATAAATAAATATTTGAAAAACCGGTATATATCGGTTCGGTTCGGTAAAACCAAATCATAAAAATTCGGTACCGAAAAACCGGCATATACCGAATTTTTTTACCGAAATCGAACCGATTTTTTTGTACCGAACCGACTGATTCGGACCGGTCCGAAAAACCAAAAAAATTGCACACCCCTCGCTACTAATAGTACTACTGTCCTATATCTTAAATTGCTGGCAATTACCTTCAACCAACATAATAGGAAGAACTAAAACAAAGGGGAAGAACTACGTAGAATTTATGAATTTATATATTTAGAGAATAATGGTCATACATATCTGTATATTTTTTATTTGTGCACAGTCTGTCAAAACTACGTTGTTTTGACAGATTATTTTTGATTTCTGATTTAGGAGGAGAGAAGTGTGATACAAATATGTCAAAACGACGTAATTATGCTCCTAGTATTATTGGAATCATGGAGTCTAATTTACATGATGGTCCTATACATTTTAATTGCTTTCCTGATCTTCCGTTAAGTCTGTCTGATATTAATTTACTTAAGGCTTTAACTTTGAATATTAAAACTGCTGGAGAGATAACTCAAATGATTGAGGGATCTCAACCCTTAGCTTTAATCTTTAGAATTTATTATAAAGTTATGAAAACCAATTTAAATATTCATGCTCTTAATAAAAGTCCTAAAGATCATACTGTTTTAATACAGAGTAGCACTAGTAACGCCAACATTCAAACACCTAAAACTATTCTTTGGAAAGATGTCACGTTACCTAGCCAATGGATTCTTCCCCAGGAAGTTCCACAAAAACCAGTTAATAATAATTTGTTAAATTTAGAAAATATTAAGCAATTTTCTGATGGTACTGTTCGGATTAGTTTTGAACGTACTAGAAGACCTTTTATTATTGAAGAATTTACCAGTTCCTCAGTCCCTTCTACCTCTAGAAGAGACACTGAAGTCTTAAGTGACTTTTCTATTCCTGATGTTAAACTGAAAGGCGTGTTGAATCAGGGTCAGACAAGTCATCCTTGTTATACTCCTGCCTTTCAGACTGATGGAGAACATGAAGATGTCTCTCCTACTGTGTCGGTCGGTCCTTCTCCCTCTGACTTTGATGCCCCAATTAATCACCAATTAAGAGTCCTTACTAAAGTCTCTAAATTGGATTGGGATAGCCTTGTTAATGATTTTAATTCTAAAACTAATCAAGCTAAACGGCATGCTTTTCGTAATATGCATGATAAAATTGATAGAGATAAAATTATTCATAATTGGAAAAAATTTGTTAAACTTACTAGAGAGAACCTTACATTTTATGATTGGTATGATAGAAATCATTGTAAAGTTCTTACTAAATCTCAATGGATAAAAGAAGATAAGTCCAAAACTTTAGCTTCTCATCCTCCCCTTGAAACTGTTCTTTTACAAGTCAAAAATAACTCCGTTGTTGCTAGTCCTTTTAAAGTAGCTGATGGTAAAACTGATGATAAAAAGATTATTGAACAAAATAATTTTACTAATCAGTATTTAGCCACCATAGGAAAACAACTTGATAAAATTGAAGAAAAGTTTGATAATACACTTATTAAAACCCCTGATAAGAAACTTGATCAGCCTTTGTTAACCCTTCCTGATAACAGAGATGGCAAGGGATTACCTAGTAAAGATTCTGATTTAGTTAAAAGTATTGATAAACTTATTAAAAAGATTGGTTCGAGCTCTGGCGAAGCCAGTGGAACCGTGGCCATCATTGATCAGATTCAAGAATCTGGCAATGACTACAATAGTGACTCAGATGAGGTATCTGAGGTCGCTTCTGTTCCCGACCTTACTGAACAATTGAAAAAGTTAACTTTTAATAACACTAGTATTACAAAAAATTGGTATACTAGACCCACTCCCCCTGATCTTCAGTTCGAGGAAAAGAATCTTGACAATCAATTTTCGGTTTCCTCCAATAAAATTTATGAATGAAATATTGATGGCTTCAGTGAACATCAAATACTTACTAAAATGAATCACATGTCTATGGTTGCTAATAGTTACATCACTGCTTTTACTAATCTTACTCAACCTGAAATTGTTGAAATTTTAACTAATGGTTTTTCGGGAGTTCTTCGCTCTTGGTGGGAAAAATACCTTGATGAAGATGCTAGGAACTCTATTATTCATGCTTATCAACTTGATGATAATGGTCAACCTATCTTCCGTGAAGATATTGGTTTTGGTGTTCCTGATGGTATTAATACCCTAATTTTCACTATAATAAAACATTTTATTGGTACTCCTAGTAATATTACTGAACGTATCCATGATCAACTTAGTAATCTTACTTGTCCCACTTTAAGTGATTTTAGATGGTATAAAGATGTTTTTATTTCGCGTGTCATGCTTCGTAATGATAGTAACAAGCCTTTTTGGAAGGAAAAATTTGTTAATGGTCTTCCGTCTTTATTTGCTCATAAAGTCCGTGAAGAACTTAGTAAAACATTAGGCTATATTGATTATGATAACCTCACTTACGGTGACATTGTTAGTTATATTCAAAAAATTGGCCTAAAAATGTGTATTGATTTCAAAATCGCTAAACAAGCTGCCAAAGATAAAAAGAAAGCTAAATATGAGCTTGACACTTTTTGTGAACAATATGGTCTGCCTCCTATTGCCCCTTCGCGTAGAAAGCATAGGAAAAAGCACTTAGAAATTCATAAAAAACGCAAGCACCATAAAAAGCGCTCTAGTCAGACTAATAAAGAAAGTTATTATGAAAATCCCAGGTCTAGAAAGAAAACTGGAAATAAAAAATCCACTTCTAAATCTAGCGATAAGAGTAAAATTACTTGTTATAATTGTGGTAAAAAGGGACATTATAAGAATGAATGTAAATTAAAACAAAAATTAAACCAGTTAAATATTTCTGTTGAAGACTCTGAAAAGATTTTTGATTTACTTAGATCTCAGTCTGATGAAGATAATGATATTTCTGATATTCCTTATTCTTCGGCTAATGATCAAAATAGTCAAACTCCTAGTGAAGGTAATGAAGTTACTTTGTGTACTGATAATTGTAGGTCTGATTGCTGTAAAACTATTAATGTTCTTACTAAAGAGGAGCAAGAAAGCTCTTTGTTAATTGAATTAATTAGTAAGCTTACTGATGAAGACTTAAAATTGCAATACATGAAACAGTTAAAGGAATTATTTTCTAAAAACATTTCTGGAAAGGGTAAAGTAATAAAGGCTAAAGAGAAGCCGCTTATAAGCCTTAATAAAACCCTTGAGAGATTTAAAGTGGCAGAGAGAGAGATTACTCTCCCTGAACTAAATCAAGAGGTCAACAAGCTTAAGAAAGAGATTTCTAGTCTCAAGACTGAAATCTCCAACTTAAAAAGTGATATGACTACGTTAGTTAACAAAGACTCTGAACTTCATATTTCTGATTCCTCAGAAAATGAAGACTTACCTGAAACTTCAGGAGTCAATGATGAAGAGTCTCCTTTGTTTATTCAAGGTAACTCGTTAAAAAGGATAAAAGATATTACCATTCAAAAGTGGTATATTTTGATACGGTTAATGGTTGATGGCACTTTTGCCATTCAACTTCCTGCTCTTGTTGATACTGGTGCAGATCTTAACTGCATCCAGGAGGGATTAATCCCTACCAAATTTTATGTTAAAACCAGTGAACGTTTAAACTCTGCTAATGGAAGCAGCATGGAAATTAAATATAAGCTCCCTAAGGTTCATATTTGTCAAAATGATATATGTTTTAAAACTTCTTTTGTGATTAATTCGTAATTTAACTGATAAAATTATTCTGGGATTACCATTTATTTATTTGTTATACCCTTTCACCACCAGTAATAAGGGGTTAACTACTGAGCACCTTGGGCACAATGTTGCTTTTGAGTTTTTAACTCAGCCCAAAGAAAGAGACTTAAGATTTATTCAAGATGAGTCTATTTCTAAGTCACTTAACTTGTTAAAATGTAAAACTTCTCATTTAAAGTTTTTAAAACATGAAATTAAGTATAAACAGGTTGAAGACCTTCTTTTAAGTGAAAAGATACAGGATAAAATTGAAGAACTTCGTTTATTCATGGTTAAAAACTTATGTGCTGATTCTCCTAATGCTTTTTGGCATCGCAGAAAGCATGTAGTTAAACTTCCTTACGCTAAAGAATTTAAAGAACATCTTATTCCTACTAAAGCTAGACCTATTCAAATGAGTCACCAACAAATGGAGCTTTGTAAGCAAGAAATTAACGATTTACTTGTCAAAGGATTAATAAAACATAGTAAATCTCCTTGGTCTTGCCCTGCCTTTTATGTTAATAATGAAGCAGAGAAAGAGAGAGGTGTCCCTCGTCTAGTCATCAATTATAAGCCCCTTAATAAGGTCTTAGAATGGATTAGGTATCCCCTTCCTAATAAGGAAGACCTTCTTAGTCGTCTTAGTAATGCTACCATTTTTAGTAAATTCGACCTTAAGTCTGGTTTCTGGCAAGTCAGTATCCATCCTAGTGATAGGTACAAAACCGCCTTCACCACCCCTTTTGGTCATTATGAATGGGTTGTTCAAGCATTTGGCTTGAAAAACGCTCCTAGTGAATTCCAAAATATTCTCAATGAAATTTTAAATCCCTTTAGTCATTTCATTATTGTCTATATTGATGATATCCTTGTTTTTTCTAAATCTATTGACGAACATTTCAAACATTTGAATTTGTTCTTCAAAGCTATCAAAGTCAATGGTTTGGTTCTGTCACCAACCAAATGTTCTCTTTTCCAAATTAAAGTTAAATTTCTTGGCCATGATATTCATCGGGGTTTAGTTCGTCCTATTCAAAGAGTTATTCAATTCGCTGATAGATTTCCTGATAAAATCCTTGATAGAACTCAACTTCAAAGGTTTCTTGGATCTCTTAATTATGTTGGCAAATTCTATAAAAATTTGCGAAAAATCTGTAAACCTTTGTTTCTTCGTTTACAGAAGAATCCTCCTCCATGAACTGATGAGCATTCTGCCATCGTTCAGCAAGTTAAAAAATATGTTAAGGTTCTTCCCTGCCTTGGCATTTCTAATGAATTAGTTTTCAAAATTGTTGAAACTGACGCCTCCGAAATTGGCTTCGGCGGCATTCTGAAGCAGAAATTGACTCCTGCTTCTTCTGAACAAATTGTTCGATTCCACTCTGGCGCGTGGAATCAGGCACAATTAAACTACAGCACTATTAAAAAAGAAATTTTAGCTTTAGTTTTCTGTGTCAGTAAATTTCAAAATGATTTATTAAATCAAAAATTTTTGGTTCGTATTGATTGTAAGTCTGCTAAATATATTTTAGAAAAAGATGTTAAAAACATCGCTGCTAAACATATTTTTGCCAGATGGCAATCTATTTTAAGTATTTTCGATTTTGACATTGAATATATTAAAGGTAGTGATAATTCCGTTCCTGATTTTCTAACTCGGGAATTTATTAATTCAGGTACCCCTCAGGTTCAAAATGAGTGTGAGAGGGAAAGATAAAAATGTTCGGCCCTTGGGTCCTCCAAGCCCAAGCCCACCTAGTCAGAAGCCCGTGGGAGCTATAATCCCTCATCCTGTTACTCCCCTTACTGTAGTTAATAGGTTCACTCCTTTGGTTTCTAGCTCGAAACCCTATAGTTCAGCTCTGGTTCAACCCCCTTTAATGGTTGATCCTTACGCTTCCCCCAGTAATCCTCCTGCTGGCCAGCGTGTTCATACTGAATACGTCCCTGTTTTCAGCACCAATTTATTTCATATTGAACGTCATATGAGATCAATTGATGACCCAGTTAAATTATCTACCCAGTTCTTCCCAACTGGTTGGCATTTTATTCCCTCTGCTCCTTATAAATCTCTCATGTACTATAAGGATGTCCTTTTGCAAACTCAGTCAATCGCTATTAAACCTATTTATGATAGAAATGATTCTTCAAAAATCATCTATCATTCTCTTTATATTAAACAGGTTATCTCCATGCCTAACTGGGGTAATCATCCTAGTGATCTTAGGCAGCTTGAAGGTCATGATAGCCAGTTTTGCTATTATGATTACATGGAAGCTTGGAACAGAGTTTTTCTGTTTCAAACTCCATCTTTTAGTCATTCGTGGTTCATCCAATTTGACCACAAATTTAAAAGTCAATTTCCTCATTGGTTTGTTCTTTGGTGGGAACGTTATGGTCTCATCTTTGATATCCTCCCCATTGAGCTTCAGACTGTTCTTAATGTCTTTAGCTCTAGGGTTCCTGTGGTGCAGTCTAATTGCTGCATCCCAGTTATTCTCCATTTCGCTAGTAAATATAAAGTCCCATGGATCCTTCGATGGAATTATGGATTTTATTCTCCAACAGTCAATGTTGCTCTTTCTTCCTTAGTCGCCCCTGAAAAAGGCGCCTCTAGTAATCACCTTAATCAAATTACTCATGTTACTCGTGAGTTTTCAGTTAAATGGTGGGATAAGTTTGATCCTTATCGCATCGTAGGTCAAGTCCAGAAAGAATTCCCCAATCCTTCACCTATTCAAACGATTCCTCCTCCAAAGGAATCATCTTCCAGTAAATCTAAATCCAAGAAATCTTCCAAGTTAGACTTCGCGGATATTGATCATTGTACCAATAATGAGCTTAAACAGTTATCCCGTTTAATTCAGAAAAGAATGGATAAACTCAGTGAGGACTCAGTTCCTTCTGTTTGTTCATCTTCTTCTTCTCGCTCCAGTCATCACTCTAGCCCTACTGATCCGTACGGAAGCATCTCTCTTCAGGATGCCCAGGATCCGTTTGCCTAGGGTCCAGGATCCATTTGCCTTGGGTTCCTACAGTCACCTGGGTCAGCTTTGTTGCTAGATGCCCCTGCCCGCGCAGCCCGTGCTCCTTTGTCCAAAGTAGCCGAAAGCAGTTGCTGAGTCAGTTGTCATTTAGTCTGATGTCTGTATCCTTGTTAGTCAAAAAGTTGTTATTATTGTATTTTGTTTGTATTTGATTAACGCGTCTGTAATAGTAAAAAGCTATTTGTTATAGTCAAAAGTTGTAATAATGCTTTCATCTTTTGATAAAGCATTACTGTTGTTCAATAGTCATTCTTGTTTTGTAATTATTGAGTTGTAATCTCTCAGCCTTTTCTCTTTCTATATAAGGGAGGCTCAGTCATTATAGAGAGGCAGGATTTAGTAATCCAATAGAGCGTTTAAGAAGACTCAGATTCCTATCTGACTAATTTTCAACTCTCTTGCCTTCTCTCTTAGATATGATAAGTTTCTATAATCGAGTCAATCTGTTGTAAGTAACCAAGTTAATTGTTTGTAATTATTTCATAGTACAATAAAAGTTTATTTTAAACTTCTCTATATATATATATATATATATGGCTGTCTTATATTAGTTCAATGTGTTAGGTGCCACACAAAATAATAGCATTAGTACATGAGCATAATCCAAATTAATTGTCCCTTTTCTCTTTGATCACGAGTAAATTCAATTTAGCCAACATAGATTTTTTTTCAGCAGATTAAACCTTGAACTCTTGAAAACCCTCTCAAAATACCTGTAAATGTGCTAGAATCCATCCTATGGTTAGTCCATGTTGGTTAAATTGACAAGATGTGTAAAGTACTAAAGTTCATTAGAGAATGGGGGATGAGGGGTGAGGGGTGAGGGGTGGGGGTTCAAAAACACATGCAAAAACATTTTTAAATAAACTTTTAGCAAATTTCAAAACAACTCATTTAGGATACTTGTGAGTCGCTGGATTCTTAAACCTTACACAGACACCTTCAAAATTGAAGTTTTTTTATAGTCTTAAGGATTCATAATTCAAGGGGAGAACCAACTTCAACCCAAAAAATATTACGAGAAATTGGAGTCTTTGTGGTCACTAACCATACAATCAAAAGAGCCAATTTCAACCCATTAAAGAAAGAAATAAAATTGAAGGGAGTTGGATATTTCAAGTTTCAACCCCACAAAACACCTTTCAATTCAAAACTTTCAAACAACAAAGATTTGAAATAGTCAAGAGAAGAACCAGCATCAACCCAAAAAGGAAAAATAAGTCTCAAATTTACATCAATGACAAGAATGGTAGAATTATGGGGAAGGATCGCGCCTATTTCGATAATGAGAATGTATATAACTCTATTCCGGTCTGGTCCGAAATGAAAGTAGCTAGAATAGAAACCCAACTGCTCAGTATTTTTATTAAAAATAAACCCACCAAATGTAACTTATAAACCATAATTTAAGATAATACAACTTAGAAACCATAATTTAAGATAATGCTATAAGATAAGTTTAGAATTCTTAACTTATAGACCAAAGGCAAAAGTTAAGATAATGCTATAAAATAAGTTTAGAATTCTTTGGCTCCAGTGACTTGGGTTTATGAGTCCACTAAACACTGGAAAAAATAGAGAATCTGATACTTTCTACTTGCTATATGAATAAACAAACATATCTAAAAGTACAATGAGAAGAATACCAGTGAGCTTTTCTTCAGAAAGTCTCCAAAAGATGTAGTTAATTTCCTTGATCCCAAATTTAGGGGTGGTATAAAAACATCTCCAAACTGGTTATTAGTACAAGGCAGGTAAAACCAGATATTCAACATTGTAAGGTTAATTGTCATTTCCTAATTCAAAAGCAGATTAAAACCCCACAAAAAATTCAAATTAATTCATCTATAAAACTGAAATGCGGAGGTGGATCACTATATCAAATAATATATTAATAATAATTTATCAAAAGACGCTGAGCCTGAACCAACAGGCAACAACAGACTTTAGTCCTCAACAATAACACGGGCATATCAAGTTTTAGAACACAAGCATAACAAAGGAAAAGAAGAAAATAAGTTCTTGACCAGCAGTTCTACGTGCTTAAACAGTAGATGACAGACCACACACAACTCGTAAATGTAAACACAAGCAGCAAGAAAGTTGCAGAAACAACCAGACTGGAAGAATTTGAACTCATTCATCTTCAGTCTCCGATTCAGCACTCTGAAGCCACTCCACGAATGGATTGACATTCTTCCAGATGGGAGAGCTTTTATTATCGCCAGCCAGCCCATTCTTGTACCACTCCACAATAAACTCTTCTTCAAGCACATCGTTGTCATACAGCACTTTCAGAACCAAGGCCACCTCTTTAACCGCATCAGGGCTAGCTTTCCCACAGAAGGCCTCAAATGCGTGAAGTAGGACAAGCTGTGACCCTTCCTCTTGAGTAGCAGCTGCCAGGTAGTTCTTCTTCTTAGTCACCTCCTTTGAAAAGCCTTTTCCAGCACCGTCAAACAGGGCTTCAAACATGGCTTCCATGACCTGCTGGGAATTGCCGGAAAGAGTGGATAAAAAAGACTTGAGATGGCTTGCAGGAGAACCTTTTTTCAGATAATCCTTAATTTCACAGACAATACTCTCGTGAGGAGTTACAGAATTAACAGCACCATTAGAGTGTCCATTGACCTTGGGTTTCTCTTCACGTGTTGGGGAGTTTTTTCCTGACTTGGGTTTCTCCTCAGTGGTAGAAAGCATAACCATGCCTGCAGTAACAGTACTTAGCTGTTCCTGGACCCGTTGTCTAGCTGCCGCGGCCGAAGTATCAGTCTGCCACTGGACATCATCATCATCTTCGTTGCCGGCCACTGCTTCATTCTCATCTGCCTGGCTTCCGGTAGGTGAGTTGTCCTCATCAGAGCCGTTTGTTTTCTTCTTGCTTGATGCTTTGGAGGAGGATGCATCCTTTAAAACACCATTGGTGCCTTTTTGCTTTACAGCTTCTTTTTTCAGTTTCTTCTGCTCCTCATCCACAGCCTCACCTGCCTTCAACCGCTCTTTCTCAGCTCTCCTCATTGCCTTTTTGTCTTTTGCCCCCTTCTTCTCAGGAGGGTTCTTGATGATGAAGGTTGTGAGCTTGTCCCTCATATCAACATCTGACAGAAAACCACATGCAGCACATTTTAAGGTAACCATCTGTGTCTTGGTGATTATTATCTCAGTTTCGGGATTCCCACATCCATAGCACTGAACATATTTCTTGATGAAGTTTTCAAGTAGGCCAGCAAGCTTCGCAGTGTCATGGGCACCATTAACATGTGATGTTCCACTCTTTTCATCAAATTTGGATTGGGCTCCAAGCTCACAACCAAAATACTTTGTAGTATAAGCAGCAGGTCTACCCAAAGCCTTAGCAATATCAACCATGTTAACAACATTAGTCTTAATGCCATTTCCTCGGCCTTCAATTTTTGTTATCATACGGGGCATTTTATACCTATAAAAGGCGTCATCCTTGTTCCCCACACCAATATTTTGCAAAGCCATCTTAGGTCAACCTGATTTGCTTCTCAGATACAAATATATCAGAGAAGGCAAAAGGTGTCAACTTCAGAAAGGGTCTCCCCTTTAAGGGGAACAAATTCCTAAGAAAAGGCGGTTTAAACTGGCAACCCTTACAGTTCTGTTATATCCCTCAAGTGCCTCAAGACGCATGCAGCCAACTTTATCCTTGTCTCTTGATAAAGGACAATACTCACCAAGCAACCCAAATGATGAAAAAAACAGGGAGGCCCGTTCAGACATAAAAGAAGTTTCTAACTTAAAAACCCACACTTTTGTTGACTGCAAATGTTGCAGATGACCTGACAAAATCCTGGAAACCAATAATGATATAAGAATTGGGCTTAACTATCAAATGATTGCTTAAAAGCAGATATCAGCATAGATATTTGTCCAAAAACAACTATAAAATATACCATCCAAATATCGAACAAGCACGTAGATGACAAATTCTCATTCAATAACTGGAATATTTATCCACTGACAACACCTCTTACAAGGCTAGTGTTAATTATGTTACAATTGTTGAAGGTTACTTTTACTTGGAACACAATAAGACAAACAATATCTGCATGAAGCAAACGAAAAGAAATCTCAGCTAAACAAGTGCATAAAAAACACTCAGCTACCTCTAATACATACATAGGCTATTCAAAACATAAGTACTACAAATTTCATACTCGTAATACAAAAGGAACTAAGTTGAACATATAATCATGCAGTCCAACTATTTGCTAGCACATCAAAAAGCAGCAACAAATGACTTGATTAAATCCTCGTCCATATATCTAAATTTACAATAATTGACGATCTACACGATAAAAGTAAAAAATAAATCCCAAATTTCATAATGTAAATGTTTCTAGTTTGCAGCTCCAACTAAATTTACTTTGCCAATCCTTTAATGAAATTTAACAATAATATATTACACAAGCAGCTGAGCATAGTTGATAAGATTTATGCTATGACGAGACACCTAACTAAAAACTAAAAAAAACAATTTTCGCCATAAATATTCAGTGTGTCTATATTAAGAATAGAAATGAAAGGGTAATATAGAAAACTGATTTAAAAATATTATATACCAAGGACAGGAATGTATACATAGTTGCAATAGAAAAGATTCACCTTTTTCAACCTCAATGTTTGATTTTCATTTCTCATTGATAACTGAAAGTTTTAAAGACTTAAATAAATAAAAAAAAATCAGAAGTTACCTGGAAACTCTTAGTCCTAAACCAAATATCTGAATTAACATTTGAACCAAGTATAACAAATGCCATCAAAACCCAAATATAAATTCTAGTATCCACGTCTATGAGGATTGGAAAAACCATAGCAGTCTGATACAAAATACAACTAATCGATTATAGCACTTATATCCTAAGATGGAATCAACTAAATTGGAAATCAATTACTAAAACTTTCAAAACCGTTAAAAAATCGTCACTTTCGTTCTTTTCTTAATAATCAACTTTACTTCTTCTCAAATTAAAGAGACATAAACTTCATTCAAATCTTATTTTAACTTAAGATCAACTCTCCCAATAAAACACAATAGGTCCAAAAACAGAAAAGTCTAGTACAGCTAATATTATCCCAAAAAAGAGCATCACCAACAAAACAAAAAATGAAAATCCAAATCGATCAAATTGAAAGATTTTAATAAAAAGAAGAAAACCCATTAGATCTATAAACGATTTCGTACATAAAACACAGAAACTACAATCAAATCAATACATCATAAGCTTATCGAACAAAACAGATTCAGATAAACATAGAACTAAAACAGAAACATTTACACACAAAAAAAACAAATAATTTGAAAGAGAGAAAAGAGATTAGGTTTGATAGACACCTTAGATGAGAGATAAGGGTTGCAGAGAGATAAAGACTGAATGAATATATAAGTTATGGCGACTTCGTGAGAGAGGAGTATGTGGAGAAAATAAGAGCTCCCCGAGAATGATTTATATCTAGTGAAGGATTAGGGCAAACTCAGCCACTTGTAATAGAAAACTATTCATAGTATTATTATTATTATTCTAATAATACTCCCTCTAATTTAAAATACAAAATAAATGGTTTTCTTAAGGTGTGACTTTAGGCACATATTAAATACGGAAATTAAGTGTTGAGCATTGAATTTAATAGATGGAGCCCACTAAAATATAATTAAAATAATATTTCAGTGAGGCCATATACATTTCAAAATGTATACTCGATTTTTTAGAGTTGTGCACAAGCATTAAGGAAATAATTGTATATCATTAAATATAATATCAAATGTCTATATTATCCTTGTATTGAAAAAAAATATTGTTATTTATTGGGCAAAAAATAGTGAGAGAACAAAAATTATATTTAATACTTAAGATAATATTGGAAACTAAGTAATTAATGCTTACTTGGAATTCTAAAACGTCATATATTAAGGAACAAAAAAATTTCTCTAAAACGTCTTATATTAAGGGACGGAGGGAGTAATATTTTAGTAGACCACATCTCTTGAATTCAGTGTCCAGCACTTGATTTCGGTGCTTAGCATGTGCCCTAAAGGCACATGTTAAAAAGATCCTAAAATAAATAATTATTATTTTTTTATTAAAATTAAATAAATTTTAATTTTAATCAATCCTATAAATAAAATGTATTTCAATGACTTTTGAATGTCAATAATGAGCTTGTAACGGTGGAGATAACGGAGTATTATAGTTAATAAAGAAAATAACATCTAATATGTTACATTGTATAGTTTATTTAGAGCATTATCCATAAGGGAGTATTTTATTTGTCTTTCTTCTATTTTTAGCCTTGATTTGTTTTAGTTTATTTTTAGCAATTTTCTTTAATATAATATTAGTGGTTAGAAAATTGTAGAAATTATTTATGGAAAGTTGATAAATTAGTCATCCTACAAATATTATCAAAAAATAGTCCATAATGTGAAATATAGTGCTAAGGCTATGTTTGTTTCTTAATCTGTACTTTGCACTATTATAGGATAATATATCTGAACGGATCTAAAGCACTTTTCTCAAATAGTATTTTTTTATTAAAATTAAGTTGTTTTGGATATTTTTTTTAAAAATAAAATAATATTAAAATAAAATAGTCCCACTTACTTTTCTTTTATTTATAAAAATATCATCCACGGCCCCACTTATTTTTTGAAAGGCATCGTTTTTTTTGCTCTCTCTTGCTTGCTCCCGTGCTGCTAATCACCAAAACGACGTAGTTTTATTAAATTAGTGTTATTTAAGAGAAAGTATTATTTAAGAAAAGTGTTTTAGATCCGTCCTCATAATATAATACCTTAAAATGGGGTACTATGTGATCCCCCTCCCCTCGTTAAATAGTGCATCACTTAAAGGATCCAAGTATTAAAAAAAATAGGACTAAAATATTTTAATTTATATATCTCACATATTGATGTTCTGTAGTAGGTAACTAAAATTAAAATTTTATTGCGAAAAATATTTTATATAGTAGTGTCAATCCCACATAGAATGATTAGTCTAATTCTTATGCTTTGTAAATCAAATTGGGGAATTTTAAATATCAATTACCAAAATAAATAATTACATACTAACATTGATAAATTTAACGAAATAAATTAGAATAACGCACCTTAGGTTAAGTTCACATTCACCATCAAAAATTTACACTGATCGTTGATGAAAGCATAAATCAATTATTATTTTGAATATTCATCGTTGAAAATAATTTTTCATCTCTCTTTAATTGTAGTTAATTAGAAACAAACGATCTAAATAACCCTAACTACTAAACAACCTCAGGCACGCGCTAAAGATTTAATTTAGTATCAGCTTTAAGTAATAGAAAGATCTATGAAGCTAAACAATACAAGCACAAACAGTTATATTTAATTTAGTTGAGTATTCTTTCTAAAATATACTAATAATCTTTTGATCTGTAATAAATTATTAATCCTTTACAAATTAGAGTGATCAAACAATTACGAATGTGATATCTAGTGTGCACCTTAGCAATTAAACGAATTAATCATAAGAATTAAGCACAAGAAAATTATTAATACTCAAAATATAAATTGAACAATTAAAACCAATTAAATCTTACCGTGTAATAATTATGAGGCTTTCGTTCACTTAAACCAAGAATAAGAATTTAACTACACATGGTCATGAAAACTCCAAAGAATTATAGAGAGAAATTTGTAGACAAATCTCCCCAAACCTCTCTTGGTAATCCTCTATTTATAGACATAAAGCGTTAATTTTTTTCCATGTAGGTTTCAACTTCTTAGTGACGTCTCTTTCCTTCTCCGTGTAGTATTCTTCTTGTTTCTTTCCTTTTATGAATAAGAGCATTAAATATTGCTTGCTCACCAAGATATTAACTTTATTATAATAATAAAATATTAAATTCCTGTACTTGTGTAATTACAACTTTTGTCCCTCCTTTTATTTGAAGTCCAGATAATGCTCAATTTGTCTCCCCAAAACATTTCGAAAGTTACGAAATCCTTTAATTGCGCCTTAAATAAAAATATAAAAATAATAAATGTATTTAGATACAAAATAAATCCAAAAAATTAAGCATTAAAGAATTAAAATATAACATATTTTATTCTCATCACATTTAATTTACTTTAAACGAACACATAACTATATTTTTAAAAGGATAAAATAATGATAAAATTACTAAATCAAGAACTGTAGAATCCCTTGATAATAGTTCTTCCAAACAAATATAACTCAAGTATCAATCATTTACTTTTTGAGGGTTTTTTTAGTTGTGGTTAGGAGTTGGATTGCTATTTTTCATTGCGATGATTGTCGATGATAGATATTTTTATATTTGGATATAATGTCATCGTAATAATTTTTATTTCGTTTCTCGTATTAAAAAATTGTTTAAATCTGGTTATTATATTAATTTATTATAGAATTTAATTGTATTTTATATATTTTTAGTATTCACTAGTTGTTAGTACGATTAACCTTATATACGTTAGTTGTTTGAAAGAATTTTCATTTATGTTTTATTACCGTTGTAATTTTTTCATTATTGTAACATGTTATAGTTTCAATATATTTTAATCATTTAGATTATTTCAAAAAAAAAACTTTTAAATTATGACAGGAATAATTTATATATTATTTAAAAATATTATTCATAAATAAAAAAGCAAGGTTGTAATCTCCATCATAAAAAGAGGTTAACTTGAAAAATAACATAGTATTATTTAACATGAAAAATAAATAAATTATATACATGTATTTGTAAAAACAAAAATATATAATTTAACCTAAAAGATAATAAAGAAAAAGAAAGGCTTAAACACGATTCACTATTCTAAACTATCTGACATATTCCACTTTGATGATTTACTTTTAAATTTTTTCAAATAAATGATTAAACTATTAATTTTTTTCAATTTGATTCAATTGAGACTTCAACGTCATAAATTAATGACGTGACTATTTGGGTGGGGCAAAAGCAGCTGATGTGTCAAAATAAATTTTTTAAATTTTGTGATTAAACATTTTTGATATATCAAAGGCTAAAATGGTCACACCACTTTATTTAATACATTCAGACTAATCAAAAAGCATCCAAACCATTCACCGGAACTACATTCTCCTCTGGCATCGTCGGCGAAATCCAACTCCCCGTCCACCGCTACCTCCTTCGTATGTAGTACCGGAGGCACGGGTAGTACGGCTAGTATAATATATGTTACATAATTAAAGATATATTTTAATTTTTAGAAATTAATTAAAATCTCTACGAATACTGTTTTGGTTGTCGTTGACTTTTTAAAGTTAGTTTAAGAGATTTTTTAAATTCAAAATTGATATATATTTTTTAAATTTTAATATTATAAACTATTTAAAAAATATTACTCAACGTAATTTTTTTACTGTTTTATAATTTTTAATGAGTCATCTCAATTTTGAATTTCAAAATATCTTAAATTAACTTTCAAAAGTCAATAATGATCATATAATTTGAAACAGAGAGAGTACTAATTATTATATTCATCAATTTAAAATTTTAAACGCATTCATAACTCTTTCGATATTAAGATTTTAAAATGTTTTTTTCCCCAATGTAAAAGGCAAAGAGAAAAACATAACTGTGTCGCCCTATCCAAACTCTTATTTAAGCAAAGAGATAAACACAACATGTCTCACTTTGTAAAATTAAAAGGATATTTTGCTTCAAAACACAGTCCACAATACCACAAGAAACATTCAACACTTCTTGAGCTGAAAATAAGTGTTCTTTTTAGAACAAGAAACTAAGCAATATTCTAAACCTCCAATCCCCACCCACCCACCCACCAGCAAAAGAAAGAAAAGATGAAAAACTTGAATATATGAAAATTTCCAGGTCAAAATGTACACAATCTACAGATAGTATTCAAGGCTTGAAACTTCTAAAAGTTGTGTATATCTATTGCATATTGGCATCAAAATCAGCTGTTTCCAGACAAATACATGATTAGATACATTCACAAGGCATACAAAATTCCTTTGGACATGAACCTGCTACTTTCAGCAGGAGCGAGGCAAAAGAAAACTCGATTCAACCATAAAATACATCAGCGTTGGTTGTGCATTATCCCAGTTAACATTTCAGGCCTTTCTCAAATTCTACCGACTCGTGTTTTAGTTAGACACTTGCATATAGTCTCGGGGAGAGCTAAGGTCGTGATTTCTCATCAAGCAGCTATAATTTTCGATACAAGTATGCTATTGTCAGCGACCGACTAAAACAAAGACCACGTTTAACTGGTAGAGATACGTATTTACATGCCCTTGGATGAGAGGTTAGCAGAGAAAGGATTTGAAGTTCAGATCACACTGGGGCTAGATCGAGCAATTCTCTGAGCTTCTTCAAGGTCCCTCAGAAACCTACACATGCCCAGCCAAATTATGGGGATTTTTGGGGGATAGATTAAAGTAAAACAAATAAAACTTTAAATTATGGTAGGAATATAATCTTCCCACCACTAGTAAATATATTAACAAACCTCTTAGAATTAAGAACCACGGAGCCACCCAGTATGAAACGAATCCCAGAATTGGTGGCATTTTGTAGAGCTACTGAACGTGATTCCTCATACGTTGTTCCACCAATAATGAAAATCACCACCTCCTGTGGCCTGCCAGCAAAGACAAATGTGAGTGAATACAAATACCATGAATATTTTTTGTGTTTTGTATATCATATAATGCACTGTTGGACAAACCAAGAATACAAGTTATTGTAAGAATTTACATGGTTTCAACATACAACATTTTGTTGTAATAGAACGGGCCAGAACCATGGAGATAAACTTGAAAAACTAGGAAGGAGAAGATGATAGCAAAGACAGGATCCATCAGATGCAGCACAAGAGAGCACAGAAAATAACATTGGAGAAAGAAAAAAGACAAGGATGAACTAGCTTGCATTACAAACTCTACCCCCAGGAAATTGAACACAAGTTTTGTTCGAAAAGTAATAAGTTCTATGCATGAAACTGGATGAGATTGCAACGACTGAATACAAAACCTAACATCACATAGAATTAGACACTAAATTAAGATGTAATTCCACAGCCTAAACCAACTTCGACTAGACAACTAAATAATCATGAATACCTAAATAATGTAGACACTTAATAATCCCCAATGCCCCAAAATTCCATCAAGGAGATGCAAATTAATGCCAACTCTATAACATAAAATCTTTGCTAATGCTTCCTGTAACATTCTCCCAACTGTTTGAGAAAAACTCATCTATTGGAAAAAATAATGAGAAACCATTTTTTTCTGGGTTAAATCCATGGAAGCATTAAGGCTAATATGACTGATACACAACTTTTCTCTCATATCATTAAGGTTATGTTTGTTTCAAGGAAGACATTTCCAAAAATGCTTTTACATATATTCAAGTGTTTTGGTACGATAGTGAAAATTAGTAATTAACAGAAATCATTTTAAGGGTGAAAACCAACCCTATTTCTCAGAAAATGACTTGCTAACTTCAGAAAAATGATATAGGATTTAGATCTAGTGGGGTTGAAGTTCATGCATTCACCGGTGTGAGCTTGCATTCCTCCTTATTGTGAGGTTAGTTGTTCTTGTGATATTCTTACCCATAGATGTTAGTTTAGTGGTTTACAGATATTGTGATTGAGAGATTATTGATGTTGATTTTGAATTTCACATGTATCCCACCATAATGAGGCATTCAAAAAGTACATAAACAAACAATGACAACAACAATGGTGGTTTGGTAATTATATGCAAGTCAGAAGCAAAAAATTATAGAGACAAACTTTAATCATTTTTATGAGGAGCAAACCCTAAATTTTGTTTTCTAATACAATTCGTAGTTTGAACGTGAACAGACATGGTTTGAATGAGAGAACTTTCTAATTTGATAAATATCATATATACTAACATATATATTGGATCCTTAGGAAACTCAAAAACATCTTGTAGAAATAAGTCAAAAGGCTTTTGAAAATTTCTTAACAAATATATAAACGCAATACACATGCGGCTGTCACCACCTGCCCTACTGTAGATCTTCACTGGTACCTTACCAGCCTCGTTATGGCAACGTCATATGATGCACAGAGCATAATTAAGGTGAACTGCACCTGACCGGCCATCTGCAGTGCGTATATATTTTCATCCAATCCTTTTATATTATAAGTAGAATATTTGCAACATTGTCAATATTTGTTTAAGGAAGACACCATGCTAGACACCATTCAATTCCACTTTTGAAGAGGTTATTTTCATAATTGAATATTACAGATAACCATAGCTATTATTTTGCTTTTATCATAATCATACTAAAATAAAGACTAGCAGCACAGAATATTGCATAACTGTAAATAGTATGGATGCAAACAGTTGAGAATACTAAAAAATTAAAAATTAAAATGATTGACTTGAAAATGCAACCAGGGGATTAATTTCAAAAAACAGACCTGGCCTGCTGAAAGTGATTTCCAACAAGAGGGTAGTCCACATCTCTCAACCTTCCCTTGGTAATGCTTTCCATAATTTGGAGTAGAAGAGGCTGGTGTTGGGTGTACACATTCTCAACCCCCTGCAATTAGTAAGGGAAACTATTTTTTAACACCTAGGAGAAGTGTTGCCAAGGAAAAAATTAGTACCTCAAAGTTACAAGCCAAACCTTGATCCCACGAGCCATGTTACGAGCAATATTCAGAAGATCCCGATTCCCATAAAGATCTCCAGTTCGCTTATCAGCACCCGCTTGCTTTAAAAGGAATTGCACGAGCTGCCATTTCATTGTGGTCAATTTAGTATAATAAGTAAGAATTTACAACCAGAGCAGTAAATCTCACAATCCATTTGAGCCAATAAGTAACGGTAAATCCTCAAAATGTGCATATGTTAGCAGTCTAGTAGAGAAAACCAGAGCTTCCTTCAGAAGAAAAACGAATAACAGAAGTTGGAACTGTTGTATTATATAAGAAAATCTAGGTCAATTTATTAATACTCCCTCCATCCCTATTTTACTGAGCTGATTTGACAAGCAGATAGTTATAATTAATGTAATGAGTGCTTTGCTTTGTCTACAACCACTGGACAGAAAGATTACAATTATTGGATAGAGAGAAGAATGGTTAACTTAGTTCCAGAAATCCCAGATAGAAAGGAGAGGAGCTAACTTAAACTAGAAAGAGAATTATTGCTAACGTGACTAAATATAACTTAAACTCCTTAACTTTTTTTATTTTCTAATAATCTTATATTCAACACAAGTGAACAGACCATAACAACAAATGTGCACATACAAAGGATAATACAGAAGATGCAAGGCACTTAGAATACAAGATGTAAATTTTAAGCCTTAGTTCTATTACCCCAGGCTTATACTTGGGAGATCGAGAAGCCAATTTGTTGAACAGCTGCATCAGCTGAACAGGGCTCTCCTTCTCATAGCGCAAAGCATATAACATGACAAGGCGTAGACGGTCAATATCAGATACACTTTCATTGTTCAAAAGATTCGTCACAGCCTGTACAGAAGCACATGTAACAAATGAGGTCATGAGGATACTCTCTATCCATTAATCCACAACATTTCAATATTACTGATTATAAATATAAAACATGCTATAAAGAGGATGACATCCAATAACAAATCATTGAAAATATAAACAAATAGGTCATAAAGAGCAAACATATTTGAGGTCTTCCTGCTTTTTGGTACTCCGTTTTGCGTATGGGTAGCACCCCCTTGATGCCTCATTGGTTAATATATTTTTACTTCTCAAATATAAAAATAAAAATCATGTGGTCTGAAGGGTACTAGTTATTAACATATTTCATTCTTCCAAAATCATCCCGTGAAGAATACCAAAAAGACAATGATCAAAAGGATAAAATTACAACATGAAGAGAGAAAATTTGAAGCATTCTTTAAATAAAACTTAAAATTATATAACTTCTTAATCCAAGTCCCATCATCCATGTCAAAAGACAATAATCACCAGAGAGCACTATGCTGGTAGTGGTACCCGAACTCCGGTTCATTTCAAATAACGAAAGAGCAACAAATTTGAAAAAGTGTCATCACAAAAACAAGGCCTTCTCAGCTAAATCTATCTCCAAAACATAAATAAACTGGGACTCATGTGAGAACCTGGAAAAAAAATCTCATCAGCTCAAACTTTATTTTAAGCAAAAGATGAAAAGTAAACATTAATTTCATCAACCAATAGTTTAAACCATAATATGCTCCTCTAGTATGGACATTGACCAGCCCATCTTTTGTATTTTTATCTTTCATTAACTATACATGATACAGGAAAAGTATTCATACTAAAAATTGTACGAAGGGATTAATTGTATTTTCTCACGGATTTTTGTGGGAAAAAAGTTAAGAAGAAAATAGGCATATGTGAGTTATAATAGGTCTAAGAAAGGTCAGGTAAGGTTTGAGTGTTTATTTGATACCAAAAAGGGGAAGCTCTAAGACTGTAATAAGTGATTTAAACTGTTCCAAAGTACAGTAACTCAAGTTCCTTTGAGCTCTGGGTTGAAGGGTTTGCTGTAAGATCAACTGGGCTTGTTTAATAGAGTTAAAAACAATGAGTTCAACTTCTAATCATGGTGACGGTTGGAAAAATATATAGATGTCAATCATAGATTAAAAACAAAAAAAGGATATATTTGGAAAATTAGATAAAGAACCTAACAACCTCAAATGCTGCCACTTGGCCACCATTGCAAGCCAATTCTTGTTCTGTTTGCGAAACTAACATGAGTTTTCGTTCTTCAACTATCTTGCTCATTTCTGTAACCAGGGTTACGTGCTTTGAAACATTTCCGTGCATTTTTCTATATTCTGGATAGTTGTCAACAAATTTAGCCATGTCTTCTGCAGAACTCAAAGAGTTAACGATTAAACAATGTCCACACTCCACAAATGCACTGCCTATACAAGATTGATATATGAACAAATAAACAATAGAGATCTCTAGGTACAAACCTATTGTCTGGATATTCTGGTTACTTTTTGCAACTTGCTGAAAATCATCCACCATCCTCTTTATATTCATTCCAATATCTCCGAAATTATCATACATATTAGCCTTAAAAAAGGCATCTTGTTCTGATGACAGCACTACCTCCTGTAAACATGAATACCAATAAAAGGATTCATCATTCATGGAACATATAGATAGTGCAAGGATTCTCTTTTTAATTTTTTTTGGTAGCAAGTAACAAGGAGAGTAAAACTTAACCTGTTGATCCTTCGAAAATTTTCCAATGTTTCCTAGATCTGCCTTATTGTCTTGAATGCCTATCAACTCGTGAACCATTGCCTATCGAAAATTAATATAACTAATGAGCTGGCATTTCCTTTAAATTTCAATCATTAGTTAAGCTTCAAAACAATGCTCCAGATATGTAGCAATGACAATACGAGCAGCAAATTTACGGTCACAAGGATCTCAAAAGTACCTGATAGGTCCACTGATTCAACAGTGGAGTTACGGGGTCGTCTCGCCTATCAATCACTAGCAACATAGGAGAAATTTCTGTGCGTCTGAAATCAAATAGGCCACTTTCCTGCTCGTACATCAGCTTCTGTGTTTCCAAGAGTGGAAAAAATCAATTTCTAACTGATGTTAACAGCCACAAAAGAAAGAGCACCCACTCATACTAATTCATATGAACAAGATAATAACCACGTAAATAAAATAAATCAAGTTCTTCAGAAATCAAACTAATGAAAGTAGAAAGTTTTCTAACCTTTGGAGAAAGAGCATAGCCAAAGAGTATTTAAGAAAGATAAACAAAATTGCAAGTAAAATCATTGTGCCTACTCACCCCTGCTTCCTGTGCAATCCTTTTAGCAATATCAGATGTACGTGAATACCGAATAACAGGTCGTCGTTTTAATGCCAAGAAGATAGCAGCTAGTCCATCGACGACTCGATCACAGAAATACTGCAAATTTGAAGGATCTACGACTGCTGGGAGCATATACATGTGATTTGATGCAATATTCAGATTGAAATGGTAAGGGTCAACTGCAACAAAATCTGCATAGAACTCCTGTAGAAACAAGATAATTATCATATCATGCTTAATGTTAACTCTTTCTTATGAGTATTCAACTACAGAAATGAGAATCAGGCAGATAAACAGATCACACTAGAATGACCTTAGCATGTTAAGATGCAAAACTACATTGATTTCTGCAACTACAATTAATCCACGCAAGTTTAGTTTCAATTTGAATATAATAGTAAACTCTCTTCCAGAAATATTGGTTGTTAGGTAGATAGCCAGTACTCAAACAAGTTGAACAACAAAGTGTCTGGACATATAATATATGGTTACAAGAAGGATTCAACTACAATTAATTGAAACAAATTTGGTTTCAATTTGAGCATAGCTGTTAATTATTATAGAAGTATTCAGTGTAGGGATGAACAACTAATGGTCTGGTCAAAGTAATATGTGGTTAGAAGAGGGAACTTACCTGAACTTGTTGGACAACTTCGTGTTCATCCGAATCAGCTAGAATATGCAGCTGAGTATTATTCAATATGTTGGAGAAAACTGTAAATAGGAATATTGCTTTTATCAATATAGCATATTAGTTCTGAAAATTACTGCTGCATTTTGTTAAGCATTTAGAGAGTAAAATGATAAGTTGATAAAAACTTTTGCTCTTAATATCATGTACTAGAGGCATGAATCAGTGCTTGGGAATACTTTCTTAGTGTTTCAAGAAAATTATTGTGCATGCGCAGTTCTCTCACAGTTATACTATAAAACTTACAAAGATGATACTCTCCAAATCGAGGATTGGCCAACTGTCGCTTCATATGCTGAATATTCCCTGATGTAGGTCGCAGGAAGTATACCGCCTTGAGATGCGACATTGGTTCTTTTGACTTGGATATGGAATCTACAAGTTCTACCAAAAATACTTCTTTCTGAAGAAGTTCTGACTGAGAATACACAACACTCACAATACTAACCTGCAAATCATTATGAACTTCAATATACCCATCAAAGATAATCTAAATTTATTAAAATACAACAACTCAGTAAAAATATAGTGCGCTATTATATTCTCATATTATAAAATCAAAAGAATCACACTAGAGGGGTTATAACTTATATGCAAGCATGTGGCACACATAAATCAACCCGTTTTCCCTTTAGGTAGTTTTTCTTTTTCCCACTGTTTTCCTATCATTTATTTTTGTTGTTACTTACCACAAGATGATGTATCAAGAAAGTGAGGCATTCATTGCTACCAGACTATTAGTATCTTTCTTCACCTTATTGAAACAAGTCTTGACTTTCCCTCCTAAGTTAAACTGCTAATCATTTACTCTTCCTCCTTCTAACCAACCTAAACAGACTGTTAGATTAGTTGGACAATTTTATATCTCAGGAGTAATTTACTAACTTCACAAGGTTGATAAGAAACCAACCAAATCCCCCCCCCCCCCCCCCCGCCCCCCGACACATATTTACTATCTTAGAAAATGATGAGAATCAGGCAGATGACCCAATACCCAGCCTCTTTTAAAATGCCATATAAGCTGCTATGCTTTTTGCAGCGCTTCTTTCAACTAGTTAACAAGTCCAAAAAAAAAAAAACTTCAAAACCACATTTATCTTATAAGAATAAGCTCGTAAAATCCAACTATGCATACTGAAAAGTTTGAACCAGTATTCATACCGTAAATCTATACATGTTTATACAGTACAAAAAACTGAAACTGCATATCATATAATCATATGACCCAAAAGAGAGAATTTTATTCATATAACTTATATAAGCAATAGCTAAGAGAAAAAAAATCTCACCTAAATACCACGTTATTTAACTAACACCTTAATTTAATTAAATAACATCACTACAAAACACACAAGAACCCAGTTCCAATTGATCCAAATTCATTTTAAAATTCTCATAATAAACCCAATTAGCTTCTTCAACAATTTCCACAAAGCCCAATTACAAATCATTAGATGTTAACTACAGATACTTAAATTGCAAGAACTGAATCTCGTTATCAATAATCTAGCATAAAACACCTAATATTTTGCGGAATAGATTACACAATTTAGAAACAGAACAGCAGTATAAATTTGATAAATTAGCTAAGTAATGAATATAGAGTTTGTACATGAGATGAGATAGAATTGGGTACCGTTTGGGAATCGAGAATGAGGACCTTCATGCCTGAAATATCTTGTAACATTCGATTTACATATTCTTTTACAGCCGATACCAGCACCATTTTTCTTTTCTTCGATCAACACCTTCGGATTCTTCTTCTTATTTTGATCGATTACACCTTCAACTCCTTCTCATCCACGATCTGTAAGTTTACTTTGAAGTTGTTAAAATCTGGAATTTACAATCCGGAGCAGGACTAGGTTTCTTTTAGTCTAATCTATTTATTGATTTCAAACCATTAGAATAAATATGGAAATAAGTAGTACTATAACTATTTTTTTTTTATTAAAATCAAATAAATCTCAGCCAACTTCTTATTTTATATTTTTACAAATTGATTTAAGAACTCATATCTAATTTTAAAATGTATAGAATATTATTAATCAATCAATTTATCATTACTTTGTCAAAATTTAAAGTAATAAAAGGTATTCACATGCTAGTAGCTATATATTTCCATCTTGTTCCCAAAAGAACAAAGTATGATATAAAATGTAAATACGACTATTTTATTTTCTATTCGAAATAATTAAAATCTCACAAGATTTAACGTAAAAGTACTAAAAATATTTATTGAAAAATTTGCTACTAAATATTTAATGAATTTACCTAAGTAAATCTATAAAATTATTATCAAAATAAGCTAAATGACGTAAATGAGTTGGCCTAAGATGATACTCTCATACTCAAGCGATAAAGTTAGTCTAGCTTCGCAAATTAAAAGTAATAATCGTCTAGTGGTAAATGTCAATCTTTTGTGTCCTAAATAAATAGGTGACGTTTTAGAGAATTTAATTTTTTTTAATATAATTGACGTTAACAAATTTTTAAAAAGTATTAATTATAATTTTTTTTCTATTACTCTCAAGTATATTTTTTTATAATTTTTATCTCTCATTTATCTATGCAATTTTATACATATTTTTTTAATTCATGCAAGAATAATTACGAAAATATATATAAATCTTAATGACAGAATTTGAAGCAATAAATAATTTCGTGAAATTCTCTAAAATGTCATTTTTTTAAGAACGAAGAGAGTATTTTTTTAGGTTCCCTCCCGCCTCATTTTCCTTTTTTTCTTGTTTTTTGTGCAAACGGACTTCCTTTCTCAAACTCCCGACCACGGGGTTTTAAAAAAATCCATAGTTTTGCATTATATATGTACAATAAGTCTGGGCAGTTGGATTTTGGAAACCGGTCTTGCGATCAATAATTTTTATTATTATTATTTGTTTCCAAAAAATATATAATTTTATTTTTTACATACATTCAAATTACACCTAAATTATTATATTCTGTAAAAATTTCAATTGCAATAAATAGTATATTTTTTTGGGAGGCAAAAAATAAATCGATCAATCGCAAGATTGGTCTTCAAAATCCGATCTGCGTAGAAGGACTGATATATGTATTCTAAAAAAAAAATTGTCACAGAAAACAAATCATTAAAAAATGAAATTGAATAATATAAAAATATATCCCTATTAGTTTTTGAGAAATTAGTTTGCATTGTTAAATTTTAAAAATAAAAGTTTATGGCCCTAAAGCCACGTATACATTGTTTTTTCCACCTCTATTTTGGTCTCTCCCTCTAAAGCTCAGCTGGTTGTCCACTAGTCCGTCGATCTGCTCCGAGCTCCTTCTCTCTCCGCCGCCGGCGAGACATGGAGTCAGTCGACGGCCCCACTAACATGGCACGACTTCTTGGAGCGCATGCGTCAACCGTCCGCTGCCGATTTCGTCAAAGCCATCAAAAGGTTTATATATGTTTACATATATTCATGATTCATATACACAATCTCTTACTTGATCTTACTTACTTTTACCTACCATATATTAGGCTGTTTTAGTAAACATTTAATGGTAATGACTGTTCTAATCTTGGCCATGTATAAACATACTTACCCCTGATATGTGTGTAATATAGTGAAATAATGCTGGAGTACTATTTTGCACGAATTTACTTCTAAGTAGAATCAGTCTTGTCAAAAAAATAAAAATACAAAAATACAAAATACAAGGTGACATTACCCTGTTTGTAAGCTAATTCAATGCTCAATTTGTACAAGAATTTTGGACATTATTCACTCTGTTGTCCCAAGTTATATTATGACTTGTTTAGTTGTTTAGATAACACTAAAAGTTATTTTTGGTACATTGAGAAAACTTTTACACCAATGACTAATTTTTTTTTTAAAGTGCTTGAATTCTCTGTTGGGACAAGTAATTTGGGACGGAAGGAGAACAAAAATTTACATATTCCAGTTTTATGTGTTTCTTTAATTCCTATTGGCAAAGAGAGTACTAATTTATAATTCTAAACTTGGCAGTTTCATTGTCTCATTTCTTAACAATGCACCGGATCCAGAACGGGACAGTGCAGCTGTACAGGATTTTCTTAGCAACATGGAAGCGGCTTTTAGGGCTCATTCTCTTTGGGCAGGTTGCTCCGAGGAAGAGTTGGATAGTGCCGGTGAAGTGAGCAAAGCTTTTCCCTAGCTTGAATTTCTTTAATTAGTTGACAACTTGACACTGGCGTGGAATCAAGAATGTAGAGTCTTTTTGAGAAAACAATGACTATTTTCTGGATCAGTTGCATGTTAGTTGTTATAGGTTGAAAATTAGGTAATGCACAAATGTGGGCACATATATGATACGGATATTCCACCTTGTTTGAAGTATCCATGCCTTGTAGTTTTTTATTAATTCAAGTCACTGATCGACAGACTTATTATGTTGGAATTGGGATGTTTATCATTTTTCTTGCTGGAATTTATGATTTATATCTCCCACGCTCGCTGCTATGTTAATTTAATCTTTAGAAAAATATCTTCGAAAATAATTACAAATGATTAGTACATGTACAGTATTCTTTTTTGAATGAAAACCTGTTATCATCAGTTATTGATATTCTAATCAAACTAAGTACAACACATGGAGGACAGGTTATGGGAAGGGAAGGGAAAGTCTAAAATTGTGTAGGGAAGAGATTAAGGAGGGTGAAAGAAGGTTAAAAGAGGAGAAGAAGGATGACCATAAACCACAATGACACAAAGCTTTATCTCAAACCAATATACTATTTAACTCTCTGAATAAACTTTTGAAGATAGAATTCTTACATATAAAGCTTAAGACTTAGAAATTGGGGGCCAAGTAAAATTCTAATACTAGATAAGTTTCCTATTAAAGAAATAACTTTAGTTACCTTAACTATTTATACTTGGTAAATAGATATCTAAAATGCTTAAACTATCTAATAATCTTGAATCATAATTACTACCTCTAGTAATTAAAAGATATACTTTAATTTTAATTAACATTCATACATACCACTATAAAATAATTTACTAATAATTATTTAGCCTTCATGTCTCTTTCTAAATCATTCTCCCTCCATTAAGAAAAGCTTGTTATAAAGTTCTAAAGTTTGGAAGTACCCATAACCTTCGATCTTTACTAAATATATGCAAGAAATTTTGAATCTCCTTGTAATCACATCAATAAGTTGAAAGCCATATGGAGAGGACATTCTTTTCCAACATACTATTTATGACGAGACAATCAATGTCATGATCTATTACCACTTTTGGGCTCAAACTTCAGCTGATTTTGCATTACTCTTAGTTGAGTTCTTCAACTTCAGTTACAAGTTCGCATGACTTTTTGAAGATCTCTTAAGCACTCAACAAGTTTTTATCTTCAAAATTTGCTCTAACATGATATTATTTTTTTAGTTTTGCTATTTGGATTTTTCTACTTGATTAACCAACTTGGTAGACATACTTGATTTGCATAAGATATAAAGGAGCATAACATCTGTGAGTATCCTATTATATCTATACAAGCACTGTACCCGTGCAAGGCATGGGCAAGTTTACGAAATAGTTAGTAAAATGATATGAATTCATTTATTAATAATTTAACTATCAACTTCATTCACCATGATTCAAAAGTAATTTTAACCAAATAAAAAATCCAATAAAATAAATTGACAATAAGGGTTTTACTATTAATAAATTAGTGGTACAATAAAAGACAAAAGACAAGTTAAGTACATACATACACGCATATATATATATATATATATATATATACACACACACACACACACACATAGAGAGAGTGAGTGATAAAAGGGTTTTGAATTAACGTCAATTTGAGTAAAAAGAACAATAAGTCCTTGGTCCTGATGAAGTCAACAACATCATTATGAGCTTTACTAGTGGTGACCATCGATCCAATATTGAGATCTCACATAATTTCTTCATCTTTTTATCTTTATATAATTGATTTTTTCTTTTTCCCTCTTTCTCTCCTCTTCACATATAATAGAGTTGATTGTATCTCTCTCTATATAGCTATATATATTAGGATTTTGGTAATTATGGTGGAGGAATTTAAGGGCTTGAGAATGCATAGGAATCCACAAAGGACTTTTAGTGGTAGGACATTTAGTGCAACTCTTCATTTCTTCAATTCAAATTGGAGTATGACTCGTAGGAACTGAAATCAACTCGGTTGTATTTTTACATTACGAAAACTTAAGGCCAGACCCAATTTAGTTTATTTTTACCTATAACTCGATAAAAATAACTTGGTACGAACGAAATTGACTCTTAATTAATTAAGAGTCTCTCAAATTGGGATTGCCTTACGACTTGCTATATATTAGTATTGATTAGTGTATGAACATATACATGTACTTTGCTATGTTTCTTGAGCATAACAAGTATGATTAATATTGTGATTCAAGTTACATTTATTAAAATTTACTTCATATGAAATACATAAATATCTAGCAGTTGACTTGTCCTCTACTTTGAGAGGATTTGTCTTATTTGGCCGGTAATTGTTGTGTTTTCCCTGTGTCATCGCCTCCTTGTCTCTATTTCATTGTTTTGTTGGCTTCCGACTTCTAACCTTTATCTCTTATTTCGATTCCCGTCTGTCGCTTATCTTATGTAGTTTACTTGGTGCACCACCCCTCTTTTTCTTTTTCTTTTCTAAATCCCTCCCGCCCCCTTTGCATCGTTGCTCCCATAATTTGTACTGTTAATGGATGATCTTTCTTATATATGGTAGTTCTTACATGTTTACACATGACGTGCATCTATTTCTCAAATACAGGGATTGGAGAAGTATGTCATGACAAAGTTATTTACCCGTGTATATGCTTCACTCCCAGATGAGGTGAATGTAGATAAAAAACTTCACCAAAAGGTGGCTCTGATTCAACAATTTATCCGCCCAGAAAATTTGGATATTCTGCCGACTTATCAAAATGAAACTTCATGGTTGGTGAGTATTGTAATCTCCTGGGTTAGTAGGAAAGTCTTTGACGTCACACCGGCATCAAGACATGATGCCACCAGTTTGGTCAAGTTGCAAGTACATACTTATAGATTTAAAGAATGGACAATTTACCTCTTGATTTGCACTTTCATTTTTGCCAGCTTGCGCAGAAAGAATTACAGAAAATCAATATGTACAAGGCACCAAGAGACAAACTTGTCTGTATCCTCAACTGTTGCAAGGTTATCAATAACTTGCTGCTTAACTCTTCCATTGCTTCAAATGAGAATCCTCCTGGAGCTGATGAATTTCTTCCTGTTCTTATATATGTTACCATAAAGGTAAATTCTGTTTTCTTTTGCATGTTTAAAGTGATGGACTTTTTAATTGTATTTCAGTTGACAGCATGTATCTTAGTTCATAATGCCGTTAATACTTTAACTTAGTAAAAAATGCAAATGATAAAGAAAACATCAAGAATAATTGTTACATTCGCACTATAACACTTAGGAAATCATGGGGAGCATTCTTCCTGGACCAGCCAGTACTAGAAAAAATACGCACGGCATGTTTGGCCACTGCATACACAATTGCATCGCACAAACATAATAATACTTGTGGGGATGCTAGACGATAGGTGTCCGCATCAGATATATCAATTGGCTATAATATCTATCGTCTTGTGACCTTTAATCATGCCATACTTTCTTTGCATTTCCCTTCATTACCATATTTCTGTATCCCACGGCTTTAATCATGTATATCCTTCAATAACAGAATCAGTTAACTTATCAGATAGCATCCACCCACCGTAGGTTGTTGTTCATACTCTTACATCATCAAATCAGTTAATACTGATGATTATACTGCAGGCAAACCCTCCACAACTGCACTCAAATCTGTTGTATATACAACGTTACAGGCATCAGTCCCGCTTAGTTTCAGAAGCAGCCTATTTCTTCACGAACATGCTTTCTGCAGAGTCCTTCATTATGAACATTAATGCAAAATCGCTATCAATTGAAGAAACCGAGTTTGAAAAGAACATGGAATTCGCTCAAGCACTTCTTTTAGGCCCTTCTTCGGACTCAGATGATACGCCTAGTAAAAGTGATCAAAGCGTTGGACCAAAACAAGAAGCTATAAATTCTAAGGAGCATCAGGGCACTGCAGCGCGTACTCAGGCGTCACCTCAATCGTCCGAAACCAAGTCAAGAAACGACGAACCTCATTCAAAAGACCCATATTCTTTGGATAAAATTCCGTCAATCTCAGATCTGGAGAATAGAGGAGCAACTATGGTTTTGAAGGATGAAAATGCAAACCGCGTCTTTCAGGATTTCCCCTACTTATATGCCCAGGCTGGTGATTTAACAATTAACGACGTAGAGGAGCTGCTAAACAACTACAAGCAACTCGCATTCAAGTATGTTTGTCTTTCTAAAAGAGTGGGAGTTTCAATTACACCTCCTTCATCGTCCCGTGTGGAAACTTTGAATGAGGCTGAAGATTCCAGCAGAGCAGTGGAGTGTAGTGAGGAGAAACACGGAGACCTTTTTAGGACGGATGATAGCTCAGACGGAGCTTCAAAGTCTGGGGTAGAAAACTCAGAATCCAAGTCAACTCAAGATGAAGATGTTGCTGCATTGATGATGACAATTCCCAGAGGTAATGTTCAACTCACTAATGCATAGAATTCTAGAGCATTACTCTTGATAACCTTGTGATAAATTGTCTGTGTAGGGTAGCAGTTAAAAGTTGGAATGAAATGAGTTTTTTGACATTAGAACTAACTGTTAGGAGGCTGCAATCCAACACAACATGATATCTTGAATTTTTTGCTTAATGTTAATTGCACTCTGAAATATTATGATATGTTAAAGGAGGAAACAAACTTGAAGAAATAAATAAACTCACTTAAGTTGAGAATCGAACTGAGACCTAATGCTACGTTCGGAGAATGGAATTGGTGAAGAAATGAAATAAAGAATGGAATTGAATAATTCAGAGCGGAATGATTTATTCCATTCATGACTGGAATGAGTCGTTCCATATTATTTCCCTAATACTCCCTCCGTTCTTTAATATAAGTCGTTTTAGAGTTGTGCACAAGTATTAAGAAAATGATTGTAAAGCATTAAATATAATATCAATTGTCTATATTACCCTTGTATTAGAAAAAGAGAGTTTTGTTTATTGGACAAATAATAGTGAAAGAACCAAAGTTATATTTAATAGTTTGGGTAATATTAAAAATTAAACAATTAATGCTTATTTGAAATTTTCAAACAACTTATATTAAGGAATACAAATATTTCTCTACAACGACTTATATTAAGACTTCTGATTGAACTCAAACAGCTAACTTAATTGCATTATGCTACCCAATGATTGACAAGAATCAATTTTTTTGGTACCTAAAATTCAATTCCATTTTATTTTCTAGATTTCATACTAAGACTAATAAATGAAGTAGTTGCCCTCGTGTTTTTAGCCACTTCGGACATGTCATGTCAGTTTGCACACGTACATACGGAAAAGTCAAAATTGAAAGCCGCATACATACCCAAAGTCAAGATTTATTACTCGAGAATAAATGAGTCAGGGTGGGGCGATAGATGTCATATACACCTGGCAGGCACTGATTTTTTCCCTTCAAATTCTCATTTTATTTCAGTTTTATGCCAATGCTTGACCCCTTTACAGCTAAGAAAATAAATTATGGGCCACATTATTTTTTAATATTTTTACACATAGGGCCTACATATTAGTTAATAAAAATTTGACAAATCAGCTAATGTATGGACTCTACATATAAAAATATTAAAAAATAATATAAAATTATCGATTTCCTAAATTATATACGAATGACGTGTAAAATTAATATTTTACGCTATACAATAACAATATTACGTAAGAAATTTAAGAGAAAAAACAAAGAATTTGAAATGAATTAACAAATTGTGTAATTACTATTTATCATAATAAAATTGTTTAATTAATAATAATGAATTTTAAATCATCTGATTTCCTCTTAAATTTTATGTATGCCATGTTGTTATTAAATGTTGTAAAACTAATTTTACCCGTCATCCTTATATAATTTATTCTCTTACAACTAGTCATATATATCCAAATTCAAGGCCTATTATATATAGATTTTTCTGCCTTGTTTACATGAATGCTAACAACACAATAATCAATGTAAACTACCAAAAAACCAAAGATTAGTTATATAAACTTTTATTGAGGGCAAACGTATACGTACATCATGATTTACTCTTTTTTGTAGGAAAAATGCACTTATTTTGCAGCGTAGAAAATTATTAAATTTAAATATTGTTGATAATATCATAACAACATTATTGTCATCAGAATAAATATATATTTTAACCTTTATGTAAACAAGTTTTAATTTGTTAAGAGTAAGTGTGACGCCCCCAGAATAGGTCCATTCAACCCAACCTATTCTGAGTCGCCAAATACATAGTACAGAATTCAAATACAAACTTTATATCATACGGTCGTGCAAAATACGACCACACAACTGTGAGTCTCAGCACAAATATGTAGAAAATATTAAGATTCAAACTAAGTCCTCATTACAATTATTATCACACTATTTATCAGAAATAGTGAGGACTACTACTGCTCTAACTCGGACCATCACTCTGTCCCCCGACTAGTCCCCGCAACATTCTCATTTCCTGAAGAGGACAACAGATGAAAAGGGTGAGCTCAACTAGCCCAGTAAAGAATATTATGACTAAAATAATGGGAAACAAATTATCATTAGTCTTCAACAAAATAGGATAAAATATAATGGACAACCAATCTTAGATCAATATTCGCAGCGGAAATAACAAATCATTAGAAGAGTTAAGCAGAGAATCAAGTCTACTATCTTCTATGATTTAAAAGTCCATCATCAATATTTTATCCCTGTAACATCAATCAATATACATCTCGAATCAAATATTCATCTTTGCACTACAGGTCAAAAATATTCATTTGTATCATCAGTGGTCATGTTCATCTCAACACCTGTCATCTTTGCACTACAGGCCAAAGATATTCATCAGGTAATCATTCATCTTTGCTCTACAGGCCAAAGATATTCATCAAGTAATCATTCATCTTTTAGGACTGAGGATGATGAAAAACATTTTAAAAAAACGAATCCAGTGAGATAAAAGACAAAGACTAAGGATTCGTATTTCAGTATATCCAATTCAAAAATACCTCGTAATAATCAATTATGGAGCAAAATTTAAGAATAGAGCTCAAAACTTGGATACAATCAAAGATAGTAACCTTAACAAGCAATTTGGACAAATAGAAGAAAATTTAATTTTTCCGTGAATAGTGCCGTATACGTGAATAGTAACCCCGACGAAAAAAGTAAGAATTTCAACATAAAATCCATGACAATATTTCGGTATAATGATATTGAAAAGAATAACATCATTTACGAAAGAAATAACATCCCTTACCTCAAAATAATAGTACTTCTGACTGGAATATCGGATATAATTTCGAAAGAAACTTGCACTGAATGCTAATACTCAAAGTATTAAAATACTCACAAAAATACGCTCGATATTATAGAGAGAGAAAACTTCTGATTTCTGGTGTGATTTTCAATTCTAACCTAAGCACCCTATTTATAGGAAAAGCTTAGGATACCAAAGGAGACTAAAATAATAAAATATTATTATTTTTCAAAATTTCCGCCGCCTGGCGGCTAAAACATTTTCTACCAAAAGTGGGGCCCGTCCATAAAAAAAATATATATTTTCCGAAACTTCAATAATTCATAACAAATAGCCCCTTCGTCAGAAAAATACAAATTCTATGTCCTTTCATAGGAAATTTAATTCTCTACAACTTTGCAGAAGAAAGTTTTTTCAAATTCCAAACATAAATTATCCGAAATCCATAAACAGATGATTTCTCACACCAAAATATTGATAAAAACTCATCAGCGCCAATTCCTTCTTTAATATCCACAAAATAAATATTTCCTTATCATATAAATCAATAATTAATTATTCACAAATAATATTATAGAACTACAATATTAACAACCAGGTCGTTCCCAGGACAGAGGGGGCCTTCCGATAAGGACTTCTCCTTATTGGCGCGCAATTAAATAACCCCTCCTAGACAGAACTTCCTTAGACATTGTCAATAATGCTATCTAATAATATTATTCAAATAATATGAATTATTGAGTTGATAATGTGAAATACTGTGCAACGACAATTATTGAATCAATACTACAAAATATCAACTGTAGTCATTATTGAATCAATCATAAAAAATAGCAACGTAGCAATTATTGAGTCAATAAAATATCAATGCAGCAATTATTGAGTCAATAATATAAAATATCAACGTAGCAATTATTGAGTCAATAATATAAAATATTGAACAGTAAATACTGTAACAATAATTGAGTAGGTTCCTTCTCACGTAAGACTCAATAATTCAAAATACTGTGCAATACCGTGTGCTACTGCGCACCACCGCGTACTGTATTTTAACCACCGGGTATTTCAACAGTACTAACGGTAACAACCACGCCGTTATCTTGTAAAAAAAGTTATTTCTGTCGCTTTCTATATCCGACAGTTATTCCGTTGTGGGGGCCCACAAATAGCTGCGCCGTCGTACGAATATTCCCCGACAACAAGAATATTCCACGACCAAACGAATATTCCCCGACAACAAGAATATTTTATAACCACTTGCTCATTTTAAAAATATTTGCACATTTCACCCATAACTTTCATATTTATCAAGTCAACACCTTACTATTTCGAAATAATATATAAAGAAAATTAAATCTTTATTCATAAAAGTTGGGGTCTTACAACCTCCCCTCCTTATGAAATTTCGTCCTCGAAATTGACGTACGTACCTGGTATGTCGAAAAGGTGAGGATACCTCGCTTTCATTTCCGATTCCAACTCCCAGGTCATTTCCTCAATTGCATGGTTTCTCCACAAAACTTTAACTTGAGGTATAATTTTCGAGCGTAGGACATGCTCCTTCCTATCCAAGATCTTGACAGGTACCTCCTCGTACGTTAAATCTTCAGCTATCTCGTCTGGTTCTAACTCAATAATGCGGTTTGGATCCTTCACATATTTACGTAACACGGATATGTGAAACACGTTATGAACACGAGACATGCTTGGAGGTAAAGCGAGTCTATAAGCCACATTTCCTATTCGGTCAAGAATCTCAAATGGACCAATGAATCGTGGATTGAGCTTTCCTCTCTTCCCGAACCTCGTAACTCCTTTCCACGGAGCAATACGTAGTAACACATGGTCCCCAACATTAAATTCCACGTCCTTTCGATGAAGATCCGCATAACTCTTTTGTCGATCTTGTGCTGTTTGTATACGTTGTCGAATCATTTAGATCTTTTCTGTAGTCATACGTACTAACTCCGGTCCCAACAATGTTGCTTCACCCACCTCATCCCAACATACTGGAGAGCGACACTTTCTCCCATACAACGCTTCGAATGGAGCTACGCCTATACTTGCCTGATAACTGTTGTTGTAGGAGAATTCCACCAATGGTAAGTACTTATCCCAACTCCCTTTGAAGTCTAGAACACAAAGTCTCAATAGATCTTCAAGAGTTTGAATAGTCCTCTCTGATTGTCCGTCTGTTTGAGGATGATAAGCCGAACTGAATCGTAAATCCGTACCCATATCTTTCTGCAAACTGATCCAAAATCGTGAAGTAAATCTGGGATCACGATCCGAAACTATGGATACTGGCATGCCATGCAATCTCACAATCTCATTCACGTACATATGAGCAAGACGTTCAAGTGAATAAGTCTCTCGTATCGGCAAGAAATGAGCAGACTTGGTTAATCTATCAACAATAACCCAAATCGCATCTAAGCCTTGAGAAACCTTGGGAAGACCCGTAACGAAATCCATCGTAATGTGTTCCCACTTCTATTTCGGAATCTCCAGTGGTTGCAATGGACCCTTCGGTACTTGATGCTCCGCCTTTACACGTTGACAAGTTAAACATCTCGAGATGAACTCCGCGATCTCTCTCTTCATATTGCCCCACCAAAATGTATGTCGAAGATCACGATACATTTTAGTACTCCCAGGATGGATTGCAAACGGTGTGTTGTGTGCCTCCATCATGATTCTATACTTCAAGTCGAAATCGTTAGGAACACAAAGTCTGGAGTTGACTCGAAGTATTCCATCTTCATCGATTCTCGCTTCTGGAATTGCACCTTCTTGCACCTTCTTCTTCATCTTCATCAGCTCCGCATCTGTAGCTTGAGCAGCTTTAACTTTATCAAGCAAAGCTGGATCTACGCGTATACTTGACATCATCGCACTCGTTCCCACATATGATCTTCTACTCAACGCGTCAGCTACCACGTTCGCTTTTCCAGGATGGTATTGGATAGTATGATCGTAATCTTTCAACAGCTCAAGCCAACGTCGTTGCCGCATGTTGAGTTCCTTCTGAGTGAAGAAATATTTAAGGCTCTTATGATCCGTATAAATCTCCACTTTCTCTCCGTACAAGTAATGTCTCCAGATCTTCAACGCGAAAACGACTGCTGCCAACTCTAGATCATGAGTAGGATAATTCCTCTCATATTCTTTGAGTTGTCGCGAGGCATAGGCTATGACTTTCCCATGTTGCATGAGAACACATCCTAACCCTTTGCCCGAAGCATCGCTGTAAATAACAAATCCATCCGAACCAGATGGTATTGTCAGAACAGGTGCCGAAATAAGTCTCCTATTGAGCTCTTGGAAGCTCTTCTCGCATTCTTCGCTCCAAACGAATTTCGTATCTTTCCGAGTCAACTGTGTTAATGGAGTAGCGATTCGAGAAAATCCCTCTACGAACCTCCGATAATAACCAGCTAAGCCCAGAAAGCTTCGTACTTCAGTCACCGACTTAGGTTGCTCCCAGCTTTGTATTGCTTCAATCTTCGTCGGGTCAACAGATACTCCACGTTTCGATACCACGTGCCCAAGGAATGCTACTTCCTCAAGCCAGAACTCACATTTCTTTAACTTGGCGTATAGCTTGTTCTCACGAAGCTTTTGAAGTACCAGCTTCAAATGGTGTTCATGATATTCACGGCTTTTAGAATAGATGAGAATGTCATCAATAAAGACAACAACGAATTGATCTAAATACTCCTTAAATACACGGTTCATCATATCCATGAAAGCAGCAGGAGCATTAGTCAATCCAAAAGACATGACTAAGAACTCATAATGCCCGTATCGTGTTCTGAAAGCAGTCTTTGGAATATCCTCAGTTTTAATCTTCAACTGATGATATCCAGAACGAAGATCGATCTTTGAAAAGAATTGCGCTCCTTGCAACTGGTCGAACAGGTCATCAATACGAGGTAACGGATACCTATTCTTAATGGTGACATGGTTCAACTCCCGATAGTCAATGCAAAGTCGCATACTCCCGTCTTTCTTCTTTACGAATAAAACAGGAGCACCCCAAGGAGACGTACTAGGACGAATAAAATCGATGTCTAACAACTCTTGTAATTGAATCTTTAACTCCTGAAGTTCAACAGGAGTCATTCGATATGGGGTTTTAGAAATAGGCTTTGTACCGGGCTCAAGGTCAATAAAGAATTCAACTTCACGTTCTGGGGGTAGACCGGGAAGTTCTTCGGGAAATACATCAGGAAACTCATTAACAACGGAAATATCATTCAAATCTGATGTATTCTGATTTAGATCAGTGACATGAGCTAAGAAAGCTTGACATCCGTTTTTCAATAAACGAATAGCTTTATGACTTGAAATGATATTGACTGATTTTAGTGGTTTGGTGATTTGGATTCGCACAACAGGTTGATTAGGAATATGAAAACTAACAACCTTACGAAAACAATCAATTTTTGCATGGTAAGTGGTTAACCAGTCAATTCCTAAAATCACGTCAAATGCAAGTATTTTTAAAGATATAAGATCAACAGGTAAGGTAAGGGTACCAATCTGAATCAAGCAAGATTTATAAACTGTAGATGTAACAAAGGTTTCTCCTAACGGAGTTTCAACAGATAAGTCAAAGTCTAATTTATCAGAAGTCAAGTTCAAACGTTGAGCACAAGCAGGTGAAATAAAGGAATGGGTAGCACCGGTATCTAACAAGGTATAAACTTCGCAAGATTTTATGATCAGCTTACCCGTAATCACCTCGTGTGGATTCCTCGCGTTTTGGGCTGTCACGATAAACGCTCTTCCAGGAATCACCGACTTTGACTTGTCTGCAACCGCCTTTGGAATCACCACCCCCGCTGAACTTGGTTTCGCAACAGGACAATCTCAAGCTATATGTCCTTCTTTTCCACAGTTATAGCATCCTTTGAATTGTTGTGGGCAGTTTGGGATGATATGTCCCTCTTTCCCGCATTTAAAGCATACGACCGGTGGTCGTTCTCCTCCCCTCGAAACAGTTGATGCTGGTGCTGATGTTGACATCTTCGCGTTCTCATTGTTATACCTTCTCTTTTTGAAATCTCCTCCCGATTCGCTTCTTCTACTATCATGGCCACGATAACCACCGGAGTGGTTACCGCTTCTGTCATACTTTCCTCCTCGCTGGTTGTCATTGCTCCGATGACTACTGCCACCGGTACGACCTTGGTTGTGGTCCCTCGGTTGAACATAATCATTATCTCGTTCTAATAACTGGGCCCTGTTTACTACATCCGAATATAAAGAAAATTTATGAGAAATGAGGTATTGACGTATTTCGGGTTTCAAACCTCTTAGAAACATCCGCGTCATACGTTCCTCATTCTCCACCAAATGAGGTGCAAACCTGGACAGCTCCGCGAACTTAGCCTCGTACTAGGATACCGTCATGTTGTTTTGCTCGAGTCTGATAAACTCTACTTCCTTCATATGACGAATACTTTCAGGAAAGTACTTGTCATTAAACAGTTTCTGGAACGCTTCCCAAAACATCTGGAGTGCGGCAGGCTGGGTACGCTTCACGGATTCCCACCAGTAATCTGCCTCTCCACGGAACATAAACGTGGCGAATGGAACCTTCTGTTCCTCTGTACATCCCAAGACATCAAATATCTTGGTAATTTGTTTAATCCACGTCTCCGCCTTGATCGGATCTGGCTTTCCCAGAAACTCTGGTGGTCCCAATTCTTTGAACTGCTTGGCAGTGACAGCTCGCGTGTTGTTATTATCTCCACCTGTATGTTGCACACGAGTCTCCCTCGTCTGATTTTGCATGAACTGCAAAAAACTTCTAAACATCTCATCGTTTATCGTCTGACCAGCGTTATTTTCAGGATGAACATTGCCTTCTTGTTGCACGTTCTCCTGGTTAACGATTAAAGGTGTCTCCACGGTCTCATTCACTTCGTTGTTAACGTTCTCAGCTGCCATTCTCAAATACTGCCATAAAACAAGGGTTAATTAAACAAGACAACATATCACATATTAACCCTATGCTCCGACTGACCAATTAAATACCACATAAGCTTAGGTAGGACACACTAGCGAATGATTTACTCGTCTCTCCCCTCCTAGTTCTATTCCCCGATCTCCGCCAGAGATCATATCCCTAAGCTCTGATACCAACTGTGACGCCCCCAGAATAGGTCCATTCAACCCAACCCATTCTGAGTCGCCAAATACATGGTACAGAATTCAAATACAAACTTTATATCATACGGTCGTGCAAAATACGACCACACAACTGTGAGTCTCAGCACAAATATGTAGAAAATATTAAGATTCAAACTAAGTCCTCATTACAATTATTATCACACTATTTATCAGAAATAGTGAGGACTACTACTGCTCTAACTCGGACCATCACTCTGTCCCCCGACTAGTCCCCGCAACATTCTCATTTCCTGAAGAGGACAACAGATGAAAAGGGTGAGCTCAACTAGCCCAGTAAAGAATATTATGACTAAGATAATGGGAAACAAATTATCATTAGTCTTCAACAAAATAGGATAAAATATAATGGACAACCAATCTTAGATCAATATTCGCAGCGGAAATAACAAATCATTAGAAGAGTTAAGCAGAGAATCAAGTCTACTATCTTCTATGATTTAAAAGTCCATCATCAATATTTTATCCCTGTAACATCAATCAATATACATCTCGAATCAAATATTCATCTTTGCACTACAGGCCAAAAATATTCATTTGTATCATCAGTTGTCATGTTCATCTCAACACCTGTCATCTGTGCACTACAGGCCAAAGATATTCATCAGGTAATCATTCATCTTTGCTCTACAGGCCAAAGATATTCATCAAGTAATCATTCATCTTTTAGGACTGAGGATGATGAAAAACATTTTAAAAAAACGAATCCAGTGAGATAAAAGACAAAGACTAAGGATTCGTATTTCAGTATATCCAATTCAAAAATACCTCGTAATAATCAATTATGGAGCAAAATTTAAGAATAGAGCTCAAAACTTGGATACAATCAAAGATAGTAACCTTAACAAGCAATTTGGACAAATAGAAGAAAATTTAATTTTTCCGTGAATAGTGCCGTATACGTGAATAGTGCCGTATACGTGAATAGTAACCCCGACGAAAAAAGTAAGAATTTCAACATAAAATTCATGACAATATTTCGGTATAATGATATTGAAAAGAATAACATCATTTACGAAAGAAATAACATCCCTTACCTCAAAATAATAGTACTTCTGACTGGAATATCGGATATAATTTCGAAAGAAACTTGCACTGAATGCTAATACTCAAAGTATTAAAATACTCACAAAAATACGCTCGATATTATAGAGAGAGAAAACTTCTGATTTCTGGTGTGATTTTCAATTCTAACCTAAGCACCCTATTTATAGGAAAAGCTTAGGATACCAAAGGAGACTAAAATAATAAAATATTATTATTTTTCAAAATTTCCGCCGCCTGGCGGCTAAAACATTTTCTACCAAAAGTGGGGCCCGTCCATAAAAAAAATATATATTTTCCGAAACTTCAATAATTCATAACAAATAGCCCCTTCGTCAGAAAAATACAAATTCTATGTCCTTTCATAGGAAATTTAATTCTCTACAACTTTGCAGAAGAAAGTTTTTTCAAATTCCAAACATAAATTATCCGAAATCCATAAACAGATGATTTCTCACACCAAAATATTGATAAAAACTCATCAGCGCCAATTCCTTCTTTAATATCCACAAAATAAATATTTCCTTATCATATAAATCAATAATTAATTATTCACAAATAATATTATAGAACTACAATATTAACAACCAGGTCGTTCCCAGGACAGAGGGGGCCTTCCGATAAGGACTTCTCCTTATTGGCGCGCAATTAAATAACCCCTCCTAGACAGAACTTCCTTAGACATTGTCAATAATGCTATCTAATAATATTATTCAAATAATATGAATTATTGAGTTGATAATGTGAAATACTGTGCAACGACAATTATTGAATCAATACTACAAAATATCAACTGTAGTCATTATTGAATCAATCATAAAAAATAGCAACGTAGCAATTATTGAGTCAATAAAATATCAATGCAGCAATTATTGAGTCAATAATATAAAATATCAACGTAGCAATTATTGAGTCAATAATATAAAATATTGAACAGTAAATACTGTAACAATAATTGAGTAGGTTCCTTCTCACGTAAGACTCAATAATTCAAAATACTGTGCAATACCGTGTGCTACTGCGCACCACCGCGTACTGTATTTTAACCACCGGGTATTTCAACAGTACTAACGGTAACAACCACGCCATTATCTTGTAAAAAAAATTATTTCTGTCGCTTTCTATATCCGACAGTTATTCCGTTGTGGGGGCCCACAAATAGCTGCGCCGTCGTACGAATATTCCCCGACAACAAGAATATTCCACGACCAAACGAATATTCCCCGACAACAAGAATATTTTATAACCACTTGCTCATTTTAAAAATATTTGCACATTTCACCCATAACTTTCATATTTATCAAGTCAACACCTTACTATTTCGAAATAATATATAAAGAAAATTAAATCTTTATTCATAAAAGTTGGGGTCTTACAGTAAGACTGTAAAATGAACCAAACAGTTCGTGCTCGATTCATATTCTCTCGATTAAAAGTTCGATTCGGAGATGTACTCGAAATATAAATAATTTAAATATGAGCAAATTTTAAAATTCGATAAATTATTCTAACCTCTTAAAATTGCAATTTTTGATTAATACTCAGATCATATTCGTTTGAAATGTTCAAACTGCTCGGACTCGATTCGAGATCTTGTTGGACTCGGTAGCTAAACGAACCTCAATCAGACTTTATTTCATACTCGATAAATTTTATGAATCAAATTTGAGTAATTCAATACTCAACTCGACTCGATTCATTTACACTCTTAAAAGCGAGTGTTTGAGAGCACATATACGTGCATTACATGTGGAAAAATAAATATTGAAATATAGGGAGTATTGTAAACAATTAAGCCGACACATCATATTCATGGCCATTAGCATGTGGGAGGCTCGTGAAATTTTAACTTTTGGGACCCTATTATATATATCCCACTAGTCACGCCCCTTGTTACCCTCAATGGCGAATATATTTTATAGGAATTTATGACCATTACCACATAGTAGCTAGTCGGGATTTTAATTATGGGTTGATCGCCTTTCTTAAGTGTTAAGATTCACAACAAAATAGTTGAACCTCATTAATTACAAGATTAATTAAGACACTCTTATTACTATGTACTAAATTTGCTAGAATTCAAGACCAAAATATAGCATAAAATTACAAGAAATTAAAAAAGAACAAAAAATAGAAGACGCACAATATATTCAGATTTACTAATTTGGTTAGTCAGGTGTATTCATTAGATATTTCACACGATCTATAATAATTCACACACCAAACAAAGTTTATATAGTAACTATATATATCTTGGGCTCAAATACACGAGTATCAATGCATTAATAAAACTCAATATCGGGTTATTAATAAATTCCCAAACCTAAAATATATATTATGCTTGATTTCACGGTTCAGATTTAAAATGTGTTGAAATGTGATATCATGCTGATGGGGGAGAGAGATGATGATGATGAGAAATATATAAAAAATAGACTCTTCAATTCATTTGAAATGGAGAGAATCCTACTCCATCAACCCGGGTATATATTTTGGAATTAGAATCCTCTCTATTTCACCCTCCATTTCATTCCCATTTTATGATCCAGATTTAAAATGTAAGGAGATGTGACATCATGCTGACAGAAGAGAGAGCGCATATTTTAAATTTGGACCATGAAATGGAGAGTGAAATGGAGGGTGAAAATGTGGTGATAAGACCTTAATTACTTCAACTCTTGGGGTTAATTAAATGAAAGAAGTAACATAATTAATGATATTGTAATTTAGATGTTAAACATGTCAAACAAGTTTCAAGCAAAGCTCCTCTTACCATGTTGAAAAACCAGTTTACTAGAGCTACTATTTATCTAACGGAAAAATCAACCGTTATAATTTACTTGGCCCAAAAGTTAAAACTTTATCAAACAAAAAATCAACATAAAACTATCCATCCTATTCTCGGTAATAGAAGCCAATAAATTAATTTTGATAGTACCATATTTAAAAGTTCTTTTTTACTTGTTGTTTGTAAATTTTAAGAAAATATTACTCTGTCTGTTCCTAAAAAATTATCGTTTAAGGTTAATGCACACAAATTAAGGAATGTAATTAATACCTAGCGAAAATACTATACTACCCTTATTAATTGTCTCAACCAATTATTCTTTTTCCAATGTTTCTTATTCAATTCAACCAATTACTACTTGGATTATAGCATTGAATTGAATAAGAATCATTGGGAAGGGAATAAAGCTTTAAGGGTCCTTCTAACATGTGCCCTAAGGGCACATGCTAAGCACACAATTCAAGAGAATATTCTATTGAATTGTGTGCATATTCTCTTGATTTCTGTATTTGCACCAAGTTCAAGGGAATAAGCACACAATTCAAGAGTATATTCTCTTGAACTGTGTGCTTAGCATGTGCCCTTAGGGCACATGTTAAGAAATTCCAAGCTTTAAATAGGAGAAAGCTTTAAATAAGAGTAAAGTAGGGAAAAAATAGCTAATGTGTATTGATAAACTCAAAACGACAATCTTTTTGGAACAAAAATTACTTCCTAAAACGATAATCTTTTAGAAACGGAGGGAGTAATAACTTAATTTTTCATATTATCTCTATATTAAATACCAATTTTTTTTATCTTTTTCAATGAATTTTGAAAGGGTAGTATTGGCATTTTATTACTATTTTGGTCGTCAATCAGACAAAACATTAATTGAATTTCTTAATCTTTGCCTTTTTTTTCTTCTAAAATGACGAGTAAAAAAAAGTGAGGGGAGGGAGTATATAGCATCAATAATCATATCTTTCACCATGACAATTTGAAACACTTGTTGAGATACTCCCTCCATTCTTAATTATTTGATGTTTTGAAGTTTTGCACAACCATAAGAGAGAGAATGGGTAAGATATTAAAAGAGGGATGCGAGAGATAAGCGAAGCTTAATTATTGTGTCTAAATTTGATAATTATATAAGTTTTTCCTCACATAAATAGTAAATGGGATCCACTTCATGTGAGAGAGGATCTTGTGAAACAATCAAATTACTTGTAGAAATATCAATTCTCTATATATAATTCTAAAGTTTTTTCTTTTTTGTTATTGATGTCAAAGGCATGTCGTAGTTTAACTTGATGTAGTCATGTAGGTGTTGTTTGATAAAATTGAATAATAATTCAGAACTGAATGATTAATATGTCTTAATAAATTAGATCTTTTGAGTGAAATAACATCTGAACTTTAAAAACTATCTGGTAACTAAAAAGTATAAAACATTTGAATGACTTTTAAATTTAAAAATATCTCATATTGATTTTGCAAAAAATCTTAAAACTTGAAATGGATGGAGTACAATATTTATAAAAGTTTCATAAATTTAAATTTTTCGATAAGAAGCAACTTTGAATGATTTAAATTTATATATTCTTTTTACCAATTAAGAGACGATAAAAGATAAACAAAATTTTATCAAATAACTTTACTCTCTTACTAAATCCGATATAAAATTATTAAAAGATATTAAGATATAAACAAACACTAAGATTAAATAAATACCTTTAAGTCTGTCATAATATAACCATGGTCGGGTCAGGCGGATTTTGAAATCCACGTGCAACCTTGTCATTAGTTCACTACGGTTTCTCAATTCCAAAAAAAAGAGCAATATTACTATCACATAATTTAGGTCACATGAAACTCACATACACACATATACATATTTGCGGGTCCTGTATATTACATAGGGCCCATAATATCCATGTGTGTATGTATGTGATCATTATTATGTGACCCAAAATTATGTTATAGTAGCATTATTTCAAAAAAATTAGAATTGCATATAATTCAATGTCGGGTATTATAATTCTATCATTTGAGACTAAAAATTTGTGGATAAAATTAATTTTTAATTTTATTTAAAAAGATCAATATATCTTATTTTATCTATCTATACTTAAACGATTGAGAATATGATATTTTTATGATAGTTCAAACGGTAAAATTTTATTCAATTCTTTAAATAATTATGGACATAATAAATATAATATGAAATTATTTTAAGTTATTTCATAAATAATTTTATAAAAATTAAATATATAACTAAGATTATTTAATTTTAAAATTAAATAATCATAAAATTATAATTAATAAAAATATAATCCTATAATTATAATTCTTACAAATAAATACGTTGTTAAGGGTACAAAAACTAGCCACACAACACACAATGAGCTGTTGAAAGAGCATATATTAAAAAATAGAATCCTAGCTCTATGTTTGTCAGCTTGTCTGGTTATGTGGAGACATAACAAGTGAAACGACATCAGATCCACAATAAATATTAATCACCCCTTCAAGATATTTGTGTTTAATAATGCGGACGAGAGAATTTTTTAAGAAGGAATATTTTGATCATATATACTGTCTGTAGTATTAAATTACGGAATATTGAAAAAATAAACTGCAAACAGAAATAATATAGGTCGTTAAATATCTGAATGAATGATCAGAATTTATTATAAGGATAGATATTTTTTTACAATGTTAACTCTCTCTCTCTCTCTCTATATATATATATATATATATAATGCCATTATTCATAATTTTATTTCTTCAGATCCCAATGCATATATGGTCTGTAAAATTCAAACTTTTTCTAGATTTGTTGAAGACATTAGTGATCAAATGAACATGCAACTAGAAACAACTTTTTTCCTTCTTTATTTCTCTCTTTCTTTTGTTTTCTACGAAAATATTGTATAAATAAGAAAAATGCATCAACTCGTGAGTTGCCTACATGAAAATTTGCTCTGGTTTTCTAAGAACAACTACTTTTTTATTTTATTTTATTTTTTTATTATTATTTGTTTATATTAAAAAATACTCCATAATTAAGAACCAGAACAGCATGCTTATATAATTAATTGCTATATGGCGCTAAACTTTTTCCATGTTAATAGTACCTCCCTATAATTTAAACATTTTCCTGTGATACAAAGAAAAGTGCCTACAAAGAAACTTTTAGCAAATTATAGTCTTACATGACAATTTATTTTTAAGTTTTCATGCCTACTGGGCAAATACTGCCCTCTGTCTTGGACCGATAAATAATACTACTCTCTACGTCCCTTAATATATAAGTTTTTTTAGAAAAATATTTTTATCTCTTAATATAAGTCGTCTGAGAATTTCAACTAAATATTAATTGCTTAGTTTTTAATATTTCCCCAAGTATTAAATATAACTTTGATTCTCTCACTATTTTTTGCCCAATAAATAATACTCTCTTTTTCCAATACAAGTGTAATATAGATAATTGTTATTATATTTAATATTATACAATTATTTTTTTAATATTTATGCACAACTCAAAAATGACTTATATTAAAGCAAAGATGAAGTAATTAATAAACATGCATGCATGCATGCTTAATTATATAAGTTTCTAATTTTTTTTCCCTACAAAATGATGAGTGAGTCAGATATATGCTCATTAATTAAGATAGAGGCACGCACTTTAAAAACAATAAAAATGTTACTAGTATGTGAAGATTTAAAAATTAATTTCCCTTTACTTTTAGAATTTTTTTTATTTCATGAATTTTGAGTTAAATTTCAAAACATATTATAAATTATATTTTTATAAATATGTTAATGGTATATGTCACATTATTTCTTTTCATATTCAAAATTTCAAATTATAATATCTAACACATTTATATAATCAATGAACTTTATTACTAGCATCCATATAAAATTTGCAGAACTGTCTCCCATGCATAATTATAGCTCTCTCTCTCTCTCTCTCTCTCTCTCTCTCTCTCTCTCTCTATATATATATATATATATATATATATATATATATATATATATATATATATCTATCATATGATTCATATTCAAAGTCTTTGATATGATCTTTTCTTCACGGTTCAATAATTAATTAGGAGTACCAATCACTCAATTATTCTTTCATGTGACCAATCGACTACTTTATGTTTGAAATTTTCATGCTATTGGTGTTGCCAAATGAATTATGGAAAGAGGAAAAATTAAATACTAACTGAATGCATTTTAATCAATTACTTAACTCCAAGACAGTATACAAACATTTTTTTAAAAACAAAATTCTATAAATTAAAAAAAGAGTTAATTGTAACAATAGTTAATAGTTGACACATCCTACAAAATTAATAGAACATGCATACACTTCTTCGACACGAAGAATAATAAGTTGTGATAATTTTAAACCCAAATTTAAATTTAATAATTTAGAAAACTATTTAAGGTTATGTTTGTTTGCAGGAATTATAATTCTAAAATTATTAATCCCGGGATTATAATTATAATCTCAAGACTATTAAGTCATTTTATAATTTCAAGACTAATAGTCCCAAATCTAAATTTGAAAACAAACAAGACACTTGAGATTAATATTTTTATCTTAAGTATAATCATTGTAAACAAACATAGCCTTAGAGTATATGTATATCCAGCGATTGGAAAATTTTACATATTTTTGGGTGCCATTATGTAATTTTACATTATAAGAAGACGGTGATATTACAAATTAATTACCATATATCCAAAAAGGAAAATTAAACCAGGCACCATGGTAGAACATATATACTCGAGTAATTAAAGGCATTTTGCTCATCCCTTGACAACCTTTGAGAAAAAGAAACTGTAATTAACATGCATTAACTTTTATCGAGTAGATAGGGCGTGAAATTATTTGGAATAATTTCTTCTTCAAGCAGTAACTCTTATTTTCTTTTTCTTTTTCTTTTTTACCCTTTTTAAAAAATGTGTACTCTCATCCACCAATGGTATATTATACTCACGAGTAGTGCTAGAAACACAATTTATTTTACAATTATTTTATAATTTAATGATGTGACATACTCCACCAAAGTTTATTGATGAACAAATTGTTTCAATATCGTCTTCGGCCCCACGTAAAAACTGAGGTGAAATATGTCACATCAATAAATTATAAAATAGTTGTAGAATAAATTGTGTCTCTAGCATTACTCTTATACTCACAGCCTAATTATATTTATCCTTTCTTTATTAGGGTCAATAACGACCTCCGTCTCAAATAAATATATGAGTTGCAATAAGTTTATGCCGACTTATAATCGGGAAACTTATGAATAGTACATGAGATTGATATAAATTAATTATAAGAGAACCTCACTTATTATACATCTCTCTATAAAAATTATCACTAATATTTATTTACGTAACTAACAATCAAATAATCGACATAAAACATTCACAATATATATTATTGTCCTAAATATATTACACATAATTTTTATACTCAACCCCCAAAATAACCAAACTCGGTAATTTTTAAATTATTTATTATTAACCGGTGACACTCGTTAGATTTGAATAAATTTTTGTATAGTATACATATATTCTTAAATAAAAAATTAGTTTAAGAAAATATATACTCGCCTTCGAAAATGAATAATTTGAACTTGATAATATTAGATGAGTTAATTGTTTCAAACTCAATAAATTAAAACCTACAATAAGTTCAAAATTTCATTACTGAATCAAATAATTAATTCGACTCGATTACATCTCTAATTATAAATTATATAATAATATTGTTGGAATATTTCACATAAATTTTATAATGGATAAATTTAAGAACATAGATAATTTGATATGTATTGTAGAGTTTCAACCTATTAATGTTTTGGATAAGGAGGTGATCTAACATAGTTGTTAGGTCAATTTAGGGGCTGTTTGTTAAGAACTGAATACATCTGAATGACTGAATCAGTCAGTCATTAAGTGCGTTTGTTTTGGGGAAAAAATCGTCTAGATAGCTGAATCGGTCAGATGATTGAGCTGAATGGCTAAGTCAGATTTTTTTGTTTGAATGAGCAGCTGAAAAAATTAAAAAAAATTAAATAAAATAAAATAAAAAATAACTATTATATTAAGTAGTATTAAATAAATTTACAACAACTTTGAATTTTTTCAGAGGGGTAAAACAATAAAATTATGTCATTCTGATGTTTCAGACATGCTAATTATCAAATAATTTTTTTCATTCAGATTCAGATTCATTCAATTTTTATCAAACAACCCCTTACATGGATGTTAGTCTTTTATACAAGTAACAAAGTTGCCAGGATTAGTGTAAGACCCCAATTTTTTATGAATAAAGATTTAATTTACTCTATATATTATTTTGAAATAATAATGTGTTGATTTGATAAATGTGGTAAGTTATGGGTGAAATGTGCAAATATTTTAAAATAAACAAGTGGCTATAAAATATTCGTTGTGTCGGAGAATATTCGTTTGGTCGAGGAATATTCTTTTTGTTGGAGAATATTTGTACGACGGCGCAGTCATTGGTGGACCCCACAACGGAATGAATGTCGGATATAGAGAAGCGACAAAAGTAAATTTTTATAAAAATAACGGTAAAACTGTTACCGTTAAACTGTTGAAATATTCGGTGGTTAAAATACAGTAATACGCGGTGACTGTGACGCCCCCAGAATAGGTCCAGTCAATCCAATCCATTCTGAGTCGTCAAATACATGGTACAGAATTCAAATACAAACTTTTATATCACACGGTCGTGCAAAATACGACCACACAACTGTGAGAGTCAATACAAATATGTAAAAAATATTAATATTCAAACTAAGTCCTCATTACAATTATTATCACACTATTTATCAGAAATAGTGAGGACTACTAATGCTCTAATTCGGACCATCACTCTGTCCCCCGACTAGTTTTTGTAACATTCTCATTTTCTGAAGAGTACAACAGATGAAAAGGGTGAGCTCAACTAGCCCAGTAAAGAATATTATGACTAAGATAATGAAAATAAATTATCGTTAATCTTCAATAATTCAGATAAAATATTATTGACAACAAATTTTAGATCAATATTCGCAGCGAAAATAACAAATCATTAGAAGAGTTAAGTAGAGAACAAAGTCTACTATCTTCTATGATTTAAAAGTTCATTATCAATATGTTATCCCTGTAACATCAATCAATATACATCTCGAATCAAATATTCATCTTTGCACTACATGTCAAAGATATTCATTCGTATCACCAATGGTCACGTTCATCTCAACACCTGTCATCTTTGCACTACGGCTAAAGATATTCATCAGGTAATCATTCATCTTTGCTCTACAGGCCAAAGATATTCAGTTATATCACTACTTAGGACTGAGGATAATGAAAAATCATATAAATAACGAATTCAGTGAAATAAAGGATAAGATTAAGGATTCGTATTTTAATTTATTCAAGTTCAAGAATATTTCATAATAATATTTTGTGGAGCAAAATTCAAGAATGAAGCTCAAAACTTAGATCCAATCAAAGATAGTAACTATAACAGACAATTTGGACAAATAAAAAAAAATAGTTTTTCCGTGAAAAGTGCCGTATACGTGAATAGTAACCCCGACGGAAAAAGTAAGAATTTCATAATAAAATTCATGCCAATATTTTGGTATAATGATATTGAAAAGAATAACATCATTTACGAAAGAAGATAACATCCCTTACCTCAAAAGAATAGTACTTCTGACTGGAGTATCGGATATAATACCGAATGAAACTTGCACTGAATAGTAATACTCAAAGTATCTAAATGCTTACAAAAATACGCTCGATATTATAGAGAGAAAACTTCTGATTCTGGTGTGATTTTTAATTCTAACATAAGCACCCTATTTATAGAAAAAGCTTAGGATGCCAAAGTAGACTAAATTAATAAAATAATATTATTTTTAAAAAAATCTCCAGGCGCCTCCCAAAACAAAAGCCATCAGCCTTACCAACCGAAAGTGGGGCCCACCTCCTATTAAAAAAATATTTATTTATTTTTTAAAACTTCAATAATTCATAATAAATAGCCCCTTAATCAGAAAAATACAAATTTTATTTCTTTCCATAGGAAATTTAATTCTCTACAACTTTGTTGAAGGAAGTTTTTTCAAATTCCAAACATCAATTATCCGAAATCCATAAACGAATGATTTTTCAAACCAAAATATTAATAAAAACACATCAACACTAATTCCTTCTCCTATATCCACAAAATAAATATTTTCTTATCATATAAATTAATAATTAATTATTCACAAATAATATTATAGAACTACAATATTGACAACCAGGTCGTTCCCAGGAAAGAGGGGGCCTTCCGATAAGGACTTCTCCTTACTGGCGAGCAATTAAATAACCCCTCCTAGACAGAACTTCTTTAGACATTGTCAATAATGCTATCTAGTAATATTATTCAAATAATATGAATTATTGAGTTGATAATGTGAAATACTATGCAGTGACAATTATTGAATCAATAATACAAAATATCAACTGTAGCCATTATTGAATCAATCATATAAAATAGCAACGTAGCAAATTATTGAGTCAATAAAATATCAATGTAACAATTATTGAGTCAATAATATAAAATATCAACGTAGCAATTATTGAGTCAATAATATAAAATATTGAACAGTAATTACTGTAACAATAATTGAGTAAGTGCCTTCTCACGTAAGACTCAATAATTCGAAATACTGTGCAATACCGTGTGCTACTGTGCAACACCGCGTATCACTGTATTTTAACCACCGGGTATTTTAACAGTACTAACGGTAACAACTACTCCGTTATTTTATAAAAAAAATATTTCTGTCGCTTTCTATATCCGACAGTTACGTTGTGGGGCTCACAAATAGCTGCGCCGTCGTACGAATATTCCTCGACAACAAAAATATTTTACGACCAAACGAATATTCTTCGACAACCAGAATATTTTATAACCACTTGCTCATTTTAAAATATTTGCACATTTCATCCATAACGTTCATATTTATCAAATCAACACCTTACTATTTCAAATAATATATAAAAAAAATTAAATCTTTATTCATAAAAGTTGGGGTCTTACATTGTTGCTCAGTAGCACACGGTATTTCACAGTAATTCTGATTATTGATTCTTACGTAAGAAGTCACTACTCAATAATTGTTACGGTAATTACTGTTCAATTTTTTATTTTATTGATTCAATAATTGCTACGTGGATATTTTATATTAGTGATTCAATAATTATCATTGCACAGTATTTTAAATTATCAAATCAATAATTCATATTATTTGAATAATATTGTTAGAGAGCATTATTGGCAATGTCTAAGAAGTTCTTGATAGTAGTGTGCATACAAGCCAATCATGTATGATGATAAAGCACATACTTTGTAAACAATCTTATTTATTTATTAATAAAATATTTATTTATTAAAGGCATTTAATTATCTACATGGTGCTGTTTTTATAATATGTAAATAACTCATAGTTTTAAGCAATGCTTTTAGAATCATGATGTTGATCATGCTAATGAGATCTAAATTCTTAGAAAGCTTTAAAACTAAAATAGTTCCCAATCGTGGGATTACTAAAAAGGGGATTAGTAAATTCGGATAGATTGGTACATATGTTGCTTGCTCATTGGATGAGGATGACTGATCTCATGGTCATTTGTGTGGAGACACTAAAGCAAGTATGTAGGTGCTTATTGGAGAATAAGTTCACTGAACGTGACTCGCTATGGAATACCTAATGAAGTTTTACTCGTCTGTCAATAGGAATTTCTAATGTGATAGTAGTACATGTGATCCTTGGACTTGAGATCATCATAGTATCTTGTATGTAACAAATTATACTTTGACTAATTCCTTAAGGCCTTTTAAGGCATATATAGGATATGCTTGGGTTTAATGAGTTACATATGGAGATAATGAATGATCAATAAAGAATCTACCACCTCTAATAAAAGAGGAGATATGTCCTATGTGATTCGTTAAATGACAACCCAGGAATCCTTGGCCAAGGTAGAATGAAATTAGAAAGAGGTTTCTAATTTGCATTAATTGGAATTGTGCATTTTCTAATCAAAATACATATGATTAAATAAATTAAGACTTGACAGTAAATCCATGTCTTATATTTAATTGGGACATTGTATGGTGGAAGGATTGAATTGTACGGTAACTATTAACTCACAGGTTCTTTTATGATTAATGTTGAAATCTATATTATCTGGAAAGTCGTTGATCGCTAGGGAGGCTTATCCCTATTGTAGAATAAATGTTATTTATTTAAATAGATTATTAGTTTAATTTGTTTATTTAAATAAGATTAGAATTGTTCTAATTGATTTATTCACAACCGGTTTAATATGGAGAACCTAAAGGATCACACCATAAAAGGAAGAAGAATTATTTAAGAAGAAAATGGCATGATAGTAATAATGCATTAAGTATAATTAATTTAATCTATGATGATAGAATAAATTAAATAGCTTAATGTTTATTATTTAATATTTTAGAAATATTAAATATAAATTAATAAGAGGAGTCTTATTAATATTATTATTATTATTATTATTTTAATTCTAAAGGAGTTTAGAAATTAATATAATATCAGTACTCTCTCTCAATCCTAATAAAGATTAGGATATAAATTAATTAAATAAAATCCTATTCTAATTGGATTAGGAGGGTTAACCTAATATCTATATAAGAGAGTCTTATATCAGAAATAAGGGACGTGAAATTTTTCAAGAGTTGGGAGTACACATATTCTATAGATATAGAAACAAGGGTTAAGTCAATAACCCATCTTCTTGAGTTCTTCATCTTCCTTGGTGGATCACCGTTAGAGGCCAAACATTTGGGTGGCTGACATTGATCAAGGGAAGGAGCCACTACAGAGAAATCAAAGAAATCAAAGGAGTAGAACTTGTACCTGAGGAAGCTTAGATCTTCAAAGGTATAATTTTATGTTCTCTCTTTTCTGTTATTGATAACAAGCACAAAGCATAATCATGGTTATGGGTTTGTATAAATTTTGAAAACCTAGTTTTTACGTTTCCGCCCTATTTATGTGATTTGATTGCATGATTGCGTAACGTACAAACTCAACAGTTCTGTCTAGAAAAGGGGTTAGTTAATTGCGCGTCAATAAGAAAAAATTCTTATCGGAAGGCTCCCTCTTTTTCCTGGGAACGACCTGATTGTCAATATTGTAGTTCTGTAATATTATTTGTGAATAATTAATATATGATAAGAAAATATTTACTCAATGTGGATTTAAACGGAGAAATTTTTAACATGTGACATTTGTTGAAAGTTGATATTTTATTTTTTTTGATAAAATAATTAATTTAAATATATTATTATAATATTACATTATAGTAGCATGATGTGATTATATAATAGTATGATTTTTATAATTTGAATGGTAATATTATTATAGTAATTTCATGGTATAAAAGTAAAATGAGGTGGAAGAGAATAAATTGAATTTAAATTTTTATGATGTAAGTACTGATGTCATCGGAACGATGAGACAAACAATGATGTTATCGGAACGATGAGGTAAGCAATGATGTCATAGGATCGATGATGTAAGCGATGATGTTATAAATTATGACAAAAAGACTATTTTACTTTTACTCTGTCAAACCTATAAATAGAAGCTCATTTCTTCATTATTTCTCACAAATTCACTAAAGCTATAAAGAGAGAAAGTATAGAGAAAGTTAGAGAGAAAGAAGAAGAGTATTCTGTTATTACAATAGTGCAGCTTTTAAATTTTTATTAAGGTAAGGAGTATTATTTCTTTCGTATTCATGAAGAGAGTTATTTTCTTTTAATACTCGTAAGGGTTGTTATTGTAGGGTTTTTGGCACATAAACGCAGCGAAAATTAAAATTTTTTCGAAACTCTAAAACAGGATCCATGCGAAAAATATATTAATTCAGAGGTTAAGATTTGTTTTACCGATTATTCAAGCCTGAACAGAGACGATGGAGATTCTGGAACTGCTTCGAATCCTCAACGCAATCCAACGGAACTGCGCCTCTACGGTATCCACACGAACGTCCCGCGAATCGTCACACGATCTGCAGCAAGAAAAGCTGCGGTACTAGCCGCCAAGGATCTGGACTTTCAAAATTTTTCTCTCTAGTCTCTCTCTAAGAGCGGCTAGGGTTTTGATATCGATTATTTTCTAAACGGCTGATATATCATATATATAGCAGTTAAAGGAATTAACCAAAACCTAATCCAATTAGAAAAATAAAATCCGAATTTATATATATATATTATATCTTAATTAAGTCTTACTTAATTAATATACATATATATATATATATATATATATATAAATTATCCTATTAATTTAAATTCGTAATTTAAATACTATCAATCATATTGATATATTTAAATTCATACAATTTAAATTAATTCCCTTTTAATTACGTTCTAAGTGTGTGACCCTATAAGTTATTATTATATTGGCAATAATTTTAAAATCATATTATAAAATTATAAACAGTGAGCGGCATCTAGTAATGCATCACTGCTATCCAAATAATAATAAGATCGGTGATTCGATACAACCTTTTTCGTGATCAATGTTTCAATGTAATTTAATCCTTTTAATCTTGACATCCTAGATTAAACTCGAGGCATGGAATGTGTCATCCTCTTCATAATTCAATCTGAGTTTTCTTGATCGATGAGTAGACTATATGAAACAAATCACTATTTGAGCATGGTCATGCATTTCATAGTCCTACTCAATCAAGAGGCCTATGGATATCACCCCTAATATATAGGAGGGTTAAATTTCATCTAGATCACTCATATTCCTCACACGATTCATGATATACCCAATAATCACATTTATCGTCCACTCTATTAAAGGTGGCCTTTGATGATATCAAAGTACATAAATTCTCGTGTAGTAATATAGTGATTTCAGGTTGGAGGATCATTACATCATTGTCACTATAAAAATTACTTATGACACTTTGCATAATGCTCCACGTAGAATTCTCATGGTGGGTCTGTCCAGTACATTGTTCTCTAACATGTACCTATGCATTGACTCAATATCTCATATATTTATGATCAATGAGATTTGACCATCAATCAATCCACATACTAGTCTCAATGTATCATTGTTGTCCCATTAACAATGACACTCAACTAGGAACATTTAAGAGTAATGATACTAATTGTAATTATATAATCTCATGTTCAAGTCACATACTTGAAGCCATATAATTTGTATCACTATTCTAAGGACTTTTATTATGTTAACATTTATATAACGCAGTAAATAAAATCATAATAAAATAATTCATTTATTCAATCAAATATAATATCAAAAATATTTAAGCAATTACATCAAAGAATTAGCCTCTAGGGCATAAACTCTAACAGTTATTTCATTATTTATTATTCTGTTGGAATAACCTGTCTACGCGGACTACCGCATGCATGGTGAAATCTTTTTGTTATTCAATTCTTTATTATTCTGTGGGAATAACGTGTCTACGCGGACTACCGTATGCCTGGTGAAAAATCCTTCGTATTCATTTGTTATTAAATTGTGGAAATGATCTGTCTGCGCGGACTACCGCCTGATGGGTGAAAATTCATTTGTAATTTCGTATGTTGTTTCATTTCAGATTCTTAACTCTAAACTTACTACGGTAAGTATTGTTTCTATAATTCCTGAAATGATCAAAAAAATTCTTGAGTTTTGCGCTTCATCTAGTATCATTTCACCAGAATAATTCTCTGAACTTTCTCGTGAAATTTTTATCTTTTCATGTTGAGTAACTATTCATGGTAAAAAAAAAATATTCTTTGATTAGATCCAGATTTTGATCTTCATTCTTGAACTCTTGATAAATTTTTTAATATTTGTTCTTTATCTCATTGGATTCGTTATTCGTATTGTTTTTCATCATCTTCAGTCTTAAATAGTGATATAACTGAATATCTTTGGTCTGTAGTATAAAAATGAATGATTATTTAATGAATATCTTTAGCCTGTAGTGCAAAGATGAATGATTACCTGATGAATATCTTTGGCCCGTAGTACAAAAATGGACAGGTGTTGAGAAGAACATGACCAACTGGTGATACAAATGAATATCTTTGGCCTGTAGTGCAAAGATGAATATTTGATTTAAGATGTATATTGATTGATGTTACAAGGATAAAATATTGATGATGGATATTTAAATCATAGAAGATAGTAGACTTCATTCTCTACTTAACTTTTCTAATGAATTGTTATTTCCGCTGCGAATATTAATCTAAAACTTGTTGTCCATAATATTTTATCCGATTTATTGAAGGCTAACGATAATTTATTTTTCATTATCTTAGTCATAATATTCTTTACTGGGCTAGTTGAGCTCACCCTTTTCATTTATTGTCCTCTTCAGAAAATGAGAATGTTGCGGGGACTAGTCGGGGAACAGTGTGATGATCAGAGTTAGATCTGTAGAAATTCTCACTATTCTATAAAATAGTAGGACAATAATTGTAATGAATAAGGAATGAATTTGAGTGTTTATATTTCGTATTATATACGATTTGTATCGAAACTCATAGTTTGTGTGGTCGTATTTTGCACGACCGTATGTTATAAAAAATTGTATTTGAATTCTGTACCATATATTTGACAACTCAAAATGAATTGAATATTGAACCTATTTTAGGAACATCACAACTAGCTTTTTGGTGTGGAGTCTTAGCTGTGTGAGAAGTGCTGCATGCATATGTATGTTACTATATATGTAGCCAAAGTGTTGGCCAATAACATGTAATTCTTTTATCAATAAACCTTTTTGCTTAGCAAAAAGACACTGAATTAAGTTTGCTAGGAAAGTTTTCAAAAATCAGGAATGATCTATTCCATTTTAGTTAGAATGAGTTATTTTATTATTTTTCTCTCTTAAAGAATAAAATTTATAAATTTGAGAGGAATAAGAATGGTTCCATCCATTTCAATCGGAACCAAACACAACTTTTTTCATTTATACGAATGAGTTATTCTATTCATACCTTCATTACTTCGATCCAAACGGGCGTAGCATCATTATATATGGGACAGAATTGACATTAAAATAGCTAATATATTGCTTCTTTGGGTGTTGATACGCACACCTAAACCTAAATATATAAGTAAATAAATTAGCCTCGAATTTTAGTGGGTTGTTTGGTGACTAACTAACTAACAATTAATATACAATCGACAAGGTATTAGGCTAGTAGTTAAATTTAGATATTATAACTTTTAATTCTCATATTTGATTCTCACTTTGAGTGATTTTTTTTTCTTTATGTGAAGTTTAATTCCTCTTTATGTGAGACTTGTTTGTGACAATATTTTTTCTTCATTTAACGAGGTTTAATTGTTTCCTCTTTATGTAAGATTTGTTTAAGAGTTTATTTCTTCCTCATTTAGTGAGGTTTGATTGGTTACTTGAAATTATAATAGTGATGATGTATTTAATTTTGAAATTATATTGTATTACCCAAAAAGTGGGGATTTCAAAAAAGGAAAATGCTACATATTGCGACTTTATAGGTTGATTTTTTTATTGCGAGTTAGGTGAACAAATCTAATTAGAAATATATATATATATATATATATATATATATATATATATATTTACGATATATTTAATACAGGAGACAAATTTTATATTAATTCTATCAAATTCTATATATTGATATGCGTCGTAATCGTAATTCGGGTAAAATGTTTCGCAATATATAATTGGACTCCTTATTAAAAAAAAACTTTTAATTTACAAAATCACTCTCTCTTGTTCACAAAAGAATTTAGTGGGTTGTTTGGTGGCAAACTGATAATTTAAACTTGTGGTTTTCATGTTGGTGGGATTTCTTTTTCTTTAGTTAATTGAACGTGAGATTTATAATTATTGTTGCATTGGTATCTTACGCAAGCTTTTAACTTGAATTGGTACAAGTCATTATAAGTTTCTTTCTTTCTTTCCCATTTTGGTCTTAATTTTATCATCTTAATTATTTGTCCTTTAATTAGCCTTTCATGGCTGATTGTATTTGTTTTAACCGAACTAGGTTTTCCCTTCCCGAACGAGGCTTTTCTTACGTCCGCGGCGAGCCCGTGGCCCCTATACTCGATGTCAGTAGAGTCGAACTCAAGACCTTTGAGTTTACGATTGATCTCATGTTCTCTCTTAAATCATTGAGTCAAGTGACATGATTCTTAACATGTTTTTCCCTATTCAATATTTACTACTACCTCCGTCCCATAATAAGTATTTTTTTAGCTTAAATCACACATACCAATACACAAACTAAAATGGCAATAATACCCTTAATATACTTTCTTTGTTTTGTTTGAGACTTTTTTTATTGCCTTTTGGTCTCTCTTTCTCTTTATTCAACATTCAACTTCCAATAAATACGCAATAAATACCATTGGTTGCATAAGGGCACATAGTGGAAAAATATTATAAAAATTGTATTGAAATTCTAACACATCACTTATTTTGGAAAAATATATTAAGTCTAAAAAATCACTTATTGTGGGACGGATGTAGTATTATTATTATTAGTTTCTTGAAACACTCAAAAGCTAAGGAAAATTAAATTTTGGAGTTTTGAGTTAGAGCAGGCAAATTAAGTCGTGACCTACTGAATTTTTTATGGATATGTATTAATTCTTTAAATATCAAATACAAATAAGAAAATTTCAACTTACGAGTAAACTCGAATAATAATTAATAATTAATTAATGCTGCTACTATATTAATATCACTCTCAATCGACATCCATACGTACAAGCAAATTCCATGGCTTCGACATTTTCTATTAATGCTGCAAAACATGTTTTTATTAAAAGTGATGACTTTCATGGATATAAAATTACTTTGTATGGAAGGCACAGCCCATCAAAAACTACCAAATTATATTAGGCTCCAAAAGATCCAGTTAACTTTATGATAAGTTGATCAATTGACCAATACAGTATTGACAAGTAGAAAGAAATTACCTCTCGGCCTGCATGTTGACACTGTATTGATTAATTGATCAAAATTAATTTCATGATAACCACTCCCGGCTCCAAAACATACCGTGGTCACTTTCTCCCTCCCCCGTCCCCCCGTCCCTGCACCGGCCCTAGGCTAAAGCCTAAGGTGCCAGGGCTTTAGGCCCACTAAGATTGACAAATTTTTAGGGCCCCCAATAGGTTTTTGTGTTATGTATATATATATCCAAACAAAAGAGTCTAGCCCACGTTAGTTTAAATTTAAAGGCCCTCAAAAAATGAAAAAATCTAAATGATAATGTGATAATGTGATGTCTTTGAACTGATTCCTTTTTTGACTTACGGCCTGTTTGATAAGGTCTGAATAAGGCTGAATGGCTCTGAATTTGAGCGATTCAGCCATTTAGACTGTTTGTTTACAACTTTTGAAATCTGAATCGGGCTTTAAAAAAATTGCTGAATAATCGTGTTTTACCCAAATAGGCTTGTTACTCCGTATCTCAATCTCCATCTCCTTACCCATCTCTTCTCTGCTGTTTACCTAATGACCACCTTAACATTGTTTGAGCAAATTTTGGTTTGTTATAATATCGAAACTCGATTCGCATGAATTTTCTCAATTAATACTTATTCTTTTGACCAGGGATCATGCGATTTCTGTTTCAAGTTATTTTTTTTAAATGGTATTTTTGTTGACCGTTGTTGTTCATAGTTCCACCAATACTAAAAATAAAAATATATTAAATGAAAATTATTTATTCAACATATCATCTCCGGCTCTCCGCTTATATTTATAGATTCCGACATTAATGTAATTTTATTATTATATTGACATGTTTGTTTAACTCGTTACATTTCTTATTTTCTATGAAACTTTGGTTAAAATTGTTTGAATTATTCAATACTTTGTTTGACAATTTGTTTGAATTATTTATTTTTATTTGTTGTACAATGAATATTTATATTTAATTTTTTAAATATATCCAAACAAAATTATATACTTGTTCAACATAGTTTAGAGGGGTAAAATAGTAAAAAACTGTTATTTAGATATTTCAGACGTATCGATTATTAAACAACTTTTTTCATTCAGATTCAGATTCAGCTCATTCAGATTCAGGTTCATTCAGTTTTTATTAAACAGCCCCTTAGTGATAATGTGATATCTAAATGACGCTTTGAAAATATTGAAATAGTCGGTTATTATATTTGGTATTCTTTCGTATTGATGCTCTTTTGTTCAGAAAAAATTCTTAGTTTTTTTATGTGTATATTAATAGCAATTCCCAAAAGACCCATTTTTTTTTTGTCGCTTTAAACCCTTAAAAACTCAAGGCCGGCCCTGCCCCCTCTCCCCCTCTCGCCCTCTATTCAACCCTCTATTCAAGGAAATAGTCTTCAACAAACTCAATTAATCCCTCTATTCAAGGAAATAGTCTTCAACAAACTCAATTATTAATTTTAGGAATTAATATTTTAATACTTATTTAATTAGGATAAGGGTATGGAAAATACAGAGAGAGAGGAGTCACCAAGAATTAATAAATCTCGAGATATGATCAAGCAAAAATCATTCTTTGATTTGAAGAAAAAGGCTAATTTAGTATTCGCACATGACCCATGATGCAAGGTTTTATAAATATTTTAACACTTATTTTCAAGTAGTTTTAATAGTAATTAAATAGCTATGCATGGGTGTCTTATTTTCATATTTAATAAGTAAAATTAATGAAGCATGCATCTTAATTTTTAATGAAGAGTCCCCCGAGTTTGATACCACTACTCTAATTCATTTAACCTATGGCCAGCTATATTAGTATTAGTAATTGTTTTTATCTTTATGCTAGATTTAATTGGTATAGTGGAAATAAAATATTATACTATTCTCTGCCTTCTAAAATATACCAGTCAACAGTCATTTTCAAAAATCAAAATATATGTAATTTATTTAAATTTTAAAAATAATTTATTATTTAAAAATTAATTCATAATTGTATTATTTAAAATTAACTAAATTCATATTAAATTTAAAAATGTCTTAAACTGACTTTAAAATATTAAAATTAATCGTATATTATAAAATAAAAAAGTTTTATTTCTTCGCGCGGTAGGTGAAAAGATTTGATGAAATGAAAAGGTTGGGGGGGGGGGGGGGGGTTGGGGGGGAATATATATATATATATAGGTTTTCTATCCTTTACAAATTAAATTGTAGAGAAAATTACACAAGGAAAAGAAAGTTGATTTTGTAGTGGGGAGCTCAATTTACATATATACATTTTATAAAAAGAAATGACCTCTTTACACTAACATTTTGTGTAATATATGAATAATTTTAAGTAATTAAAAAATAGCTAATATTAGACGTAAAATTTTAATTTAAAAAAATTAGTGCAAAACTATATATGCATCTGAACGGAGATAAAACGATTTACAAAGAAAGATTATGACCTCTAGGAAGAACACCAGTGTTTAAATATTCATGTGAAAAATGTGTTAAAATCTAGAGAACTCTTATTCTCACCTAAATGGTTTGAAGAAAACCTTTCAGCCCAGCCTCCCTGTTTTTGAGTAAAGATATCTAAACAAAACAAAGAATTATTATTGATATTTACGCATGGTTCCTTCTCACATGAAAGTGGGACCCACTGTATACTCATACGAAAGAGAATCATGTAGAAATATCAAAAATACATGTGAAAATATCAGTTCTTTTATAAATTAAATGGTCTAGATAAATATTTTATATATATTGTCAGATAGTAACTCATTAGCATTTGTTTTTGTAGGTACACATTATTTATTTTTATAATTAATATTGTAAAGAAATAAAAAATTTCTACCACAAATACAGGATGAAAATGGGATAAACAAGTAACGTCGAGTTTTGATTTGTCTAACTCGAGCTCATTCAAAATTTAATTAAGCTCAACTGAGTCGGGTAATATGCAAACATGACCGCTTGATAAACGAGTCGAGTTTGAGTTGGGTTTAAGCAACCCGAGCTTAATTGAGCTTAAACCCTACTTCTTTAAATTTTTTGTTATAAAATAAGAAAAATTAATTAATTAAACGTTAAATTAACGAGGTAGACTTACTCGACTGCACAAACTTAAATCAATTGTGTTTGAGTTGGACACCATATTATTCGAGCAAACTGATATTTTCAAATAAAAAATTGATATTTTCACATGAATAGTGAGTGGGTCCCACCTCTATGCGAGAGAGATTCGTATGTAAATATTATTTTAGCATATAGAAGTATCAATTTCCCTTTTAACTAAATTGGTAAAAGAGATTGTTCAAGTTTAAGTCAGATTTAATCGAATTGAATCCAAGTTGGGTACACTTGAAATTATTTACAGATCTAGATATATAGGACAAGAAATAAGAAAATAGTTAGAATTTTAGATCTGAATTCTTCTTCCTTTGGGTCCCCTAGTATAATCTTTAACTGCCCAAAACAAATAATTACTACTGCTATTTCTAAATTACTGCCTCCTTCTACTGTCCCTTCTTATCTTATTTAAGTTCTGCCGCACATTTGACTTAATTAACTCACTCTCTCTCTCTCTCTCTCTCTCTCTCTCTCTCTCTCTCTCTCTCTCTCTCTCTTCAGGCTTATATGCTTAAGAGCTAACTATACCAAACAAAGTTACTTCTCACAGAGCTCAATCCCCCATTCTCTCTCCTAAAACACATTGGTAGAAGGTGGCACATTAATCAGCCAGATCAGGAGAGAGAAATTAAGAGATCAATCTATATCTAGAAATATGGGGAATGGATCGTACGACCATCAGAATTTCCGCCATAGAAATCCAAATTCTACCATTAATCCTACCACCACTTTCCTCCCAATGTTATGCAGAGTTTCAATCAAAGATGCAGTAAATCACCCCAGAAGAATTTGTCCCAAAAAAGATGACCCTTCTTCCCCAAAAGTCAGCTGCATAGGCCAAGTCAAAAAACGCCACCCCACCACCACCACCACCACCACCAACAAACTCATTAATCCCTTCCCAACCCCATTCACCGCCGCCGTCTCCGCCACCAAATCCGCCGCAACCGCCAAACATTCCAAGCTCAGGAGGATATTCTCCGGCAAAAACCTCCTCACCACCACCGCCGCCGCCAATACTACTAGCTGTAGAATTAGTACTAGTAAAGAAATTATTGATAGAAGAAGGCCGTCGTCTAACTATATTACTAGTAGCGAAACTCATCAACGTGGTCATGACAATTCTGCTGCTGTTGTTCCCCTGAATTTGAACTTGGCGGAGTTGGATCCGCCGTTGCCGGTGATCAAGAGGGTGGCGCAACCGTGCGGAGCCGGCGGCGAAGAAGGAATGAGTCTATGGAAGAGAAGATCTGGTGGGGCTGGATTAAAAGGCTTACAGATTCAATCATTTCAGTTACAGAATAACAACAGTACTACTACTAGTCACTTTCTTTCACCAAACACTGTTTAATTGATTCTGGTTCGAGTGATTATTTATCTCATTTGAGGCAAAATTTTCAAGAAAAATGTTGTAAATAGTTTGTCTGCATTAATGTCGTTTTAAAGTTAGAGATATATTTTAATTTTTTTTAAATGATACATATATATATATATATATATATATATATATTTTGAGAAAAAGTCTTAAGAATCGTATTTATTATTAACGTGAAAGGCTTGTGAAATTATTAAATTTTCTTGTAAAAATATTAATTTTTTATATATTTTACTTATTTTAAAAATACAAAATAGCAAAAATTCATAGTTTGTCTTTATATTTTGAAAAATAATTTATATATCAATATATTTATAATGAAATTGAATTGTAATTTACGTAAAAATTTAAACGATAAGTCAGAATAAATTAAAATATAATCATTATTAATTTCTTTTCCTATCTGATATATATCTATGTATGTTGAATTCTCTAGAGTGTATTCCCACATTTTTTTTATGGTGGTAAACTGGTAATCAATACAAATAGCACACCTATAAAGACTAATAATTCTAATTTCTCTCTCTAAATATATATCTTTCTCTCTCTGCACTTTGAACCTATGATGTGATGGAGTCCCCAAAAGAGGCTAAAATAAGTCAATGCTACTTGAAAATTTTAAATTAATATTATCCTTGAAATAATTTATAATTTAGGACAGGTTTGAAAAAATATTAGGTATCGTAAGTTTTTTTGTTTCATAATTTTTAATAAATTAACTTAATTTTGAGTTTTAAATTTTTTTAAATTGACTTTTAAAAATTAACGATGATCAAATTAACGAGAACGGAGGGAGTGTTTAAAAAAATTATTCTAAATTATTTTTTGAAAGGAAAATGAAGCAAACTTTAGGCTCTGATCTAGTATTTCAGCTATGTGTTCAATGAAGGTTTCTGTAATCGCTTTACTTTTAAGCTTGGCTAATTTTGTTAGTAAAAGTTAAGAATGAAATAAAATTGTTTGTACTAATATAACGCACCATAAGAGACTATTTTTAATTATGGTAAGATCTATTTAGTATCATTTTTAAAGTCATTTGATATTTAAAAGGAATTATATAACATTACTTTTTCACTTAATATCAGTAACCATCATCAAATAACCTTAAAAATGATAATATATTCCACGGATTATATAAATGATTAATTATAAGACAAAATAATTCATTGTTATATTAAATTAATAAGGATAATCTTATCCCACCTATCACTTATGCAAATAAACATAGTTCACCTCTTAATGTATTTTAACAGTCCATATTTTTGTATTAAGAGGTCCTCTGAATAGTTTAGACTCATATTTATATCTTAACTATTCAGAGTACCTCTTAATATAAATATGTGAGCTCTTAAGGGGCATTAAGAGGTGGACTGTTAAGATGCATTAAGATGCAATCAAACACCACCTTAGTCTATCTCTCTCTCTCTCATATTGGACAATGTAATGAAACACTAGGACAAGGCAACATAACATACACAACTAATTCATGCAATACTCTAATCTCATCTTGTTAGAATTTGAACCAAATTTGTAGTGGATTTCATTAATCATTTGAAATGAATTCACATATCAATGTGTTCTAATTCATGAGTAGATTAAAATTAAGTATTTAGAAACTCAAATTTATAGAATAATGAATGAGAAACTAACTCCCAAAGATCATCCTGTGAAAAGATAATAAATATTTGTGGAAAACTAAGTCTCACATCGGTTAAAAACTAAAGTTTGAACGAGTTTATATACAATTAATTTACTCTAAGGGTTTGGGCCCTAAGGAGCATACTGCTTTTGTGGAGGAAGAGCACCTAACCAAGACTTAGTTTAAACCCGTGAGCCACCGTCGAGTTGGGCCTGAACTTGAGGGCCTGGGTTAATGTATTTTTTTGTTGGGCAAAATTTATTTAAAATTTTGTTTTACTTAGTTCCCGACCTTTTAAAGAGGTTGTCTCCCATCTGATAGGTCATTAAACCCTCATAGGCTAAAGGGAGGCAGCCATTTCATTCATTCAAATCAAAGCATTTAAACATTATTAATCATCGAGTCTTCTTCATTTTCATAAGTCAAAGTTCTTTTTAAGAGAGAATTCAAAGTAATTCTTTGGTTCGTTGTGTTTGTTATTTATTGTACTACTATAGCATACGTTATCATTGTATCCTATGAGACAAGTATCGCCAACTCTAAGCACCAATAAGAAAGACACAGTACCAAGTACTAGCCTATACATATTAAATTTCTACATTTCAATTCTAGTTCACAAGAGATAAGTTTACATATATAGCCCTTGTCCATTCAATTTTCCTAACACATCCATCATACAAATCTAAACTTCATTACAAACAAGTTGATCAGATTTTGTTCTACACCTAGGACAGGTTATAAACACGCCACTTTTGCAATCCAACAGAGATCTAAACTTCTGTTTTGATTTTCTATATTAAAATTTCTACTTGTACAGGTAGGATAAAGTCCAGAGTTAAGGTAGACAGACATTAGTCCTCAAGTTTATCACCGTCAACCTTGTTCTTTGTAAGGAGTCCATATCAATTTGCTAACATCAACCTCAAGGCCACCACGTCCTGCTGCTTTCAGATGACGATCCAAGACCTTTGGATCTGCACAAATAACATGCTGTCCTTTCCGGTACTGAATCAATTCTAAGCTTTGAAGGGTGGCCAGAATGTCCTCCGCCTTAATGGCCGTCATATCACTAAGCTCCTGCATTCAAGAAAAATCCAAAGGAACCCCGCTGAGGAGAGAGTACGAAAAAGAAAGAAAGCAACAGAATAATTGATCACCAATTTAGAACTTCAACTCCTAATAAACTGAATTTATTCAAAATAAATTGCTAATTAACAAATGAAATAACGTACAAGAAACAGAAAGACAAGACCACATCTGAAGTTTGGATAACTCTATTACAAGTTCATACATACCTTTATAGAGATGTTGCCCTTGTGCTTTTTCAGAATATCCAAAAGAACACGAGTCCAGTATCCCCGGTAACTTAACAGTCCTAAGTCAGAAAGGGGTCGTTCAGGTGTGCCAACTTTCCCTTCTTTCTTTGAAAGCTCATAGGCTGCATCAAGTCCATAATGAGATTTAGCAATAATATAAACTCGCTAAAATGATTGATGGATGTTGATAATTAGTATTTATCTAACTGTTAAGAATGCTCCTATTTTGACATGATGGGTCAACAACCGTTGGATCTGGTTTGTAATGGGCCAAGAGTGTCTCATATTGTTTTACATCTTTTAACCCTTTTTCATCCTGGCCCACCACAAACAGATCCAACGGTTGTTGACCAATCCCTCAAATAACACTATTTGAGAGATCCCTCAACTGAAGGAGACTGTATGTATATATATATATATATATGAGAGAGAACGGGAAAAGTTACAAGAGGCAAGGAGAGAGAGACATCCCCAGAACAAAACTTCAAGTAAAATGTCCAAGTGATGTAACCAGAGATTAAGAGATAAGAAAACAAAGAATAGAAGGAATGAAGAAAATAGTAAATTGGCTCAGAAGGCAAACTGACTGAAAGCTTGATTCACATCAAACATCTTCTGAACAGACCTTCGAACAAGATCAAATTCAAAAAACTTAACCATCATAGGTGATGGGGATCACAAGTCAAGAGCAAAGCAAAGAATTTTTATATTTGCTATTTAGAGTTTTTATTATGTCTAATGTAAGAGTAATTGAAGTAATTTTATTTATTAGAGGGAATTTAGGATATTAATAAGTGATTAGGAATTATTAATAAGGTTATTTTAATCGTTTAGTACTTTTATTATTTTTCAAATAATATTAGAGTTTTGAGTCTTTTAAATACTGATGCAATCCCCACAAGTCTTTTAGAATATAGACTATTGATATTGAAGTTGATTATTATCATTCATACCGTAAAGGTATTTTATGCATATTAGTGTTGATTCATGCAGTTGATACACTTGAGAGACCCTAGTGATTTAAACATGGAGTTTAAATCCTAGTTTATTTTTCATTAATTCTTTATCTTAAATATGTCCAACATCAATAGGCTAGTAACCTCTTTTATTCTTGAAATGTAAGCAAACCCACTAGAAGCTCTAAAAAGGGGCATCATTATACTTCAAAGCCTTCTTATAGATCTTAGAACCTACTAGACCTAGATAATTAATCCAGGCCTTGGAACTAACTTTGACTGAAGACTACATATAATGACTACCTTGACATTCAAAAAGACTCCGGAATTCTAAGACTCAAATTACTTTGACTTTCAATTATTAAAAGACTCTTGGACAATTCTAGAAACTTAACTTTAAACACAAAAAATACTGAAAATCCTAGGACCCTAAAAACAGATTCCAAGTAAAGGAAACCACAGAAAATAAATCCTGACAAATCCTTTCATTTTACTCCCATAGACTTATAATTTGCACTGAGAAAAGTCTAGGCCAGATAACTTTTAAAACACATATTATCTCCTCAACAGCCCCACCCCCCGGGGGGTGAGTCATTTCTGTATCTTTCGTCCAACTAATCACAATTCTAATTTAATTGTTATCTAAACATTACTAGCATTCAATGGCACATGCACTGCATGTGTAAATTATGTGGGGATAAAATTAAAACTAAATAGAAAGATAAACAAATTAAATTAGAAAGGACAAAATAGTAATATATCTAAAGTTGTAGGGGCAAAAGAGGAAAGGAAGAAAGAAAAAAGGCAAGCATGGCACAGTTACACCAAAAGCGCATGGGCGCTTTATAATATAGATAGATAATTGACGTCGAGAACAAAAGGATAAGTAAATCTTACAAAACGCAATTAGGAACTTCCCATAGCCCTTTCTCTGATAGGGAGGAAGTGTGAGAATGCATGCTAAATTATAAGACTCCTCTGAATGCTTTTCCTGCATCATCAGAACATTATACAGTTAGTGCATTTAATTTCCTTGGTTTTTCCTACTGATATCACCGCTACAACCTCAAAAGTTCTCAAATATTCAAATGTACTTTGATATTTTAATACTAACAAAATGAACCACGCTACAGTAAGAAAGTGAACCAGGCTACAGTAAGAAATTTACACAATTATAAAATTCACATATTTTGTGAGTAAGATGTTCGTTTAACGAAAAGGATGATATTTTACCAAAAATAAAGATGCACATATAGGTGAAAGTTTGAAGAAAAATAACAGCCAGATCCCAAATTTGTGTTGCTTTAACCGAAAGGCTCCATATACAGAAACGATACATGGCTAAAACATTTTTTAAATTTTTTAAAAGATTCCAAGGACAAGTAGTACGAATAAAAATGACACACAACCTAAGTGTAAGTGCACATATTACGGATATATAGAAGCTGATGGGGAGGGGGTTTTGGGGACAAATGATAAATATCACACAAATAATCTTTCACAAAACTCAATCAATTCTAATGATTCAATGTATCGAAAAAATAAAGTATATCACTATTTATAATACTCCTAGAAAACTTTTCTACTCTAATAAGATAACTACAAATCAAATAACATAACTACAAATAAAAGAAACTAATTAAAATACAACTTTTATTCCATACTCCATAGGCTTCCAAAGCCTCTTATATTGTTCCAACCAACTTTCACAGCCTCGTTCTACATCAGTTCTCCTCCGCTGAGAAAAACTCGACCCCATCGAGTTAAAAACACCAACACAAGAATAAGCACGCCGGATCACCAAGAAATTCTTTGCAAGCTTGAAATTTGGCATGTCGATAGCACAAGAGTGAATTTGGTTTTGCCTTTGATAATCGAATAGATATTAGCATGAACATCATGTTGCGCATGACGATCCCATTGCCATGTACGCCCTAAGATAATGTGACAAACCTTAAGGGATAGAACATCACACATAACAGTATCTTTAAACTTGTTAACGAAAAATGTAACCAAACATCTTTGGGTAACCCGCAACTTTGTATTGGTAACCCATGCAACATCATGCGGCTCCGGGTGAGGCTCAACTTTTAACCTAAGTTTCTTAACTGCTTCCTCAGAGATAACATTCGTACAACTCTCGGTATCAATCACAAGAGAGCACACCTGTCCCGCATATATGACTCTCGTCTGAAAAATTCGCCAACGATGAATTTTAGGATTATCCTTATGTTTCTAGGGCAACAAGTAAAGGTCGAAAAACACCTAAACATCCTTCCAAATGAACATCAGCTTCTAAATCTTGCTCATCGGGCTCATATTCGTCGTCTATCGGCTTGCAAACCTCTTTGTTTAAGTCAGCTTTCCCGCATGCTTTGTCAACAATAGCAAGTTGCCCAGAGAGAAGATGCAATATTCATCTTCGGAGAAGGAAACTCAAAAGATATGTGACCAAAACCACGATAGTTATAGCACCTAGACGTATGGTTGTTGCTAGCATTAGAAGAACCTGTGGTACGATTAGGTCTGCTAGTAGTTGAAGGGCTTGTTGACAATCATTCCATTGACCTATTTAAAACAAGCTCCACAAAAGTATGCTCCTTCCGAGTTTGGACTTGTATTGGAGGCCTAACAAAATTCCTTTTCAAATTATCTTCTACTTGGGTGGCAACTTGAACACTATCATCCAAGAGTAAGAGTTTATATGTAGCTACACCACCTGCAATCTCGAGGGTACATGGAGATTAAAACTTCTTCAACCTAAGAAAATTCAGACCGTGTAACCAAACTGTAGAACATTGAAGTATACTCGGCTACAAATTTACTTCCTTGTACTAACTCAGCTGCAAATACGCTCGTTGCTTATAATCTGAAGGTACAAAACGTTGTGTCAATGTAACTTTTATATCTTCCCATCTTCTCGTAGTTGTATACAAATTTCGCATATGTTGATCCCACCAAATACGAATTGTTCCTTTCAACTTCGCTTCAGCAAAGAAAAATTTCCTTTCATTAGATAATTTATACCAACGAAAGAAACTCTCCAAACTATGAATGCAATCGAAGAATGTTTCAAAACCATTATCGTCATTAAAATTTTCAACATCTAATTTTGCTCATCTATCCACTACATTCATCCTAGGATCTAGAACATGAGAATTAACTCATGGATTAGAATCATGTTCTAGTCTCAGATAATTAAGATCCGCAATGGGGTCTTCAAAATTCTTACGAGCATCTTCTTGTCCTTTATCTACGCGTTCTGTGAGTACATCAACTTTTATTCTCAAGTGCTGTAATAAAAGCCTGAACATTTTGCAGTAAGTGTTGTGATTGAATCTTCAATCTTTTCGAGACGCTCATCTTGTTTTAACATATAAGTATCAAGCTTGGCGTTGATTTCTTAGGCATTTACCATAGTTCTGTAATTTTTCAGTGGATATTTTTCCTTCAATCTCTTTCAGTTCTTCACTTTTTGTCCCTTCTCTGCTTCACTTTTCACGCAACAGCAAACTTAAATTGTGGTGGTGGGACGCCACGGCGGCTATAGTGACAAGGGATGACAGCAAGAAGTGGCGATAGTGGCACTGCTATTTTTTTTCTTCTCCTTTTCTTTCCTTTTTTTTATAAAATATTGATCCATCGGGGATGGGCTGATTCCGATTACTATTGGTGCTGGTCGGGAGGTGATACTGGTGACTTTAGATGATGAGGAAGATGGAATTGTGAAGGTGAAGTTTTTGACTATACTTGGAGGTATATTAAGGGACTGTTTGGTGGGAATTTTGTGAAAATGGTTTTGAGAGGTTGTTTAGAAGTGAATTTGGATTAGGTTCAGTTTGTTTAGTAGAGGCTTGGGGTTACGGAATGATGGTTTGGGTTGCGGCTGAGGTTACGGGAGATTGCTTGAAAGTAGACAAAATTTGGGACAGGATTAGGACGTGGCTTTGATACCAAAAATGATGGGGTGGGGGGTTTTGGGACAAATGATAAATATCACACGGATAATCTTTTACAAAACTCAATCATTTCTAATTATTCAATGTATCAAAATAATGAAGTACATCATTATTTATAATACTCCTAGAAAACTTTCCTAACTTAACTTAGACTTTAATAAGATAACTACAAATCAAATAACATAACTGCAAATAAAAGAAACTAATTAAAATACAACTTCTATTCCATAGGCTTCCAAAGTCTCTTATATTGTTCCAACCAACTTTCACGGCCTCGTTCTACATCAGAAACGGCTGAAATTTCCCCCCAAAAGAAAGATTCATAAACACAATACTTTTTCCTAGCGACTGCTAGGATATGCTCAGATGGCCACCATATACCAACGTCAACATGCACTAAATCATGACAAATATTAGAATTTTCAAGTACGAAAGAAAAAACAAATCAAGGCCAATGATAATATAAAGCGAGCCAATCAACAGCAATCAGCATAAACATAGCATCATTCATAGAGAAGCAATTCTAAATTCTTAGCCGTAGAAAAAAGGGCAAAAGAACACACAAAACAATATGATCAAAAAGAAAGCACAACCCATGATAATGTAAAATAATAAGTCATTCAGTAGATTTATCAATAGATGAATGAATCGTCCATTGAGAACACAGCCAGGGAAAAATGCAACCAAAAAGTTATCTAAATCACATACTGCCTTCAAATAATAAGAAGATTCAAAAACCTAGCAAAGAGCCAAACACAGCAACAAAAAAGGAAGTAGATATGAACTGTAAAGTAAGAAAGAATACCTTGGAAAAGTAACCAACCATGTGGCATCCTCGATCATCACACTCACACAGCACGTAGAACAAAAACAAGTCAACATCATAGTAAAGTGTCTTGTGATCAAGAAACAATTTTGCCAGATAACAAAGATTTTGCCCATAAACCTTATTCTTTTTCCCATCAACCTATTTCAAAAAGTAAAATTTCAGAAAGTTAAATGAACCGAGGATAAAGCAAAAAACAAAGCGTACATGACAGTAAAACAATTTAATTATGCAGTAACATCTACAATTAAAATAAAATATAAAAAATGAAGTCAGAACTAGTGAACTACATGAGAAATCTTCATCAATTTTAATATAAAATGAATATTGAGGAAAATTTATGTCCTGAGGAAATTAATGAGATTTTTGAAAATCTGATAGCTGTGACACCGTTTAGTAAGGAATAAAGGTGGATCGGAGAGGGAATCAACTAAGAGTTAGTATCACCTGATCCCAACTGATATGAGATCATGATCATATAAATATAAACAGAAAACAGCGAATAAATGAAATTGAAGAACATGAAAACATACCTCAAACATTGATAGTGTGCCACTGCGATATATCTCATCACCAGGGGGATGTTTGAGATCACATTTCCTCTACAAATATAAGATTAGATAATGCTCCATCACATAATTTCTTACTCATTTATAAGTTCAAGAATAAAATCAAAGGTTTAGAATGAAAAGGAAGGAAATTACCAAACTAGAAGGACAAAAGAAATCCAGAAGGACAATTGAAATGTTAACATTTAGTTAACATATCAGTACAACGAAAATTGTCAACCTATGTTACATGGACTGTTCAGCTGAGTGTGAAGTAACCCACATTGACATGGGTATTGGTGTGGCAGCTGGATGCTCCAAATTAGTAAGAAATAGTGAAAATGTTCTGAACCATAGGAGAGTCCAGTGTCGGACACTTCCTACAGCCAAAAAGGATCCCAAGTCCATGTAACATAGCCACTAAATCCTATAAATACACTGCAGATTAGTGTGCCCAAGGCAACATTTTTCTAGGATCATTACCAAGATTAACATAAAGACCCAATGGTTAACTGACAAGATAGATCAGTGAATAGAAATCAAGCATATGAGAAACAATCTAATTTCAAAAAGCAACGTAAACTGAAGAATTTGAGGCAAAGCTCACCATATGTCTCTGAAGCTGTTCTTGTCGCTTCATGAAATTGAGGCAAAACTCACAAAAGTACAACTTCAAAGAGTCATTATATTCTGGTGGAAATGGGGAGAAGTACCATGTCTCAATCTCATATCTTCCAAGTTCAATAGTTGCTATATTTTTAACTTTCGTGAATTCTTCATGCTCACGCAAACTGGCAGCATCAAGCTCCTCATGACCCTAAATATTTTTAAAACATCTTTAGACTATAATAAAGAAAATCCAACAAACCTTCAAAGCCAAGTATAGAAATAAGAAAGGCAACACATATCACTAAGAATTTGATCTAATATTCTGATGATCAATATAGCGCAGATGATGTTGCCAGATACTACTCAAATCATTGCAACATATCAGACTTCATCCACAATGAGAGAACTATGAATGTGTGTACTAGAGAGAGAGAGAGAGGGGAGAGAGAGGGAGAGGGGGAGGGAGAGAGAAAATAGAGAGAGATTAGAAGCATAAGGTGACCAAGAAAAGAAATAATAACAAGAAGCCTAAGTCTTATAGTTGAAACGCATTTCCTCTATACGCAAGTCTTATTGTTAAAACTTAAAATTGTAAAATCCATAAATTTATATCGTCAACTACTTTTACATCTAAACTAGATATAAAAATTTGGTACTTATCGATTTAGAGCAGCATCTAATTTATTCCACATGCATGCATGACATATGCACTCATAAATAGCCATAACAACATAATATCCTCCATTACTCCCCTAGTAATGCATCTAAAGTTTAAAATTCCCATGACTATAGGAAATAGATTAAACCTACTTTTACAACACTACAGGCATCGTGGCATGCACTCAAATCTGGTACTCGCACTTGAGTTTAATTTAATATTTATGAAGTATGATTCTCCAATATGGGGCATCATTCATGGAAATACAATTGATACTTCCCTGAAAACTAAAGAAGTATTGTAAATTTAACTTATTAGTACAAAAAATAAAAAATTAGAAACAATAAAAAAAAAAGATGTGTAGTTAATTCTAATTATAAAAATATATGTATTGACCTTGTAATTAGAGGTGAGCTGGCAATATGCTATCCATTCAGCATAGGCAAGTCTTAATTATGAGGTAAAATAACAGAAAATTTAGGCACACACCAATAAGAAGGATGACTATATTTAAGGGTGAAGTGCGGTTAGTAATCCTTATTCCTTAATAAGGAGTGGACATGTGAGGATATAAGTATGTCAGAGCATCTTTACATGTGAAGACCGACCTCTAAACGTGCAGGTAGACAAAAGCATACACAATGTTGTCGTCCTTGAGAAGTCTTTGTAGGTAGACTATGTATATTATCATTTATGGTATATAAGTTATGCACTGAATATAGGATAACGTGGTGAATTACATTTATTTGATAAATGATTTTGTGGTATTTTTTATGTTGTCATGTATCACAACATATAAGATAATGTTGGAAAATGGAAAGTATACTCCATATTTAATTTATAAATACTTTGGTAGTATTTTTCATGCCATGCCTTAATAATCATTTAGTCCCTACTCCTTACCCACATATTGCTTCAAGTAACACCATATCAAAAAAATTTAGAATGATAAGAGCAAGTAATATACATGAACATTAACATTTTTTCTTCCTCAACAAAGAGTGGTACGGGAAGAACTGTATCCTTCCTAGGGGTGCCTTTTACAGTCTCTGATTCCTTTCATTCCTAAATCACTCGCACTAAAGAGAACACCTGATCCACTTGCATTATTTTTTATCACAATTTCAGCATTCAATTTGTGCAAGGGTATTACAGTGGCCAAATTATACAATGCTAGGAAGAACAATAAATGATAATTTGAGTCCTCAAACTTTTAATCTTTGTTCCCTATCCATTGCTCTCCCTGAATCAGCATTTAACCTTTAAACTGAAAGACACAATATTTTATCTATTTTTCATAAGATTGAATAACACAAAATTACTCACTCAACAACAATAACACTGGGAAAAGAGCAAAAACAAAACGTGAAATCGTGTTTGATCATGGTCACAGACTCGCAGCAATGATGATGACAATATTGGAAAACCAAATAATACAAAACCAACAGCAATACCGACAATAAAATATAACACCATCTAGCAATCAAAAAGCTCAGTAACACACCTCCACATGTGTCTCATCAATCTTACGTTTCTGGTGGCGCGTCATTTTTAAGGACGTTACCTGAAAACCATATGGGCGGGATATCCTATCAGTCAGCCAAAAAACTAGAAGTTTCAAGAAAAAAAGTTAGCATGTATACAGAATTACCTTATCCTCCACCTTTTCATCTACAACAGTCTCTACCGAATTAAGATCAAGCTGCTCAAGCTTAACCCATTCATCAAGCCTCCTATTGACTGTAAAGGAAACAAACGAATACATGATAATGGCAAGTGTTGACAACAGAGAATCAAGATATTATCAAAACCCAAGGACAAGTAATCTAATCCCTTAAACATTTTTTATCTTAAACTCTTAACTAATTATGAGAATAACGAGCTAATTATCCCAACATATTACAAGCACAACCTCAAAATAAACCCAAATATAAGCATGGAACATATCAAACACGCTAATTAATTAAAAATTGACCACACATAATTCAGTGAAGAAAATGAAAACAAACCCTAACCATCTAAATAGAGAACGAGAGGGAGATTCTCACATTCGGTGTAGTGAACATAGTACTCGTAATCATTGGGGCCACCACAGTGCAATCTACGGCGTTCGATGACCTTGACGGGGTGATACTTTGCGTCCCTCCAACGGCACATGACGCGAGTACCGACCTCAAGCGGTAGCAAACTCGCTTTCCTCTTCCTATACGTCTCATTTTCTGGCTGAGCTACGACGAAATCCGGTGACGGAGGAGATTCGCCGTCGCCGGACAGATGGTGGTGGTGGTGGCCGTCGTGGGCCGGAGTTGAGTCGTCCTCTGTGCTCTTCGGTGGATCTATCGACCCCATTATCTGATGCAAAGTTGGATAAGTGACTGTACGCGTATTTTAAGTTTTTAACCGTACAACGTTTTTATTTGTTTTCAAATAAACAATATTTTTACTTGGTTAACTGCATATCTAATCCCAGAATATACACCGTTTTATACTTCATATCCTAAAGTTTAATTTCCCACGATACGCGTCTCAAAGTAACAATATTCTCCCGATATGCACTCCGGTGAAAATGTTGGTAACAAAAGTCCTCGAAGTGGTCATGTGCTCCACCCACATTAATATAAATACGCTTTCATCATGTATTTTCAAGTTTGTCTACATAAAAAAATTTAGATTACCAATATAATACAAATCAATATTTAAAGAAAGGACAAAGGTCTAAAAATATCTCTGACGTTTATCTCGATATCCCACTTTCACCCTGTTTTTTTTTTTCAAAAGTACCTCTAACGTTACAAATTTAAGTTCAGTTGTGCTCCTGCCCCTAACGGTAATGCCACCTAGGCTAACTCCGCTTACACATGTACATTTTTTGTTGACGAGGCATGAATTTTACACCTTTGCCCATATTAAAATCCAAACTCAATACTCGACTCTAGTACCAAACCCGAACCCGATCCATTTTCTCTCTAAACCCATATTCTTTTTCTTCTCCCTCCTTTATCTCTGTTCCATCTTTTTCTCTCTCTAAACCCTCCTTTTTCTTTTTCTTCGACTGTGGCAAAATTAAGCCATTGAAGCCATAACCAAGCTTGCAAAATACTGAAATTAGAGGTCGTGAATCTCCAAAATCAACACACGGTCATTGTCATATCCCAATCAAAAAACTCTCAAAAAATCATCAATCAAACAAAACCCAATCAAAAAACCCCCAAAAATTATTAATCAAACAAAATTCTAATTCTCACGATAATGTAGATCATATACATGTATAACAATCTTACTGTCACCACTAGTTTGTAGATCATATACATGTATAACAACTTAAATCGTACCCAATCAACACAAATCAACAGTAGAACAAGCCAATGTTTCGGCGAGACTGAGCTTAAAATTTGTCGAAGATGGAGTAGGCGCTCGTGATTGATGGGTGATTGGAGACGGAAACCACAGTGTTTCGGGGGTGGACGTGGGTGGTTTTGAGGCGGAGAAACGAACGGAGAGAGATGGAGAAGTTGTTGTGGAGAGATGAGATGGAGATGGAGAGATGGAGAGTGGTTTTGTGGGGGTATTGTGAAGTTGTTGTTGGAGAAGTTGTGGCCATAGTTGTTGTTTTGATTTTAGAGAGTTGGATGATTTTGATTTTAGAGATGGAGAAGTTTTGGGTGATTTTGATTTTGTTGGGTGGGTGGTTTTGATTTTGATTTTAGAGAGATGGAGTGCTTGCTGTATACATTTTTTGCTTGGAATTCGGAGTGAGACAAGACAACTAGACCAATCCGCCAGTGTGGGTTTTTTCACAAATGGGTTTGTTTCGATTTTTAGGTTTTTTCATTAATTCATGCTGTTTGTTCTTTGCATTATCAATTAGATAGTGTTTTTTCTTTTGTTTTTCCTTTGATTGGGTTTGGTTTTGATTTTCTTTTGTAATGTTCTTGGTTGTAGATTTTGTTTTTGATTTAAATTATAAAATGTGTTATTACGTTTTTGCCCTTTTAAAAAGTCATTTGGTTGTTTGGCTTGAGTCTAGGTGTCGGCTTCGTCAGCAAAAAATGTACATATGTAATCGGAGTTAGCCTAGGTGGCATTATCGTTAGGGGCAGGGGCACAACTGAACTTAAATTTGTAACGTTAGACGTACAAATTCATTAATTCATGCCAGTGTGGGTTTTTTCACAAATGGGTTTGTTTCGATTTTTAGGTTTTTTCATTAATTCATGCTGTTTGTTCTTTGATTATCAATTAGTTAGTGTTTTTTCTTTTGTTGTTCCTTTGATTGGGTTTGGTTTTGATTTTCTTTTGTAATGTTCTTGGTTGTAGATTTTGTTTTTGATTTAAATTATAAAATATGTTATTACGCTTTTGCCTTTTTAAAAAGTCATTTGGTTGTTTGGCTTGAGTCTAGGTGTCGGCTTCGTCAGCAAAAAATGTACATGTGTAATCGGAGTTAGCCTAGGTGGCATTATCGTTAGGGGCAGGGGCACAACTGAGCTTAAATTTGTAACGTTAGAGGTACTTTTGGAAGAAAAAAAAAGTTTAGGGTGGAAGTAGGATATCGGGGTAAACGTCAGGGGCATTTTTGGACCTTTGCCCTTTAAAGAAATTAACTATCAACTATTAAATATAAAGAGATACAAAAATTAGTGACGTAAGACCATAATTTCAATTTGAAAAATTGGCGATTAATTTGAAAAACATGTTAGTCATCTCGGTTAAATTGAAAATAATTAAGTAAATTCATTTTTCTCTTCGGCCGGCTTTTCCTATCATTTCCCTCGATCCCTGTAAATCCCATATATGTCTATTTACCCATCTCTTCATCTCCTCCTCTATAAATCTCATTTCTTCGTCTATTGATCACTAATGAATCAATTGGTTTGATCTCCTCATCCTCCTCTGTAAATCCCTCAAATCATCCCTCGATTTCAGCGATCACATCACAATCTCATCATCAGACCAATGGATACTATAGATAACAATCAATATACACTGCTTAAAGGTATGTATGACTCTTCCGTTTCCCCTTCATCTTCTCGCTCATCTATATTACCCACTCTTTTCTCCTATCTCTCTTGCTCTAGGGTTTCTATATCTCTCTGCATTACCCGCCCTTTCTACAGTTATTGAGGATCTTGGTCTCGGTAAGTCAAGGGAACAGAGGTTAGGTTTCGGCCTCTTAAGATATCAATTGTCGAGAAGTTGAAGCTTACCAAGCAAAAGGTGAGTTAAGTTGTTCTTATTTGAACTTGGTTAAGGTCATATTTGATGTATCAGTTTGAGTTTTATTTTTTTAATTACTTAATTGGTTACACTGATTTCATAATGAAATTATTCCAATATTTGTAGAACTTGGTGTTGGGAATTGCATATTCAAATTTGATGTTGAAAGTAAATATAAATGCTCAAGTGTAAAGTCCTTCAATGATCATATGTACAAGGACTTAGATGATAGATCAAAGTTGTTAGGTTGATCTGAGTTTTAATGTTTATCATTTATGTAAATAATTGTATAGAAGAAAAGATCAAAACTGTTAGGTTGATCTATTTGATATGTAAAAGTTAAAGTCTTGACAAAATCGTAGTCTGTCAAAGGTAGCATACAGAAACCAAGCCAAAATTATTGGAGCTTAAGAGAAAGTATCGAAGAATCGTAGTCTGCCTTAAAAGCCACACTGAGAATCATGAAGATGATTCGAGCACCTAACGAGCTAAGTCAAGAATCGCAGTGTGTTCTCAAAAGCGTGGAGTCTGCAAGATAAGAAAGAAGAAATCGTAGTCTACCAAAGAGCTTAAGAGAAATCGTAGTGTTCTCTACGATTTAGTCTGAGTCCAGCCTGTGCAAGCCAACACACAATGATTATGGTACAATGACTACAATCGTGGTGTTCCTCCAGTTAGCATCAAAGTTCATAATTCTGATGAAGGGAGGAAGAGCAACAAATGAAGAAAGGCTTATAGTCGTTGACAATTTGATGGTCCCAAGGATTTCATATTCATCCTTAGTACAAATCGAAGAAGCGTATTGAAGAAGCTAAGGAAAGAACTAAACCGTCTGCTGAAACACCTTTTCAAGTGTTAGGTGAAGTTGCAGTCTGCTGTGTCATCTATGATTTAAAAGTCCATCATCAATATTTTATCCCTGTAACATCAATCAATATATATCTCGAATCAAATATTCATCTTTGCACTATAGGCCAAAGATATTCATTTGTATCACCAATGGTCATGTTCATCTCAACACCTATCATCTTTGCACTACGGCTAAAGATATTCATCAGGTAATCATTCATCTTTGCTCTACAGGCCAAAGATATTCAGTTATATCACCTTTTAGGACTGAGGATGATGAAAAACTATATAAATAACGAATCCAATGAGATAAAGGACAAAGATTAAGGATTCGTATTTTAGTTTATCAAAGTTCAAGAATATTCTATAATAATACTTTGTGGAGCAAAATTCAATAATAAAGCTCAAAACTTAGATCCAATCAAAGATAAGAACTTTAACAAGCAACTTGGACATATAGAAGAAAATTTAATTTTTCCGTGAATAGTGCCGTATACGTGAATAGTGTCGTATAAGTGAATAGTAACTTCGACGGAAAAAGTAAGAATTTCATAATAAAATCTATGACAATATTTTGGTATAATGATATTGAAAAGCATAACATCATTTACGAAAGAAAATAACATCCCTTACCTTAAAATAATAGTACTTCTGACTGGAATATCGGATATAATATCGAAAGAAACTTGCACTGAATAGTAATGCTCAAAGTATCTAAATACTCACAAAAATACGCTCGATATTATAGAGAGATAAAACTTCTGATTCTGGTGTGATTTTCAATTCTAACCTAAGCACCCTATTTATAGGAAAAACTTAAGATGCCAAAGTAGATTTTTGAATAAAATAATATTTTATTTTTTAAAAATTCCAGCCGCCTCCCCCAACAAAGCCATCAACCACCAACCAAAAGTGGGGCCCGCCTCCTATTAAAAAAATATTTATTTTTCGAAACTTCAATAATTCATAATAAATAGCTCATTTATCAAAAAATACAAATTCTATGTTCTTCTATAGGAAATTTAATTCTTACAACTTTGTAGAAGGAAGTTTTTCCAAATTCCAAACATAAATTATCCGAAATCCATAAACAGATGATTTTTCACACCAAAATACTGATAAAAACACATCAGCGCTAATTTTTTCTTTTATATCCACAAAATAAATATTTTCTTATCATATAAATTAATAATTAATTATTCACAAATAAAATTACAGAACTACAATATTGACAACCAGGTCGTTCCAAGGAAAGAGGGGGCCTTCCGATAAGGATTTCTCCTTACTGGCGCGCAATTAAATAACCACTCCTAGACAGAACTTCCTTAGTCATTATCAATAATGCTATCTAATAATATTATTCAAATAATATGAATTATTGAGTTGATAATGTGAAATACTGTGCAGTAACAATTATTGAATCAATAATACAAAATATCAACTGTAGCAATTATTGAATCAATCATATAAAATAGCAACGTAGCAATTATTGAGTCAATAAATTATCAATGTAATAATTATTGAGTCAATAATATAAAATATCAACGTAGCAATTATTGAGTCAATAATATAAAATATTGAACAGTAATTATTGTAACAATAATTGAGTAAGTGCCTTCTCACGTAAGAATCAATAATTCAAAATACTGTGCAATACCGTGTGCTACTGTGCAACACCGCGTATTACTGTATATTAACCACCGGGTATTTCAACAGTACTAACGGTAACAACTATGCCGTTATTTTATAAAAAGATTATTTCTGTCGCTTTCTATATCCGACAGTTATTCCGTTGTGGGGCCCACAAATAGCTACGCCGTCGTACGAATATTCCCCAACAACAAGAATATTCCACGACCAAACGAATATTCCCCGACAACAATGAATATTTTATAACCACTTGCTCATTTTGAAATATTTGCACATTTCACCCATAACTTTTTACATTTATCAAAACAACACCTTACTGTTTCGAAATAATATAAAAAAGAAAATTAAATATTTATTCATAAAAGTTGGGGTCTTACAACCTCCCCTCCTTATGAAATTTCGTCCTCGAAATTGACGTACGTACCTGGCATGTCGAAAAGGTGAGGATACCTCGCTTTTATTTTCGATTTTCAACTCCCAGGTCATTTCCTCAATTGCATGATTTCTCCACAAAACTTTAACTTGAGGTATAATTTTCGAGCGTAGGACATGCTCTTCCTATCCAAGATCTTGACAAGTACCTCCTCGTACGTTAAATCTTCGACTATCTCGTCTGGTTCTAACTCAATAATGCGGTTTGGATCCTTCACATATTTACGTATCACGAATATGTGAAACACGTTATGAACACGAGACATGCTTGGAGGTAAAGCGAGTCTATAGGCCACATTTCCTACTCAGTCAAAGATCTCAAATGGACCAATGAATCGTGGATTAAGCTTTCCTCTCTTGCCAAACCTCGTAACTCCCTTTCACGGAGCAACACGTAATAACACATGGTCCCCAACATTAAATTTCACGTCCTTTCGATGAAGATCCGCATAACTCTTTTGTCGATCTTTTGCTGTTTGTATCCGTTGCCGGATCATTTGGATCTTTTTCGTAGTCATACGTACTAACTCCGATCCCAACAATGTTGCTTCACCCACCTTATTCCAACATACTGGAGAGCGACACTTTCTCCCTTACAACGCTTCGAATGGAGCCACACCTATACTTGCCTGATAACTGTTGTTGTAGGAGAATTCCACCAATGGTAAGTACTTATCCCAACTCCTTTTAAAATCTAGAACACAGAGTATCAATAGATCTTCAAGAGTTTGAATGGTTCTTTTCGATTGTCCGTCCGTTTGAGGATGATAAGCCGAGCTGAATCGTAAATCCGTGCCCATAGCTTTCTGCAAACTGATCCAAAATCGTGAAGTAAATCTAGGGTCACGATCCGAAACTATGGATACTGGCATGCCATGCAATCTCACAATCTCATTCACGTACATATGAGCAAAACGTTCAAGGGAATAAGTCTCTCGTATCGACAAGAAATGAGCAGACTTGGTTAATCTATCAATAATAACCCAAATCGCATCTATGCCTTAAGAAACCTTGGGAAGACCTGTAACGAAATCCATCGTAATGTGTTCCCACTTCCATTTCAAAATCTCTAGTGGTTGCAATGGACCCTTCGGCACTTGATGCTCTACCTTTACACGTTGACACGTTAAACATCTCGAAATAAACTCCGCGATCTCTCTTTTCATATTGCTCCACCAAAATGTATGTCGAAGATCACGATACATTTTGGTACTCCTAGGATGGATTGCAAATGGTGTGCTGTGTGCCTCCATCATGATTCTATGCTTCAAGTCAGAATCGTTAGGAACACAGAGTCTGGAGTTGACTTGAAGTATTCCCTCTTCATCGATTCTTGCTTCTGGAATGGTACCTTCTTGTAATTTCTTCTTCATCTTCATCAGCTCCGGATCAGTAGTTTGAGCAGCTTTAACTTCATCAATCAAAGCTGGTTCTACGCGTATACTTGACATCATCGCACTCGTTCTCACATATGATCTTCTACTCAACACGTCAGCTACCACGTTCACTTTTTCAGGATGGTATTGGATGGTATGATCGTAATCTTTCAACAGCTCAAGCCAACGTCGTTGCCGCATGTTGAGTTCTTTCTGAGTGAAGAAATATTTAAGGCTCTTATGATCCGTATAAATCTCCACTTTCTCCCCGTACAGGTAGTGTCTCTAGATCTTTAACGCGAAAACGACAGCTGCCAACTCTAGATCACGAGTAAGATAATTCCTCTCATATTCTTTGAGTTGTCGCGAGGCATAGGCTATGACTTTCCCATGTTGCATGAGAACACATCCTAACCCTTTTCCCGAAGCATCGCTGTAGATAACAAATCCATCCGAACTAGATGGTATTGTCAAAACAGGTGCCGAGATAAGTCTTCTCTTGTGCTCTTGGAAGCTCTTCTCGCATTTCTCGCTCCAAACGAATTTTGTATCTTTCCGAGTCAACTGAGTTAATGGAGTAGCGATTCGAGAAAATTCCTCTACGAACCTCCGATAATAACCAGCTAAGCCCATAAAGTTTCGTACTTCGGTCACCAACTTAGGATGCTCCCAGCTTTGTATTGCTTCAATCTTCGTTGGGTCAACAGATACTCCACGTTTCGATACCACGTGCCCAAGGAATGCTACTTCCTCAAGCCAGAACTCGCATTTCTTCAGCTGATGATATCCAGAACGAAGATCGATCTTTGAAAAGAATTATGTTCCTTGCAACTGGTCGAACAGGTCATCAATACGAGGTAACGGATACCTATTCTTGATGGTGACATGGTTTAACTCCCAATAGTTAACACAAGGTCGCATACTCCCGTCTTTCTTCTTTACGAATAAAACAGGAGCACCCCAAGGAGACGTACTAGGACGAATAAAACCGATGTCTAACAACTCCTGTAATTGGACCTTTAACTCCAGAAGTTCAATAGGAGCCATTCGATATGGGGTTTTAGAAATGGGTTTTGTACCGGGTTCAAGGTCAATGAAGAATTCAACTTCACGTTCTGGGGGTAGACCGGGAAGTTCTTCGGGAAATACATCAGGAAACTCATTAACAACGGAAATATTATTCAAATCTGACGTATTCTGGTTTAGATCAGTGACATGGGCTAAGAAAGCTTGACATCCGTTTTTCAATAAACGAAAAGCTTTATAACTTGAAATGATATTGACTGATTTTAGTGGTTTGGTGGTTTAGATTCGCACAACAGGTTGATTAGGAATATGAAAACTAACAACCTTACGAAAACAATCAATTTTGGCATGGTAAGTGGTTAACCAGTCAATTCCTAAAATCACGTCAAATTTAAGTATTTTCAAAGATATAAGATCAACAGGTAAGGTAAGGGTACCAATCTGAATCAAGCAAGATTTGTAAACTGTGGATGTAACAAAGGTTTCTCCCAACGGAGTTTCAACAGATAAGTCAAAGTCTAATTTATCAGAAGTCAAGTTCAAACGTTGAGCACAAGCAGGTGAAATAAATGAATGGGTAGCACCGGTATCTAACAAGGTGTAAACTTTGCAAAAATTTATGATTAACTAACCCGTGATAAATTCATTCGGGTTCCTCGCATTTTGGGCCACCAACTTTGATTTGTCTGGAACAGTCTTTGGTGTCACTGTCCCAACTGGTCTTGACTTTGCTATACAGCTCATTCCACCCTCAACTGCTTCGTCACACTCCTGATCCATGATTTGAATCATTACTCTTCGATCCATATCGAATTGAGGTTGACCGCTATGCACAGGATAATTCCAAACTTGATGTTGGATTCTTCCGATTCCTGTCCAAAAAGTGAAATCCATATCGTCTATTTTGGCCTTCTTAGATCAGACGTCTCTTTCTAAAATATCAACGCGTCGTGCGGCTTTTACCCATGCATCTTCAATTCTCACTCGTTCCGTTGCTTCTTCTTTCAGCTGATCGTTGACATTTGCATTTTCAGATTCTAGCTCTAATATCATATGTTCTGCCAGATAGAGCTTCTGTTCAAGCCTCGCATAACGAGTAGCAAAATCTTGAATTTCTATATCCTTTTCTTGAATTGTTGTCTCCCTTTGTTCCACGGCTGTCTGTCGTTCTTCACCCTGCTCTTCTAACTTAAGAATACGATTTTGCAGTTCTACATTTCGATCATAAAATTCTCCTAATAAATCCTCCTCCTCAGGTTCCGCTTCTTCCTCACTCTCAGCTGCTACCTCTGCGACTAGCTCGGGTGCAACTATTAATTATTCACTTACCACATGGATATTTCTAATTTCTTCTTCCCCCGACATCACATTATCCTGGTCGGTGATTAGCGGTACCTCCACGGTCTCATTCACTCTATTGTTAACATTCTCAGCTGCCATTCTCAAATACTGTCATAAAATAAGGGTTAATTAAACAAATTAACATATCACATATTAACCCTATGCTCCGACTGACCAGTTAAATACCACATAAGCTTAGATAGGACATACTAGTGAAGTATTTACTCGTCTCTCCTCTCCTAGTTCTATTCCCCGATCTCCACCAGAGATCATATCCCTAAGCTCTGATACCAACTGTGACGCCCCCATAATAGGTCCAGTCAACCCAACCCATTCTGAGTCGTCAAATACATGGTACAGAATTCAAATACAAACTTTATATCACACAGTCGTGCAAAATACGACCACACAACTATGAGTGTCAATACAAATATGTAGAAAATATTAATATTCAAACTAAGTCATCATTACAATTATTATCACACTATTTATTAGAAATAGTGACGACTACTACTGCTCTAACTCGGACCATTACTCTGTCCGCCGACTAGTTCCTGCGACATTCTCATTTCCTGAAGAGGACAATAGATGAAAAGGGTGAGCTCAACTAGCCCAGTAAAGAATATTATGACTAAGATAATGGAAAATAAATTATCATTAGCTTTCAATAAATCAGATAAAATATAATGGACAACCAATTTTAGATCAATATTCGCAGCGAAAATAACAATTCATTAGAAGAGTTAAGTAGAGAATGAAGTCTACTATCTTCTATGATTTAAAAGTCCATCATCAATATTTTATCCCTGTAACATCAATCAATATATATCTCGAATCAAATATTCATCTTTGCACTACAGGCCAAAGATATTCATTTGTATCACCAATGGTCATGTTCATCTCAACACCTGTCATCTTTTCACTACGGCCAAAGATATTCATCAGGTAATCATTCATCTTTGCTCTACAGGCCAAAGATATTCAGTTATATCACCTTTTAGGACTGAGGATGATGAAAAACCATATAAATAACGAATCCAATGAGATAAAAGACAAAGATTAAGGATTCGTATTTTAGTTTATCAAAGTTCAAGAATATTCCATAATAATACTTTGTGGAGCAAAATTCAATAATAAAGCTCAAAACTTAGATCCAATCAAAGATAAGAACTTTAACAAGCAACTTGGACATATAGAAGAAAATTTAATTTTTCCGTGAATAGTGCCGTATACGTGAATAGTAACCCCGACGAAAAAAGTAAGAATTTCATAATAAAATCCATGACAATATTTTGGTATAATGATATTGAAAAGCATAACATCATTTACGAAATAAAATAACATCCCTTACCTCAAAAGAATAGTACTTCTGAATGGAATATCGGATATAATACCGAAGGAAACTTGCACTGAATAGTAACGCTCAAAGTATCTAAATACTCATAAATATACGCTCGATATTATAGAGAGAGAAAACTTCTGATTCTGGTGTGATTTTCAATTCTAACCTAAGCACCCTATTTATAGGAAAAATTTAATATGCCAAAGTAGACTTTTGAATAAAATAATATTTTATTTTTTAAAAATTCCAGCCGCCTCCCCCAACAAAGCCATCAGCCACCAACCAAAAGTGGGGCCCGCCTCCTATTAAAAAAATATTTATTTTCCGAAACTTCAATAATTCATAATAAATAGTCCTTTGTCAGAAAAATACAAATTCAATGTTCTTTTATAGGAAATTTAATTCTCTACAACTTTGTAGAAGGAAGTTTTTCTAAATTCCAAACATAAATTATCCGAAATCCATAAACAGATGATTTTTCATACTAAAATACTGATAAAAACACATCAGCGCTAATTCCTTCTTTTATATCCATAAAGCAAATTTTTTCTTATCATATAAATTAATAATTAATTATTCACAAATAAAATTACAGAACTACAATATTGACAACCAGGTCGTTCCTAGGAAAGAGGGGGCCTTCCGATAAGGATTTCTCCTTACTGGCGCGCAATTAAATAACCACTCCTAGACAGAACTTCCTTAGTCATTGTCAATAATGCTATCTAATAATATTATTCAAATAATATGAATTATTGAGTTGATAATGTGAAATACTGTGCAGTGACAATTATTGAATCAATAATACAAAATATCAACTGTAGCAATTATTGAATCAATCATATAAATAACAACGTAGCAATTATTGAGTCAATAAAATATCAATGTAACAATTATTGAATCAATAATATAAAATATCAACGTAACAATTATTGAGTCAATAATATAAAATATTGAACAATAATTACTGTAACAATAATTGAGTAAGTGCCTTCTCACGTAAGAATCAATAATTCAAAATACTGTGCAATACCGTGTGCTACTGTGCAACACCGCGTATTACTGTATTTTAACCACCGGGTATTTCAACAGTACTAACTGTAACAACTACGCCGTTATTTTATAAAAATATTATTTTTGTCGCTTTCTATATCCGACAGTTATTCCGTTGTGGGGCCCACAAATAGCTACGCCGTCGTTCGAATATTCTCCGACAACAAGAATATTCCACGACCAAACGAATATTCCCCGACAACAATGAATATTTTATAACCACTTGCTCATTTTGAAATATTTGCACATTTCACCCATAACTTTTCACATTAATCAAAACAACACCTTACTGTTTCGAAATAATATATAAAGAAAATTAAATCTTTATTCATAAAAGTTGGGGTCTTACACAAACAATACCTTATTTTATATCCGGTTCAAATTATGTTAATATATATATATATATGTATATATATATATAAGTTCCAAGTGGCAACAATAAATAAATGTATAAAAAGCAAAAACAAATAAGAAAAAGGTGAAAGGAATTAAATCTGTAAAGCGTTGCAGGAGTAGAGGGAGGGAGGCACATCAAATTCTTTATTTGTAATTAATTGGGATGAAAAGTAAAGTAGGGTTTTGAAAAGTTGTTTGGTGGAGTCCTTATAATTCCATCACGTTACGGAAAGGAAGAAAAAATATTTTGAAAATTGCATTTAAAACAAGCACTTGTTGTAGCTCAGTTGATTTGAACTTTTATTTAATAACTTGGAGGTCTTGTGTTCAACCCTCACAAGCAACATTATTTTTGTTTTAAAAAATATAACTCACGGGCCAGGCCGGGCCAAAATAGCCCAGCTTTTCGTGGGCTGCAATACTAAAGCCCATAGCGCATTTTTTTCTGGGCAGGCCCGGGCTTCTTTTATCAGGTCTACCGGAAACACACAAACTCCCGAACTGGGCCTCATACAAACGATCAAACGTCTCGAACGACGATACCACCCCAGAATGAGTACTAAAGATGGCAAAGCTGATTGAAAAGCTTCCGATGAAAGAATGGAGCTTCACCCTCCTTACCAAACAGGCATGACTTTATGACCACAAATATAAGTCCCAAACCCTTCTTTCTGATTGTCTTACCTTTGTGACTTGTCAATTGTCCTAACACACTTTTTGAATGTAGTATCCTTTGTCAAACCAACAGTTGCCGAAAGGAAAAACCTTGAAGATTTCCTTTCTGCAAAACTACAGAAGAATCCGCCGACTCCCAACTTCCGAAGCCGTTCCCATAGAGAGCACAACCGAAAAGCCAACAACCTCCACCCGAATTAAAAACAAAACGATTAAAAAGGCATCAAAACCAAGATTTCTGTACCACCATACCACTTTTCTGCCAGCACAAGCTCAGCCAAGGATGCTCAGCCTGCCCAGAATCCTCCGGATGATACTCTTCCTCCCCTTGGGTTACATTTCTCCCACGTCCACTTGTCAGACTACTAACTATTCGGGAGGACTGTATAACTATATATACTATATCTAACTATTCAAGTGACTATACTTAAATACTAACAACTACTAACTCTGCATGCTATATTTTTTACTTATGTTTGTCTTTTCTGACATGCACTCCTGCAGGTCGTAAAAAAAGTTAGTATTTAAATAAAGTTCTTTACGACCTACCTTTGATAGACTACGATTCTGTCAAGACTTTAACTTTTACATATCAAATAGATCAACCTAACAGTTTTGATCTTTTCTTCTATACAATTATTTACATAAATGATAAACATTAAAGCTCAGATCAACATAATAACTTTGATCTATCATCTTAGTCCTTGTACATATGATCATTGAAGGACTTTACACTTGAGCATTTATATTTACTTTCAACATCAAATTTGAATATGCAATTCCCAACACCAAGTTCTACAAATATTGGAATAATTTCATTATGAAATCAGTGTAACCAATTAAGTAATTAAAAAAATAAAACTCAAACTGATACATCAAATATGACCTTAACCAAGTTCAAATAAGAACAACTTAACTCACCTTTTGCTTGGTAAGCTTCAACTTCTCAACAATTGATATCTTAAGAGGCCGAAACCTAACATTTGTTCCCTTGACTTACCGAGACCAAGATCCTCAATAACTGTAGAAAGGGCGGGTAATGCAGAGAGATATAGAAACCCTAGAGCAAGAGAGATAGGAGAAAAGAGTGGGTAATATAGATGAGCGAGAAGATGAAGGGGAAACGGAAGAGTCATACATACCTTTAAGCAGTGTATATTGATTGTTATCTATAGTATCCATTGGTCTGATGATGAGATTGTGATGTGATCGCTGAAATCGAGGGATGATTTGAGGGATTTACAGAGGAGGATGAGGAGATCAAACCAATTGATTCATTAGTGATCAATAGACGAAGAAATGAGATTTATAGAGGAGGAGATGAAGAGATGGGTAAATAGACATATATGGGATTTACAGGGATGAGGGAAATGATAGGAAAAGCCGGCCGAAGAGAAAAATGAATTTACTTAATTATTTTCAATTTAACCGAGATGACTAACATGTTTTTCAAATTAATCGCCAATTTTTCAAATTGAAATGATGGTCTTACGTCACTAATTTTTGTATCTCTTTATATTTAATAGTTGATAGTTAATTTCTTTAAAGGGCAAAGCTCCAAAAATGCCCCTGACGTTTACCTCGATATCCTACTTCCACCCTAAACTTTTTTTTTCTTCCAAAAGTACCTCTAACGTTACAAATTTAAGCTCAGTTGTGCCCCTGCTCCTAACGATAATGCCACCTAGGCTAACTCCGATTACACATATAAATAATAATATGTGTGCATGGCCCAATCAAAGGTTATAATTATTTATATGTGTAATAAATTATTATATCTATTTTTAGAATATTAAAAATAATAATTATTTTAGTTTCTTTATAATTTTTTTAATAATTATTATATTTATATTTATATTTATTTTAATTTTAATTTTTTAATATTCTAAAATAATTATTATTTTTAATATACTAAAATAAATATTTTTAATAATTATTGTTTTTGAAAAAAAAATAACATTTAATATTCTGAAATAATTAGTAAAAAAATTTAAAAATTATTATTTAATAATTATTAAAAAAAATTAAAATAATCTTAATAATTATTATTTTAAAAATTAAAATAAGCTTAATAATTATTATTTTAAAAATTAAAATAAGCTTAATAATAATAATTATTTTAATTTTTTTATTAAGTATTTCAAAATATTAAATATTATTTTTCCTTCAAAACAATAATTTTTAAAAATATTTATTTTACAATATTAAAAATAATAATTATTTTATAATATTAAAAAATTAAAATAAATATAAATATAAATATAATAATTATTCAAAAAAAATTTAAAAAATTTAAAAAATTTATTTTTTTAAATATTCTAAAATAAATATTATTTTAATATTCTAAAATAAATATTATATTTAATATTCTAAAATAATTATTATTTTTAATATTCTAAAATAAATATTATTTTTAATATTTTAAAAGTAAATATTATTTTTTAAAATAATATTTACAAAAATATTTTTTACTTTTAAAATATTAAAAATAAAAAATATTTATTTTAGAATATGAAATATAATTAGTATTTTTATTTTTTTTAAAAACTAATATTTTATTTTTAAATATTAAAAATAACTATTTTTAAAATATTAAAATAATTATTATTTTAATAATAATACTTTATTTTAAATAATTAAATATTATTTTTTTTAAATGTTAAATATAATTATTATTTTAAACTTATTTAAAAAATATTATTATATTTTAAAATATCAAAAATTTTGGTTGGGTCAAACTGGGTCAATCCAAGGTTATAATTATTTATATGTGTAATAAATTATATTTATTTATATGTGTTATAAATTTTATATATATATATATATATATATATATATATATATATATAAAAACGGTATAAGTATATATATAATATATATGCCGTGTGTGTGTGCATGTGTATTTGAAACCATGTGTGTGCAAGTGAAAGTGAACCATGTGTGCATGTGTTGGAAAGAAGAATGAAACTAAGGTTTTTGTTTACATGCCTAAAACAAAGGCTTGACATTTGTATTTGAAAAGTTGCCTGAAGTAAAAGGCTTGGGAAATGAAATTGAAAAAATAACTTGGGCTAAGTTACTACCCAATTCATGTTCCTTAAATTGATCCGAACCATTCAATCTTTTATCCTTCAATCTGGATTATTGGTTCAAAAAATCAGATTTTCAAAAAGACTATTTTGCCCTTAACTTCAAAATCCTATAAATAGGAAGTATTTTCTTCATTCTAAACTTACCAATTTACAAAGCAAAGAAAAATTACATCTCCTCGCCTATATTTTCTCTCTGCAAAAGCTTTCTCTCCATCTTTTAATTCAAAGTTCTATTTTTTGAAAGAAGATAAAATTGGTCAAAATAGTTAAGAGAAGTTATTAAATTACTGTCATATCTGCTTATATATATAGATATAATAAAGATAAATTGTTATACACATTTATATATATATATATATATATATATTTAATCTATCAAATATTATATAAAAAGTCTGTACTTAAATACCGATACAATTTGGAAATAATTTCTCTTCCGGACGGTCTTTAAAATCCTAAGTGGCTTTTTATTAATATAGATACATTATATAAATATTAAAAAATATTTATATAATTATCAAATTGTGAAACAAATAATTTGGTTATTACTTAGATACCGATATAATTCGGATGTTATTTCTCTGAAATTCTCAGAAACGGTCTTTAAATCCTAAGTGGCCAAATTTTCACAACATAGATCAAATATAATATAATATATATACGTGAGTGAAACAAAAATTTATCATACTTACTTGTTATACACATTTATATATATCTATATTTAATCTATCAAATTTTATATAAAAAGTCTGTACTTAGATACCGATATAATTCGGAAGTAATTTCTCTTCCGGACGGTCTTTAAAATTCTAAGTGGCTTTTTATTAATATAAATAAATTATATAAATATTGAAAAGTATTTACATAATTATCATATTGTGAAACAAACAATTTGGTCAGTACTTAGATACCGATATAATTCGGATGTTATATATTTGAAATTCTTCGAAACGGTCTTTAAATTCTAAGTGACCAAATTTTCATAACATAGATCAAATATAATATAATATATATACGTGGGTAAAACAAATTTCATCAAGTATTATTTAATTGATAAATCTGTTATATTTGAAAACTGTTATAACAAGTATCTTACTCAAAAACTTACTTATTCACAAAAATACTTATTGCATTATAAGTGAATTTATATGGTTATCTAAACTCAAAGTTATATATGTTCAAACCATAGAAACACACTCTTTATAAAGAAAAACCTTTTCTAGAATTGTTTAAACCTTAAAAACAAATTCTTTATTAAAAGAAAAGAAAATCTTTATAAAATCGCATCAATTTACATATATGCCTACCTAGAAGCATTTCACATAAAAGTCTTGAACTTTTATTTGATATTCGATCTTAAATTATATATCTACTTATCTGAGAAGTATCAACTATAAAAGTTATTTAAACTTTTATAAATTTATACTAAACTTTATCTGCTTACTTTAGAAGCAAATTCAAACTATCTTTTGGTAAAAAGGAAGAGGGTTGAGTCAGTTTATTTTATGTATCTGTGAGAAAGACAAATTTTTTTTGACCAAGACCAGAGTCTTAGAGAGGTCAGCTGGGAGTTGGGTCTCTAGTATACTTGTGAGGTGAGGAAGAGATTGTTGTTTTATGACCAGATTATATAATAGTTCTGAACTTAAAAGAAGATACAACTAAGCTTGAGAGAGGAGCTGAGAGTTCGCTGTTCAAGATAGGTAGTTGTGAATAGTTGTAAGTGTTGGGTTTGTACGAAATCGTGACGCAATCAAATTGCAAAAATTAGCGGAAGCATGGTATATCAGAGTTTAAAAAATTTCTACAAAACCATTACCCGGATCATCCTTTATGCAAATTATTAATTTAAAACGATAAATAAGAAGTTATGGAATCATACCCTTGTAGAACAAAGCTTCCACAGGTACTAGTTCAACTCCTTGTTCTTCGTGATCTCCTTGAATTTTCAGGTTAGATTCCTTTCTTTGATCAACGTTAGCCACCCAAGTGTTTGGCCTCTAGAGGTGATCCACCAAGGAAGATGAATTATCAAGAAGGAGGGTGTTTGGCTTAACCTTAGTTTTCTATCCTCTATAGAAAAGGAGTACTCTCCAACAATTGGAATTACATCAATCTAATATCTATTATAAGACTTCTCTTATATAGACATTGGTCAACCCTTCTAATCCTATTAGACATGGGATTTCTTTTAATTAATTAAACTCCTTTAATTAATTTAGGCTTCCCACCACATGGGAATAATTAATTAAATTCATTTAATTAATTTGTCTCCTAATCTTATTAGGAATAAATGAGAGTACTAAATATTAAATTAATTACTAAACTCCTTTAGAAATTAAAATAATAATAATTGTAATAATATTAATAAGACTCCTCTTATTAATTTATATTTAATATTTCCAAAATATTAAATAATAAACATTAAGCTATTTAATTTATTCTATCACCATAGATTAAATTAATTATACTTAATGCATTATTACGATTATGCCATTACCTTCTTAAATAATTATTCTTCCTTTTATGGTGTGACCCTTTAGGTTCTCCATATTAAACCGGTTGTGAATAAATCAATTAAAATAATTTTAATCTTATTTAAATAAATAAATTAAACTAATAATTTATTTAAATAAATAATATTTATTCTACAATAGGGATAAGCCTCCCTAGCGATCAACGACTTTCCAGATAATATAGATTTCAACATTAATCAAAAAGAACCTGTGAGTAAATAGTTACCGTACAATTCAATCCTTCCACCATACAATGTCCCAATTAAATATAAGACATGAATTTACTGTCAAGTCTTATTTTATTTAATTATATGTATTTCGATTAGAAAATGCACAACTCCAAATAATGCAAATTAGAAACTCCTTTCTAATTTCATTTCACCTTGGCCAAGGATTCCTGGGTTGTCATTTAACGAATCACATAGGACATATCTCCTCTTTTACTAGAGGTGGTAGATTCTTTATTGATCATTCATTATCTCCATATGTAACTCATTATACCCAAACATACCCTATATATGCCTTAAAAGGTCTTAAGGAATAAGTCAAAGTATAATTTGTTACATACAAGATACTATGATGATCTCAAGTCCAAGGATTACTTGTACTACTATCACATTAGGAATTCCTATTGACAGGCGAGTAAATCTCCATTAGGTATTCCATAGCGAATCACGTTCAGTGAACTTATTCTCCAATAAGCACCTACATACTTGCTTTAGTGTCTCCACACAAATGATCATGAGATCAATCATCCTCATCCAATGAGCAAGCAACATATGTACCAATCTATCCGGATTTACTAATCCCCTTTTTAGTAATCCCACGATTGGGAACTATTTTAGTTTTAAAACTTTCTAAGAATTTAGATCTCATTAGCATGATCATCATCATGATTCTAAAAGCATTGCTTAAAACTATGGGTTATTTACATATTATAAAAACAGCAACATGTAGATAATTAAATGCCTTTAATAAATGAATATTTTATTAATAAATAAATAAGATTATTTACAAAGTACGTGCTTTATCATCATACATGATTGGCTTGTATGCACACTACTATCAATCTCCCACTTGCACTAAAGCCAATCGCCATGGTATCTCATACCCATCTTCTCTAAGTGACGATCAAACTGCTGTTGTGTTAAAGCTTTAGTAAATGGATCTGCAATGTTATCTTGAGAGTCTACACGCTCCAAGGTGACGTCTCCTCTTTCAATGATCTCCCTGATCAAGTGAAATCGCCGCAACACGTGTTTAGATTTCTGATGAGACCTGGGTTCCTTAGCCTGTGCAACTGCTCCTGTGTTGTCACAGTAAACGGGAACTGCTTCTCCAATGCTAGGAACCACACCAAGTTCAGTTATGAACTTCTTCATCCAAACAGCTTCCTTTGCAGCTTCACTTGCAGCTATATACTCTGCCTCTGTCACTGAATCAGCAACTGTTTGCTGCTTGGAACTCTTCCAACTCACTGCGCCTCCGTTCAAACATACCCCGAAACAGATTTACTGTCATCTTGGTCCGTTTGAAAACTTGAGTCTGTGAAGCCCTCGAGTTTTAATTCAGACCCACCGTAGACAAGAAAAATATCTTTAGTCCTTCTCAAGTACTTTAGGATATTTTTCACTGCCTTCCAGTGCTCTTCTCCAGGATTCGACTGGTATCTGCTCGTTACACTAAGTGCATGAGCAACATCCGGTCTAGTACATATCATACCGTACATGATAGATCCTATTGCAGAAGCATAAGGGATCTTACTCATACGGTCTCTCTCCTCAGGTGTCTTTGGGGCCTGTTTCTTGGAGAGATGTATTCCATGGCTCATCGGCATGAGACCTCTTTTGGAATCTTCATGCTAAACCTCTTTAGCATCGTATCAATGTACGTTCCTTGGGATAAACCAAGCATCCTTTTAGATCTATCTCTATAGATCTTTATCCCCAAAATATAGGATGCTTCTCCCAAGTCCTTCATGGAGAAGTGTTTAGATAACCAGATTTTAATTGATTGTAGCATAGGAATGTCATTCCCTATCAGTAATATATCATCAACATATAATACAAGGAATGAAATTACGCTCCCACTAACCTTCTTGTACACACATGGTTCATCGTCATTTTTGATAAAATCAAACTCTTTGATTGTCTCATCAAAACGAATGTTCCATCTACGAGAAGCTTGCTTCAATCCATAAATGGATCGTTGCAGCTTACAGACTTGATTTATTCCAACCTTTGAAACAAATCCCTCTGGCTGTGTCATATACACATCCTCCTCAAGTTTTCCATTGAGGAAGGCCGTTTTCACGTCCATCTGCCAGATCTCATAGTCGTTATAAGCTGCAATTGCAAGCAAAATCCGAATGGACTTGAGCATAGCTACTGGTGAAAAGGTTTCATCATAATCAACTCCTTGTTTTTGTTTGAAACCTTTTGCAACCAGTCGGGCCTTATAGGTCTCCACCTTGCCGTCCGCTCCAGTCTTTCTTTTAAAGACCCATTTACACCCAATAGGCTTAATGCCTTCAGGTGGTGAAACCAAAGTCCATACTTTGTTTTCATACATGGAGTCCATTTCGGATTTCATGGCTTCAAGCCATTTCCCTGAGTCTTTATTACTCATGGCCTGTTCGTAATTCAATGGATCATCATCATTCATGATGTGTACCTCATCGTCATCCTCTATAACGAATCCATACCTCTCAGGTATCTTCGGTACTCTCCAAGATTTACGAACAGGGTGTGGTATAGTAGGTTCTTCTACTTGGTCAGGTACCTGACTTTGATCCGTGATAATTTGTGGTTCTTGAACTTCTTCAAGATATATCTTACTCCCACTGACCCCTTCATGGATAAACTCCTTTTCCAAGAAGGCAGCATGTTTCGCAACAAACACCTTTTGATCAGTTAGATGATAGAAATAATACCCTACAGTTTCTTTAGGGTATCCCACAAATCTACACTTTTCGGATTTAGTCTGTAGCTTATCATGTTCAAACTTTTTGACATAAGCTGGACAACCCCAAGTCTTAACATGCTTAAGATTTGGTTTCCTCCCCTTCCACATCTCATATGGAGTCTTTGGGACGGATTTGGTAGGTACCTTGTTAAGTAGGTATGCAGCCGTTTCTAGGGCATATCCCCAGAAGGAAATTGGAAGGTCGGTAAAACTCATCATGGATCGAACCATGTCTAACAGTGTTCGATTTCTCCTTTCAGATACTCCATTTAACTGTGGTGTACCTGGAGGAGTCCATTGTGAGATTATACCATTTTCTTTGAGACAATTGAGAAACTCACCGCTTAAGTATTCTCCGCCTCGATCTGATCGAAGTATCTTTATACTCTTGCCCGTTTGTTTCTCTACTTCACTTCTGAACTCTTTGAACTTTTCAAATGATTCTGACTTGTATTTCATTAAATACACATATCCAAATCTTGAGTGATCATCAGTGAAAGTAATAAAATAAGAATACCCACCCCGTGCACTTGTTGTCATAGGCCCACAAACGTCTGTGTGAATCAATGCCAACAACTCTGTAACTCTTTCTCCTCTTCCACTAAAAGGAGATTTAGTCATTTTACCCATGAGACAAGATTCACAAGTTGGATATGATTCATAATCGGATAGCTCGAGGAGCCCATCTTTATGCAACTTGGATAATCTTGTTTCATTGATATGACTGAGTCTACAGTGCCACATGTAGGTATAATTAATATCATCTCTTTTTCTTTTCTTAGTTTGTTCAATTTGAAATATATTTTCTTGTAAGTCAAGTGTATAAAGTCCATTTCGGAAATTTCCAATACCATATAAAACATCGTCTTTATAAATAGAACAACTATTGTTCTTTATAACAACGTTAAATCCTTCCATATCCAATACAGAAATTGAAATAATGTTTTTAATAATATTCGGAACATAATAACAATTATTAAGATAAATGGACTTGCCCGAAGGCATTGCTAAATAATAAGTTCCTACAGCTAATGCAGCAACCTTTGCTCCATTCCCCACTCGTAGGATCACCTCATCATTGTTCAGCTTTCTACTTCTGACCAGTCCCTGCACAGTATTACATATGTGAGAACCACAGCCGGTATCCAATACCCAAGTAGAATTATGACTTTCAGAAAAATTAATTTCAATCATAAACAAACCTTGATTGGAAGTCGAAGCTTCTCCAAGCTTCTTCTCTGCTAGATACTTCTTGCAGTTCCTTTTCCAATGTCCCGGCTTGTTGCAATGAAAGCACATTCCTTTAGCTGGTTCAGGTTTCTTTTGTTCCTTTTCTTTCCCCTTTCCCTTAGCCTTCTTGGATTTCTTCTTTTCAGAAGATACCTTAGGTCTCTTCCTTTTATTGGAAGAATCCACCATCAAGATATGGTTCTTCTTGGATGGGAAGTGACCTTCTGCAGTTTTCAGCATGTTAAGCAGCTCAGGCAAGCTGACATCTAGCTTATTCATGTGAAAATTAACCACAAACTGCGAGAAGGTCTCAGGGAGTGACTGCAAGACCAAGTCTTGACTCAACTCCCCATCCATGACGAACCCAAGCTGTCCAAGGCGTTCAATCAAATTGATCACTTTCAGGACATGAGTCTCGACGGCAGTACCCTCGGTCATCCGAGATCGGAAGAGCTCCTTAGATATCTCATATCTAGCAGTCCTACTCTGTTCACCATACAACTCCTTGAGGTGAAGCAGCATAGCAGGAGCATCCATTTTTTCGTGCTGACGCTGAAGCTCGTTATTCATGGATGCGAGCATGATGCATTGAGCCACAGATGCATCATCTTGCCACTTATTGAAAGTGGCAATCTCTTCCTCAGAGGCTGTTTCTGAAACAGATTCAGGGACAGTTGAATTTAGGACATAAGAAATCTTTTCAGCAGTGAGAATAATTCTCAGATTTCTTAGCCAGTCCTCATAATTCGGCCCGGTAAGCTTGTTTGCATCAAGTATGCTTCGTAGTGAGATTAGTGATTTAGACATTTTTAAAATTCTGCATGTGAAAAATAACATTTTAGCAAACATTCATTTTATTAATTTTGCATACCAAAATAAATTTAGGTCTTTATTTTAAATTGGTATCTCCCACTATTTTTATCAAACTATATTACCCTCACTTATATAGTTCGGCAACATCTAATTAAAGATTTGCTAGTGAGAATAAGGATCCCATTTCAAATGTATATAACCTTGTGGATAGCACAACAAGCGATATACAAATAAATAGGTAGACAACTCTTGTCAATTACAACACTATATAACTCCTTTTATTTTGCCTCTTAAATCATAATGGTCAAGTGTGTGCACATCCGAACTAAAATGATTTAAGTTAAGTCCAGCCTAGCACTTCCATAAATTCAAAAAAGAAAAATGTTCGTCCTTGTGGATAGCACAACAAGACTAGATCGTTCAATTTTCTTGATAAGCATCAAATGTGATTAATTAACATCTTAAATACGCAATACTCGCCTTGTGGATAGCACAACAAGCTCATATTAAATATTTAATACTCTATTAATTTATCATGCTAGAAGGCGACGTTCGATATTCCAAATATCATTGAACGCTTCAGACTTAATATTATTTCTTTGAGGGGTTTGTTATTATTTGTCTCATCTTGTTTAGCGCGCATGCACATATATATATAAAATACGCGTCATTTTATTAAACATGCGAAGCATGTTTGCATAAAATATAATATATATAATATTTAGCATGCAATATAGAATATTATATTCTACCCGGATTGATTATGGACTTTTATTCTAGTTTGGTTCACTAGAGCCACCAAGTGAACCAAAAGGTCAAACCTAGGAGTGCAAGAATTTAAATTTAAATATAACTATTACATTTAAACTCGGGCTCCATACAAACGGGTCTTCACGCGCTCCTTGCTCCTTGGTCTCCAATTTCTTCAAGATAATTCTAACTATTCTTATTACATTAAACTATTTAATTTAAATAGAAACCTTGATCAACAGTCAAGGGGAAGTACATAGGAAGGAGATAAAATTTTACATCAAGAAAAAAAAAATTAGAGAAGACGAGGTACGCAGACCCCATTTAATAAAACCCATTCATTCAAGCATTCAACTAAAATAAAATCCAATCACATTGGTCAAATAGTCCATAATCAATCCCCATTTATTTTCATACATATCACCATATATATCAATAAATAAATATTCATCTCATGAATTAAAACATTCTATATATATATGAGTATCATTTAATGGGCAATTTTAAATTGCATGAAATCCAATTTCAAGATTAAAATAAACTCTTTATTTTAATTATAAAATTATTTAGAATATAATACATAAATATATCATATTTATTTTTTAAAAAGAAGTCACCTTCTTTTATTAAAAGAGTCCTGCAGGTTTATTAAAAAAAGTCCTTTCATGATGGGTCACCTTCTTTTTGGAGTAGGAAAGAGACAACACCTTTTCTTTGCAGAATTCAAGATTAGCACCAAAAAAAAATTGTGATTCGTCCCAAAAAAAGTCTTTTTTTTTTTAAAAAAAAAATAATATAATTTTATACAATAAAATTATGCCCAATAAATTATTTTAAATACATACCCATATGTATATGAAATCAAAAATAAATTAATAATTGCATAAAGATTTAGCTCTGATGCCACTGTTGGGTTTGTACGAAATCGTGACGCAATCAAATTGCAAAAATTAGCGGAAGCATGGTATATCAGAGTTTAAAAAATTTCTACAAAACCATTACCCGGATCATCCTTTATGCAAATTATTAATTTAAAACGATAAATAAGAAGTTATGGAATCATACCCTTGTAGAACAAAGCTTCCACAGGTACTAGTTCAACTCCTTGTTCTTCGTGATCTCCTTGAATTTTCAGGTTAGATTCCTTTCTTTGATCAACGTTAGCCACCCAAGTGTTTGGCCTCTAGAGGTGATCCACCAAGGAAGATGAATTATCAAGAAGGAGGGTGTTTGGCTTAACCTTAGTTTTCTATCCTCTATAGAAAAGGAGTACTCTCCAACAATTGGAATTACATCAATCTAATATCTATTATAAGACTTCTCTTATATAGACATTGGTCAACCCTTCTAATCCTATTAGACATGGGATTTCTTTTAATTAATTAAACTCCTTTAATTAATTTAGGCTTCCCACCACATGGAAATAATTAATTAAATTCATTTAATTAACTTGTCTCCTAATCTTATTAGGAATAAATGAGAGTACTAAATATTAAATTAATTACTAAACTCCTTTAGAAATTAAAATAATAATAATTGTAATAATATTAATAAGACTCCTCTTATTAATTTATATTTAATATTTCCAAAATATTAAATAATAAACATTAAGCTATTTAATTTATTCTATCACCATAGATTAAATTAATTATACTTAATGCATTATTACGATTATGCCATTACCTTCTTAAATAATTATTCTTCCTTTTATGGTGTGACCCTTTAGGTTCTCCATATTAAACCGGTTGTGAATAAATCAATTAAAACAATTTTAATCTTATTTAAATAAATAAATTAAACTAATAATTTATTTAAATAAATAATATTTATTCTACAATAGGGATAAGCCTCCCTAGCGATCAACGACTTTCCAGATAATATAGATTTCAACATTAATAAAAAAGAACCTGTGAGTAAATAGTTACCGTACAATTCAATCCTTCCACCATACAATGTCCCAATTAAATATAAGACATGAATTTACTGTCAAGTCTTATTTTATTTAATTATATGTATTTCGATTAGAAAATGCACAACTCCAAATAATGCAAATTAGAAACTCCTTTCTAATTTCATTTCACCTTGGCCAAGGATTCCTGGGTTGTCATTTAACGAATCACATAGGACATATCTCCTCTTTTACTAGAGGTGGTAGATTCTTTATTGATCATTCATTATCTCCATATGTAACTCATTATACCCAAACATACCCTATATATGCCTTAAAAGGTCTTAAGGAATAAGTCAAAGTATAATTTGTTACATACAAGATACTATGATGATCTCAAGTCCAAGGATTACTTGTACTACTATCACATTAGGAATTCCTATTGACAGGCGAGTAAATCTCCATTAGGTATTCCATAGCGAATCACGTTCAGTGAACTTATTCTCCAATAAGCACCTACATACTTGCTTTAGTGTCTCCACACAAATGATCATGAGATCAATCATCCTCATCCAATGAGCAAGCAACATATGTACCAATCTATCCGGATTTAATAATCCCCTTTTTAGTAATCCCACGATTGGGAACTATTTTAGTTTTAAAACTTTCTAAGAATTTAGATCTCATTAGCATGATCATCATCATGATTCTAAAAGCATTGCTTAAAACTATGGGTTATTTACATATTATAAAAACAGCAACATGTAGATAATTAAATGCCTTTAATAAATGAATATTTTATTAATAAATAAATAAGATTATTTACAAAGTACGTGCTTTATCATCATACATGATTGGCTTGTATGCACACTACTATCAGTAAGTTTATTATAAAATTTTGTAAATGTTTCTCCACCTATTGAAGGAGCATTTATTACTGGGAGTAATAGGATCTCAAGCCCTGGAGAGGAGCTTGAGACTGGACGTAGCAATATACCCAAGCTGTATATTGTGAACCAGATAAATCTCTGTGCATTGTGTGATTGAATTTTTCTAAATCCTGCATATTAATTTCTGACACTATAAATTAATTTGCTAAAAATTCAAAAAGACCTAAGATAATTTTTAAACAATAAAAATCTATTCAACCGCTTCTTTTAGATTATTATTGGACTTTCATTAGGGAAATAAATTACACATTTATATTTATTTAAACTATGTCTATATATGAGTTTTATTAACCCTAAATATGACAGTCATTAAGCCTCTGAAATATAAAATATGGTGTAATTTATAAAAATTCTTCACTTGTTTGAAAAAACTAATTTCCATTTAAACAACTTTTTGTCAAACAACTTTAAGGCATATGTGCATAAAATAAGGTGTCACAAAAATAAATATTTTAAGTGTAAACAACTCAAAGTCACGTCGAAGTTGATGGTGCCTGTAAGACCTCTACTCCCATCTGATATGATCGGAATTGTCACACACAAAATCCTCATGTCACGATGAATATTTTCATCATTTTGCGCTATTCTACCCATGCGCAATACCCTGTTTCACAAACCTCGAAGATAATAGACCAAAACTCTTTATAAGAAACGGTTCCACTTCTAGTTCATATAGGCAAAGTGTTTTTCAAGCGTTGCCGTTACTAAGAACGCAAACAATTTTGTTAAGAGCCAACACAGGTCAGTCTCAGTCGTGCAACAGACGTCACTATCTTAGACTATATAAAGAAGGCGATAGTAACACAATCAACAATTTCGACTTATTTTTTATATTAAACCTATAAACTAAGAATATTCTAAGAATAGGTTGGGATTCCCGTTACCTTCGACCTAAAGTGGCTTAAGTTTCATATTACAAATAGTCAAATTTACTAAGCTTTCGTCAGAGTCTTAGCAACAAGATAAACCAAGTCGTCAATTGACTTACTCGCAGACAAACATTATGATAGATTTATGTATCAATTGTTTTATAAAAATTATGCCTATGATCAATATGTCAATACTTAGATAATCTCATATATATATATATATATATATATATATAGTATATAAAAAAACAATTTCATTATCAAAATATAATAAACTAAGAAATTTTTGAAGTGACCACAATTTAAGATCAACATGTATTGTCGGAAAAATTTCATTAATTATTCTACTTTTTATTCTAACAAATTATAATTAAGTTGATTTAGTTGAACAACTTACCCCCCATCGAAATAAAGATCAACTAGAAGTAACATTAATTATTCTACTTTTTTTTTATTTTTGTAGTATTTTGCGAGTGGGAAAAAATTAAGTACACTTTATTTATCATTAATTAATAAAGGATATTTTTAAAAAACCCGAAAGGAATATATACCAACACGTAAAGGTATTAGTGTACAAATTCATGCCACGAACGCAAAAAGTCAAAACGGTTTGTTGTTTTAATGGTAATATTTTTCAGATCTGTGTATTACGTCACCGGTCACTCATACACACACTCGTCGTACAACTATAACCTCCCCACTGCCCGAACAAAATATCTCTCCTCTGCCCGAAAACAACGCCAATTTCTCTCCCCCTTGTCTATTCTCGCTCTCCTCGAAATCCAACAGCAGACAAAAAAATAAGCCCCACCGATTAAAAAAAAAAAACAAAGAAAAAAACGGATCTAGAACACCACACAGAAAAAACCCTAACCCTAGCCGCGAAAATCCCACTTTCGAACTCCCTTCTTTCTCCAAATCTCAGTTTCTGTTTAGACATAGATACCTATACGTACGTATATACAGCGCGTAGGTTGAGATAGGGTTGAGATTAGGGTTAGGGTTGCGGGTAGGATTAGGATTAGGTTTTGTGATGGAATGCTGGAGGGGGGGTGGTGGTTGGTTGGGGCAATGACCGGTGGCCGATGTCAGCGGCGGAGGAAGGTTGTGGACGGAGGTTGCGGCGCAGAAAACCTAATTTATAGGGCACCGACGGAGTTTTTACCGGAGAAGAGTGTAAATTTGGATACTGGGAAAAAGGCGCCACTTTATGTACATATTGATTTGTATACGCAGGCTCGGAAGGCACTCAGCGAGCGGTCTCCTTTTGATTTAGAGGATGGTCAGGATTGTAATTCGGTTAATCTCCCCAGGGAGTTGGCTAATTTTTTGTCCAAGCATTCGGATGGGCGGAAGAGGCATAAGAAGTTGCATTCGGGTGCGGAAGCAAAGTCTTCAAGGCTGGAGAAGAGTCGTGGGCCCAACATTTGGGTGGAAACTGAAGAGTATTTTAGGGGATTGAGTGTTGAGGATGTTGAGAATTTGGATGAGGCATCTTCTTTAAGGTTTTCGGGTAGGCAAAATTGTTTTTTAATACCATGTCCGGAAAAGGTTAAGCCGTGTAATGGTGATATTAATGGAAATGCAAGTGCTTTTAATGATGAGTTTGTTGTTAAAGAAGAAGTGAAGGAGGAAAAGGAGCAGCAGTACATGGAAGTCGATAGTGCGGGAGGTACTGAATTGCCTCTAGTAGATAAGGATTGTTCTTTATCTAAGCAGGTTAGTGGTTTAGAGTGGCTTTTAGGTTCTAGGAGTAAGGTGCATTTGACTTCAGAACGCCCTTCCAAGAAACGGAAGCTTTTGGGTGGGGATGCAGGCCTGGAGAAACTTTTTGTTGCTTCTGCTGTTGAAGGGTCATCTTTATTGTGCCATTATTGTAGTTTGGGTGATACTGGCAACCAGTTGAATCGATTGATTGTCTGTAGTATGTGTAATGTGGCAGTTCACCAAAGATGTTATGGCGTGCAGGAAGATGTATCTGAGTCTTGGTTGTGTTCTTGGTGTAAGAAGAGGAATCAAACTGAAAAATCAGAAAGATCTTGTCTACTCTGCCCAAAACAGGGTGGTGCTTTAAAACTTGTGCGGAAGAGAGGCCATGGAAGTGATAATGGTGAATGTGCTGAATTTGCACACTTGTTTTGTTGTCAGTGGATGCCTGAGGTCTACATAGAGGACACTAGGACAATGGAGCCGATCATGAATGTTGAGGGAATTAAGGAAACTCGGCTGAAGTTAATTTGTCATTTATGCAAGATGAGGTGTGGAGCTTGTATACGATGCAGCAATGGTATGTATTGTTGCTTTATTTTTTTTACACCACCCTGTACTTCTTAGTTGGATGGTCAAGTTTATTGGTGATTAGGTATGTGGTTTACTTGTTTGTATTCTAGTCTTCTAGATAATGACCTGACTAAATGAAATAAGCAGTTTTGATGTTTTCGGTTTCCTACCTCCCTCTTCTCTCAATCTCTCTCAATTTTCTTTAGCTCTCTTTTAAATAAATTGTGGCCTATTTCTCTCCTGTGTGTCTATTTGTTAATTAAATGATTCAAATCATCAACTTGTCTCATTCCTGACATAATCTGCAACTTTTAAAAATTTGATAGGTCCTCTTGGTTGGAAATTTGGCGTAAAGCATCATTGAAAAAATTTATTTTATTACTGTCCATAGCATGCATCAGTTGTTTGTGTGTTGGCAGCCTATAATATCTTTTAATTTCTAATTAGCTTACAGGATTCCAATTCCTCTGGCATATTTTAAAACCACTTTGTTTTAGTATTGTTCTTAGCAATATAACTTTCAGAGCAAACTACAATATGTTGAGTTGCAACCAAATGGAGTTTAAAATAAGCATAATATGGAGTTTTGCTTTTCCTATATTGTGCAACCAGTTCGATCCTATGTTTAAGTTGGCCGGCTTCACTCTAAAACTAATGCAGGGCAGTTAAATAGTTTTTAAGACTCACAGTTTCCCCATCCCTCTCTCACTCTTTATATGTATATCTGTATATCTATCTCGCTCTCACTTTTATATATGTAAAGCCGTATAATATACTCGAGATGAGATCACTGGAAGAAGTTCTCAATATTGTTAAATGCATGCTGAATCTAAGATGTAGATTGCTTCTGTTCTTTTGCCCCTCAAGGAATCTACTGGATCAAGAGTAGATGCGTTAATAAAAGATTTAAGTCACTGAAGTGACTAAATGCGTTTTGTAAGCCCTTCGTTATTTAACCATCGTTCTGGGGTTCCATTAGTGTAACGATATATTGGAGTTGTGACTATTCTTTACAGCTTTGCTGCCTTTTACCTTAAGAGCCTTCTATCCGTGTGATCTAAGCCTCTAGAACATGGTTCTATGTTGTCAGCCATTGGCTTGAGCTGTATGAAGGTCCATGTTCCAATCTCTTAGGATGATGGTTGTTAATACCGTCTGTTTGATAATATCTCTGATGTACTTCATATTATCTGGTACAGAATATTACAAATGAAATAATTTAAAGAATAATTGGACTTGCTCAACATCTTGATTAAGTGAAATCTAGAAGGTTCAGAGAGCTAACGTTGATGTAATAAACACAAAACGTACTTGGCTTTTGTCATTAATCTGCCCAGAAAACTTAAAAGAATGAAGAAGCTATTTTAAAGATACCTTGAAGTCCAAACTGTTGCAAGCTACAACTTTAATACTAATTGAGCTACTAATACTAAGTAAGAGAAGTTGGTTGTTTCATTGTTGTCATGGAGTGCTATTGGAGATTGCTTTTAAAATTAGGGATTTTAAGTGCTATCTTTGACTCGATGTAGTTGACAACTTGACATTGATACCATGCTAGTTAACAGTATATTGTGATGTTTTTGTTTGATATGGAAGGTAGATTCAAATATTTTCCAAGTAGCGACATTGATAATATGCTAGTTAATAGTATATTGTGATGATTTTGATCTATGTAAAAGTAGATTTGAATAGGTGCCAAGTAATTTATTTAGTACATCCAGCTAAGTGACATCATGAAATTTGGATTGCAGTCTTATTGAAGTCCAATCTGTTCTCAAATCTATTGAAGACTTATACTTTAGTTTCCCTGATTTTAAGATCGAAGGGGAATCTTTATCTTTATCTATATCATCTGGGTTGGAGGACCAATGGGTGGAGTGGGATGGGGTATATGTAAATGTAGAATTATCAATTATCAAAAATATTGATGAATAGAGATAAAATGCTTGTTGGTCCATGTTGAAACAGTATGGGGTGTACATTGTTTGTGATTTTAGGAACCTTATTGACTGATATGGATTTAAATTTTCGGTATAGTTTGGCTAGTGCTAATGGCTTATAAGTGAATTGCTTCATAAGAATGGACTGACCAAAAAATGAATCTTCTGGAGCTTGCAGAGATGCTCAACCAATAGAGTTACTATGAAAGTGCTTGCATGTGATATGCAAGTGATAGACTGCACGACACGCTTGCGTGAGGTGGTCGTCGTCCGGATCGTTCTAGCAATGGTTATGGGTGGAACATCAATAACACATTGACCTCTCGCTTATATTGAAGCGGTAACCTTGGTACAATCAACGATTGATGTATGGTAGAAGACGCCACAAACACTTGTGGATTAATGCCTGACAAGTCGGATTGATCGCTACGGACACACCGATAAGATCAAGAGTTTTTGAAAATAACAAAGATAGAATACTCGAGTAATCTAAAAAGAAGTATTATTAAATCAATCAGTACCAAAACCCTTGGCATTGAGGCCTATTTATACTTGCAAGGACTTAATTATGGTAATAAAACCCTAAAAGTGTTACCCTAATTTTACTTAGTAGAAGTCTCTAGAATTGCAATCAAAATAAATCACAATCCTTTCTAGAATCATGCTAAATTACCTAAAACAAAAGGAAATAAAATACAATATAATCTGTCTAATATTTTAGGAAACAAAATCTTCTCTAATTCTTGGATTGGGCTTGTATCAAACTGATCCAAACCTGTGTCTCATGCTCTTTAGCCTCTTTCTTGGGTCTTTTTGAGTTTGCTTCAGCCCAAACATCTTGGATCAATCCATTGAGGCCTTGATTGAACCTTTTAGTTCTAGCCTTTGTAATTGGTCCAACTGACACTTGAATTGGATTAGCCCAAATTTTATCTCCTTGATTCTCATCCACGTCTAAGCTAAGCATGCCCTCGTCATTCCTCTCCTCTTGAAAAAGATTTGTCTCATTGTTTGATGTGGCCTTAATCAGGATCGTGTCAGTAGCCTTGAAAAGAATTTTTCCTCAAATTTGACCCTTCATCGAAACAAACTAAGTTAATTTAGCAAAAAAAAAATAGAAACAAAAAGAAAAAAAGAAAAGAAACAAACTAATTTAGCAACTTCAGCAACAACGCAATCATAATTCTTACCTGATAGCATTAACGTGTATGCATTATCAGTAACGCAAGTATGGATATGAAAAGTTCCATATCTTCCTGGATCAAATATCAATCCTTGAAACTTTTCACGTCGCATATGCAAACATATTTGAATTCCTGGATTAAAAACAAAATAAAACCAACAACATGTATCTTTTGTGTAATCACCATGAAATCAAAATACACAAGTTTTAATGCATAATTTCCTAGATCAAAAATTAAGATACTTCCCTTTAGACTCTCAATGCATTGTTCTGATTGGTTTGCACAATGATCCATGCTTTTCTCATTGTTGAGTATGATCATATCTTGAATCTGCACAACATAATCAACATTTCACTTTTCATCGAAATTAGCACATTCAAAATCAAGTAATGACGTTAATGGAATTAAAAGGTCACATTCAACTTCACAAGATGAAAACTTTAATGGAAAGACATGATCACAACCATTGTCAAATAATGACACAGATTGAATAGTATGAAAATAAGAACATTGAAAACGAGCATAAACAATATGATCATAAACTAAATCAACATATATCAAACATCCTTCATAGTTTATGATAAAGATGAGTCTACCATTAAAATAGCTAAAAACAAATTTATCAATGAAAGCATGCAAAATATTAATAAACTCATAAAAATACTATATGCATTAGTTAATCTAACTGAAATAATTAATCACTTGTACAAATCACATGTTAATGCAACTTTCCATCCAACACATTTTCTCATGTTAATTTGTTGATGACTACTAATCAAATCAAATTTAGACAAAACACAAGTACTATGCAATTCATCTAGCATATTATCTAAGCAAAGAAAAGAATGTCGATACTTGTTTGTCAATTGAAATTTAACGCACATGCTCGATGTCCTATACTTCTTAGGTACTATGATCTCATGAACGACACACGAACTAATGTTTACTTTCACGATATCCCTCTCCATCATCTCTTCAACCCGCCTTTGTAACTCTGTCGTCTCCTCGGGAATGCTATAGACTGATCGATATGGAATGATAACACTGGGTATGTTATCAACCTGAAATAGAGAAATAACAGAACTAGACAAAAAAGAGTTAAACCAGTTAGTATTCAAAAGTGTCTCTTTGTACGAAAATACAATCATTGGCCGTTTATAATATAATAGTCTTTCCCACTCACTTTTTTTTATAGTCAACCTATTTTCCTCTATTCTTTTTGCTCAATTTTTCTCTCAACTGTTTCATTCTCTCTTTTATTTTCAGTCTCACTTTTCTTAATCTCTGTATTATTTTCATCCTCACTCGTTTCAATCTCTCTTTTGTTTAAAACCTCACTTTTATTTGCTTCTTTTTCACTCTCAATCTTTTGATATCATTTTCTGTCTTTTGTTCACTCTCTTGCTTTTGATCATGATCTTTTTGCAAGTGCATTAGATCTTCATGGACTTGCTCGGGTGTTATAGGACAAAGAGTGACTGATCTTTGATTATGCACAAATGAGTACTGATTCGTTAAGCTGTCATGCTTCATGCGCTTGTTAAATTGCCATGGTCTCCCAAGTAATAAAGGACAAGTATGCGTTGGAACTACATCACATAGTATTTCATCTTCATATCTGCCAATGCTAAAAGAAATTGACACCTGTCTATTTACGTCTACCTCTTCACTATCAGTGATCCCTTGCAAATTGTAAGGTTGAGGATGTGCAACTGTAGATAGACCTAGATGTCCTTTTACTGCATTGTATCTTCCTCTTTAACTTGCACACTCGTAGCTTTTCTCGTCACCAATAACTTCTCACGGGTAGTATGATCTTCTTCAACTATTACCTCCCTTGGCTAAACTTGCTCCCTAAGGTGCCTTGGGAGTGTTTTGTGGTTGTAACCAACATGCCTCCAACCCTTTACGAACCACCTCCATGATGTCCTCCTTTGCCTCCCTAGGTTGTACTCGCTCCATAGGATTTTGAGGATGCTCCCTACGTCTATTATAAAATCTATTACATACTTCTCTTTCCGTTCATCCATGAAAGAATCCATGCGAACTCTTGATTTCATTTTCAACGACTCCTCATAGCCAAACATTTTTGCTGCAAAACAAGAGTTAAAAAATAATAATTCCTCACACTCCCTTGCGGTGTCTTGCTCAAACAATAAATCACTCAATTACGCTCGTGTATACACTTAATGTTGGCTTTTACTTCTTTTGAGCTCACCCCTCTCTTGCTTTCCCCCCCTCGCCCCCTCGCCCCCTCGCCCCCCTCAAGTATTCTTCTTTATGTTCTTTTCTTAAACTAATTACTAATCAATGTAAGCTATTACAATCAATCAAGAGTTAATCAAGAACAATCTAAATTGAAAGTATTTAGGCGACCTTGATGCACACGGTTTGGAACACCTTTTCTCAAATTAATTGTTTCGGTTGGGCTTGGTTTATTGTTGATTTTGGACCGACTTCCTTTTTGTATGCCTTTAAATTTTCGGGAAAGCTTGTTAGGCTTGCGGAATTTTATGACTTTGCTTGTTCAAATTTGATGATGATGTATTTGGATGTGAGGATGGTTGATAGTTGCGGATTTGAAACAATGATTGACGCTGTGAATTTGTGTTAGCACAAAACAATAATATGCGGATTTTTTTAATAATACCCAACAAGAACAATAAAAGGATAAGTAACCCACTAGAAACTTGACTTTGATACCAAATGATAGACTACACGGCACGCTTGCGTGAGGTGGTCGTTGCCTAGATCGTTCTAGCAATGGTTATGGGTGGAACATTAATGACACCTTGATCCCTCACTTTTATTGAAGCGATAACCTTGGTATGTAATCAACGGTTGATGTATGATAGAAGACGCCACAAACACCTATGAATTGATGCCTGATGAGTCGAATTGATCGCTACGGACTCACCGATAAGATCAAGTGTTCTTGAAAAGAACAAAGATAGAATACTCTCAAGTAATCTAAAAAGAAGAAGTGTTATTAAATCAATCAGTACCAAAATCCTTGGCCTTGAGGCCTATTTATGCTAGTACAAGGACTTAATTACGGTAATAAAAACTATAAAAGTGTTACCCTAATTTTACCTTAGTAGAAGTCTAGAATTGCAACAAAAATAAATCATAACCCCTCCTAGAATCATGCTAAATTACCTAAAATAAAAGAAAACAAAATACAATATAATCTGCCTAATATTTTAGGAAACAAAATCTTCTCTAATTCCTGAATTGGGCTTGTAGCAAACTGATCCATATTGGATCAATCCATATCCATTGAGTTCTTGTTTGAATCTTTTAGTTCTAGCCTTTGTAATTGTTCCAACTAACACTTGAATTGGATCAACCCAAATTTTATCTACTTAATTCCCATTTATGTCCAAGCTAAGCATGTCCTCATCATTCCTCTCTTCTTGAAAAGGATTTGTCTTCATCGTTTGATGTGTCCCTCATGAGGATCATCGTGTCAACAAGTATAGTTGTATTGTCTTTTGGCATGGTATGATTTTAAAGCTTGAGCTACTTAAAAGTTTTAGTTAAGGCAGTGGAAGTAGTGGTGGTCAGTTAAAATTGAAGGTTCAAATGTTAAATGGAGTAAAAGTATTATACAAGGCAAATCTCAATTGAGTTCAATGTTTTATTTCAATTTAGACGTTAGATTTCTTGTCTACTTGCAACTAAACATTGGAATAGTAAGTAGGAAGTAGTGGTGGTCAGTTAAAATTGAAGGTTCAAATGTTAAATGGAGTAAAAGTATTATACAAGGCAAAACTCAATTGAGTTCAATGTTTTATTTCAATTTAGACGTTAGATTTCTTGTCTACTTGCAACGAAACATGGGAATAATAACTACACTAGGAATGTAAGGTTACGACATAGACAAGTCAACACTGAAAATCATGACATGACAATGACATGTTAATGAAGAAGATAATATTTTTTTGGTGGACTATGTATTCTCTCTTCATCTACTAAAATCTCTCCTTTTTTTAAATCTTGAAATTTTGGAATAAACAAATTTTGTAATTAATATATTACATGCATTATCTTTTGCTAACCTAAAATTTGTGGCTCTAAGTCTTAATATAAAAATTGAAACTTTAGAATCCAAAGATTTTTAATCACTCATAATCTTTAAACAATAATAATATTGAAATATTTATGCATGTCCTATAGTAAAATACTACATATCTGTAAAAAAGGTTATATGGGTATATAATAATACATATACGTACAACTTATCAAAAAAATATACCTTTTCTGCACATTAAAGAAACACTATCTTGAAGTACAAGGTTTATTGATCATGTTTTTTCCAAGAGGCAGTGTTCTAAAAATCCACGCCTAGGTCCGCCTAGGCCCCCCTGGTGCCTCGCCTAGGCGCTAGGCCCCCCTGGCGCCTCGCCTAGGTGCTAGGCCCCCTGACGCCTCACCTAGGCCCAAGGCGGCAACAAAAATTCCTCTAGGAAATTAGACGGGGCCTAGGCGGAGATTTTTTTTATTCTAATAACTACTCAAATCAGATCATGATATATTTATTTTTCTAATGATTTATCATATTCATAATGAAAGTTGTAGCATATCAAATCACAACAAGAAGTGAACAAGATCAAGTCAAAATTGATAATTTTATTATAGTTGTAATTTTTTTGAACTTGTGCCAACTTCAAATTATATAAATGATGACATTTGTAATATTTAGTTTAATTCAATATAATTGTTAAATTTATGTTTAGTTTCTTAAGTTTTAATATTGAAATGAATTCTTGAAATTTTAAAATTTATTATTTAATAGCAATCTTGTTTATGAATAAAACTAATACGTTAAAGATATGTTTGAACTTTCAACAATTGCGTGTTTATGTTTGAACTTTGACATTGGCAATATGGATGTGTTTGAATTTTAAGCAAAGACCTTTATTATCTTTATTATAGATTGTTTTGCTTTATATAATTGTTTTGTTTGGATAAATGTAAGATAAAATATTAAAATTGGCTTAAAATAAAAAATTTCGCCTAAGCCCCGCCCAGGCCCCCTAGGCGCTAGGTCCCCCGGCCTCCCGCCTCCCGCCTAGCGCCTTTTAGAACATTGCCAAGAGGTATAGAACGCATTTGCAAACTAAAAATTTTAAAATCTAAGTTTTAGATATGTCAAGAAGTGGACATAGAAGAGATTTTGAGGATGTAGAAATGTGTTCTCTTATTGACATGCTGCACTTTTGGTTAGAGTTAACTTTTTGATACATGCGACTCGCTCTTTTCATGTGTACATGTGGGTCCCCCCTTTCCCCTATTTTTGGCCTTTCTAGTATACTTTACTTTTTAAAAAGTTGTGTGCACATGGCTGAGCATGTCGGTGAAGTGTTAGTTTTTGATGCATGTCCAACATAGGCACACAATCTATTCAAGTAGTCCTTGCCATAGTTGTCATGGCGACGCCATGGCGTCCAGGCGTTGGAGAAGGGCAAGACAACGCCTTGGACACCGAACCGCTAAGCCTCACATATTGTTAGTTGACCTAAGTTAAGTGATTAAGTCATTTTTTACAACGACTCATCATAACTCATGGACTTTCCCAATTACCCATTACCCAATCCATGACCCTACTCCTTTGAATGAGAGTAATGCTCATGAGGGACATGGAAATGACTTTGCTTGCACTATGATGAACTATGACTCGTGTTAGTTGTTAGTTTTGGATTTTAATGTATATAAAATTTTATTGTGCAATATACTTTTTTAAAGTAAATAAATAATGTTTAAATTGTATATTGTTAATGGCTTGTCGCCATACGGACACTTTATCACTTGGGCGTCTTGGCCAGTGTTACCTGAAACGTGGTACGTTTCGTTACGCTATACGAATATGGGTATACGGTACACTATATAGTTAAAACGCGATACGCTAGGGTATTTTTGTATAAATTCTTATAGTTAGGAATTCTAATAAACCTAATTTTTTTGTTAAATCAGCAAGTTTATTTGTTTTATAAATATTTTAATACAAATGTAATGTTTTAGCATCTAATATTAAGTTATAGTATTGATGTTTGTGCAATTATAATTAAATAACAAAAATTTTTTCGGTACTTTAAATTTAGAGTATTGGTACGTAAGAGTACCTTGTTTGGGTACGCAAGTACCAATACGCGGTTCGTTAAATTTATGAGAGTATCTGGTAACTCTAGTCCTAGCGGTCAACTACCCACCTTGTCGCCGTGACAACTATGGTCCTGGCATTGTATCTTACTTTAACTTTGAAGCTGCAATGGGAGTTCTGGAATTCTATTTAGAGCAGCTTCTAGGATCTAGTTAACTGCTGCTATCAGTCGTAAATGTGTAATTAGCTGTTGTATTTTGAGATGTTGTCATTGATAGAACATGAGCTGATAGCAGAAAGTATCTTAATGATCTATATATGTGTTTCTACTATGGGAAATTTTACTTGTTTGATCTTTTACCTACTACTTTGCTTGGAACATGTGCCAGAAGTACATTTGTTTGCTCTTTCATTGTATTCCCTTTTCTTTTTAAATAAATTGTGCCTGCAATTTCTGATGGATTCCTTTTTTGCTATTCTTTTTGTTCTAGTTTTGACAAATGAAAATTGATATTCAAGCTAATTTTTCGTATTGAATTTTCACTATACTTATATTGATGTGACTGTTTTCTCTCCTGGTATGTCAATGTGAATCCTATTGATGTCTGTTTAATGTGTTCTGGTAATTCATGTTTTGCATGTCTAGATTTTGTAGTTCGAAGCATCCAACAGCCTATTGATCCTTATGTACCTCAGCTGGAAGACTTTCAGTTGTTTAGGTTTGAATATGTTTTAAAGTCTTTTGAACCTATTTGTAGCTTACCTATGTGATTTTGAATACCTTAATATTTATGGAAAATAGTAAGAAACTGAAATCCTGTTAAGCCCAGTAAGTAAGAATATATTTGAAATATCTCTGGAAAATACTTATATAAAGAATGTCCGAGGAAGATAAAACAAACAAGTAATCACATAGTATTGTTTTTACTTTGTTTCTGTTCTCAGAATTCTGACAATGAAAACTTTTGTGAATATTCTGTTTGTTCGCTTACGAGAGCTAATGCCTATTCTTTTGTAAATAGCTATGTTCATGGATGAAGTGTTTATTTCTCCTAATGTAGGTCTAAATTTTAATGATTAGGTACTTTCCAATAGTCTGTTTTGATTTTCTCCATGTACGGGTCATATTTTGAATAGTTAAAATAGAATCATGTCTAGCTTTTAATTAAATTTTTGTTTCTGCTAAGCATACAGTGCTGATTTTGTTGTTGCCTAGATGGGTACTAACCTGGTAATATTCTCCAATTGATGGTCGAAAGTATGCTTTTATCTGTTTCTGTAGAATCGTCTGATCTGTTACATCTTAACTGTGTTGCTGTGTTAGAAGAGAGTATATTTTCTGTGACAATTTACTCTTCTAATTATATGGGTTTCTATTGTCACCCTCTGGTCTACTGTGCACTATTGACATATCTTTTTGTATTGTTGCCTGTTTAGGAGCTTGTAGAGCTTCTTTTCATCCTATATGTGCAAGGGAGGCGAGACACAGAATGGAGATATGGGGCAAATTTGGCTGTGATGATGTAAGTTTTATCTGTTTAATTCTCTGGTTCTCCTATGGGGTACTTCTTTACGGGTGTCTAACTGTCTATATTGGAATTTCTTTGTTGGTAGTATATGCTATTTTGCTGGTGTAATTTCGGCTGTTCTGTTATACCCTATTTACCCTTATTATGTAAAAGCTTGCTGAGTAAAGTGATAAGTCAATTTTCTTTTCCTTTTCGAACTTTGTAGGTTGAGTTGCGCGCATTTTGCTTGAAGCACTCGGAAGTCCAGAATAATAGTATTACCCAACAAGTAGGAGACCAGTCTGGACCAGTTGGTCCTGATTCCAACATTATCGGACATCAACCAGTGTCATCTACAGCGATCAAACCACATAAGATAAAAATTGGCAGAAGAAATGGAGATAAAACGGCATTCCATCTTGAAACAGCAGATATGGATTTGGACAAGGTGGATGGTAGTGTATCCCATGAGATTGGGTTGTCGGATGCCAGACTGAATCCAACTTGTCAGTCAGATTGTCGTGGTACTCAGCTACCCGTTAATGCAGATATATTAGATAAGAGAAGTGGTGAAGATATCAACACAAATGACTCTTTGAGCTTTACCTTGATCCTGAAGAAGGTACTATAAGATATTCATATTTTGTATGAGAGTTCAATGCAATTTTCCTGTATTGGTTTTCGAAAAAATAATTTATTTCTCTAACAATTTTGTGTTTATACTTGATTATAGCTGATTGATGGAGGAAAAGTCAACGTGAATGATGTGGCTTCAGAGATTGGTGTTTCTCCTGATTCATTGGTGTCAAATCTTGTAGGAATACTTAATTCCATGATTTTTTCCCCATCTATAGTGTCTGATCAGAATAGTTGCTGCTACATGTACACATACTCATATATAGCTGCTGGGTGCCTATCCCTCTCCTTTTTTTTTATATATATTTTTGGACTGTGTGTGAATACCCTTTCCTGCCTGCAGGATGATCGTTCGGTCCCGGAATTGCAATGCAAAATAGTTGAATGGCTTAAAAACAATGCTTATATTGGTACTTTACAGAGAAATCTGAAAGTTAGATTTAAATCAACAAATGTGCCCAAGGTTGAGAAACTTGTCGCTGATGATACAAATGTTACAGTATCAGAATCTCATGTTCCTAATGTTCCTGTTACGTCAATACCACCACGAAGACGAACTAAAAGCAACGTTAAGATTCTGAAGGATAACAAAGTTGTATGCTCGTCTAGGGCAAGTTCTAATGATGATGAAGTGGCAATGGATGATAAATGTGGCCATCTTGTCAGAGATGAGCCTGCTTGTCAAAGTAAAGAATCTCTTCCTGACGCCACCCAGAAGGTTGTCCTTACTCCATGATTACTAGCCGATCATAATTTATTGTTCATTGTTTGATCCTATGTATGCACTATTGAACAAGTAAAGCAACAGTTTTCTTCTTGAACTTTCTTTATGATAAACTGTCTTCGTATGTCTTAAAACAATAAATAAATAAGCTTTTACATACTTTAATTGCGAAATAGGAAACAGTTAAATTGATAAGCAAATGTGGGTTAATTTATAATCATCCTAGTTTTGTTCTAGCAGAAGATTCTTGTGGGATATGACTAGGGTACATATAGTTCCTCTAACCTAGTAAACTGATCTCTCGGCTAGTAATACCTGTGGACCTGAGGCGTTTAGGATTGTGTAGGTTTGCTTCTGGGTACAGGTTAATATATCTCCAATTTAAAAATTATGTTCTTGTGATTTGTTTTCTGCTCTCATGGTACACATTTGAATAATCGGTTTAAGGGTTTTTTAATTCCAGAAGAGAGAAAATTACTGGAGATAATACGGAATACTAGCGGTAGTTGTATGCTTCTTTAGACATTTTTAGTGTTTTGTTCTCAGTTTACTTGTTTCTTCCTTTTATTTTTCACATTCTTCAGCAGGGCTCATAGCCTGCTTCTAAACAGCGTACTCTGTCATCTGCTATTCGAACCATATTGTGTGATTAGTGTGAAATGTATTCTGTTAGATTTTGTCAGGCTTAAACAGAAGAAAGTGTTGAACTTTATGCTGCAGTATTACCGTGTATTAACAACTTCATCTTAACCCTCAATACCTCCTTTGCCAACATTTTTGATGCCCAACGCTGCTAGCACCATTATCGTCAACAGTTTACTTCTTAAATAACGTGTCTTTCTTCTTATTTGTTGGTTTTTGTTTATAACAACTCAAATACTATATTATAATCAGCTATTCTTTTGGCGTGTGCAGATTTTGCTTGAGCCTGGTGGCTCTCATGATATTTTGGCAAGAAATTCTTCTAAGATTGAAGGTTTGCTTTACATAGTAGTTTAATGGTTTCTACCAACTTTTGCGCTTGTTGTTGAAGCCTTTTGCAATATATATATGCCATCTGATAATGATAAATGCAATATAAGCGCTTGAAAGCATGGTGAAACCCATGTACACCAATGTTCTAAAAGGCGCTAGGCGGGCGGCCAGGGGAGGCCTAACGTCTAGGGGGCCTAGGCGGGATTTTTTATTTTAAGTCAATTTTAATATTTTATCTTACATTTATTCAAACAAAACAATAATATAAAGCAAAACAATCTATAATAATGATAATAAAGGCCTTTATTTAAAGTTCAAACACATCCATATTATCAATGTCAAAGTTCAAACACAAACATGCAATTGTTCAAAGTTCAAACATATTTTTAACGAATTAGTTTTATTCATAAACAAGATTGCTATTAAATAATAAAATTTTAAATTTCAAAAATTCATTTCAATATTAAAACTTAAGAAACTAAACATAAATTTAAGAATTATATTGAATTAAACTAAATATTACAAATGTATCATCATTTATATAATTTGAAGTTGATACAAGTTCAAAAAATTACAACTATAATAAAATTATCCATTTTAACTTGATCTTGTTCACTTCTTGTTATGATTTGATATGCTACAAATTGCATTATGAATATGGTAAATCATTAGAAAAATAAATATATCAAGATCTGGTTTGGAATAGTTATTAAAATAAAAAAACCTCTCCGCCTAGGCCCCACTTAATTTCCTGAAGGGATTTTTTTGCTGCCTTAGGCCTAGGCGAGGCGCCAGCGGAGCCTAGCGCCTAGACGAGGCGCCAAGAGGGGGCCTAGCGCCTAGGCGAAGGTGCCAGGGGGGACCTAGTGCCTAGGTGGGGCCTAGGCGGACCTAGGCGGGGATTTTTAGAACACTGATGTACACGTGTTCATACAAATTCTGCTGACTATATCGAAACTTGTATTCGGTTCCTATAATAAATTGTAAAAGGACGAAATGAGGCTTTTATAGGGCTCCTTAAGGCAAAAGACATAATTAACTTTTTGTTATTAGCAGTAATTATGGTCCTTTCAACAGTTATTGGCATGTTGGATGAATATGCTAGTCTTTTTCTTGATGTCTGCAAGACTGCAACTATTGGAGATATAAAAAAATGCAACAAGGACTAGTCTAACTGTAATTTAATTATTGAGATTGCATTTGCGTTGATATGATTGTTTTCATATTTATACCATATCTTGTACAGGTGATCCAGCCAAGCCTTTAAATTGCACTGTTTTTGAGGATGGTCAGGCAGAGGAGGCTACCATCTCTGACAAGAATGCTATGGTGGATTTCAGTATGGCAAATCCTATTTCTGCTGTTGCTATGAATCACATCCCTGACCTCATGTAAGCATTAGAAACATATTATTTTGTTCACGGTATTATCTAAAGAAGGGGCTATTTGATCTACGCTGGATCTTTCTTTACTTATCAATGGAATTATGCGGATTTGCCCCTAATTTTTACAATATCTACATTTGTGAATTGCAGTAAAGTGGAAGCTTTTTCTAGCTCTTACATTCACTCATCCATACAGAAGACTTTGGCACAAATGCCGAGCGGGGTGGTTACAAAGCTGATGATTTCCGAGTATGATGGTAAAAGTCTCATCTGGCGCTTTTTTGTTGTCTCTCTCAGTCTCTTGTTAGAGTCATGTAGTTGCTTGGTTCTCATTGCAGGTTTGAGGGACACAGAAGTTTCTGCACCAGAGGCATATTCCAGTTCTAGCATTTGTTGTAATCAGTCAGAGTCCAAACCCAGCTTCTGCTGACTTGACTTCCAAATTTGGAGTAAATCTGGAACAACTGGCCAAGGCTAGGAATATGGGCATTTTAGAACAGTCTCCTGTAGATGAAGTGGAAGGAGAACTAATCTTTTTTCAGCAGCGGCTACTCCAGAATGCAGTTTCAAGAAAGCGGTTTAGTGGTCTCTTCTTTTTCCTTTTGACATTTTTGGCATTCTTCTGGTCATTCATTTTTAAATGTCAGTTGCTTTGAAAACATTGTACTTGAGATTTTGAAGTGCGCAGAATTTTCTTTTTAGATGTGATCTATCTCATGGATTCATAGAAAGCATAAGTATTGTGCTTTTATTTTTGTGCAGATGATTTGATTTGTAAGGTTCTGAAGAGTCTTCCACAGGAGATTGATGCCTTGGGAAAACAAAAATGGGATGCCGTAATAGTTAATAAGTATCTCTGTGAGGTTAGAGAAGTGAAAAAGCAGGGAAGAAAAGAAAGGCGCCACAAGGAAGCTCAGGCTGTACTTGCTGCTGCAACTGCTGCTGCTGCAGCTTCATCTAGGATTTCTTCATTTAGGAAAGATCCTCTGGATGAATCTGCACACCAGGATATAGTAAGTTATCTTCATTCAGAAAACATTATTTTTCACTCATGAAGATGGATTTAGCAAAAACTCAGTCTTGTAACCTATATTTTCGGCATCTTTGTTGTTGCCATTATTGTTGTTTTACTTGCTTTGCAGAACCCATTGAAAGTGAATCCTTATAGTGGAAGGGCTATGCCTTACTCTCAGCAGATGCCGCGAGCAAAGGAGACGCTTTCAAGGTTGGCTATAACAATGGTTTCATCAGAAAAGAATTCTGATGCTGTCCAGTCAAGTTTGGATTATTCTAAAGAACATCCAAGAACTTGTGAAATCTGCAGGACGGTCTGAGACAATTTTGAATCCAATATTAGTCTGTTCAAGTTGCAAGGTTCATAACCTTTTAGACAATTACATTTGATAATATAGATACGTGGTTGTGTTTTAACTTTGTTTATGCTACCAGGTTGCAGTTCACTTGGATTGCTATCGTAGTGTGACAGATTCAACTGGACCGTGGTATTGTGAATTATGTGAGGATTTGTCTTCATCTAGAAGCTTTGGAGCTCCAGTTGTTAATTCTTGGGAGAAGCCTTATTTTGTAGCAGAATGTGGTTTATGTGGTGGTACTGCTGGTGCCTTTAGAAAGTCGACTGATGGTCAATGGATTCATGCATTCTGTGCTGAAGTAATATTTTTTGTTCATTAGCTCTTCCCATTTGCCAACCCGTGGATAATTGGTTTTTATTTTCTACTTGAATGAATTTAACTTTGAACTTTTATTTCCTGTTGCAGTGGGTTCTAGAATCAACATTCAAAAGGGGCCAAGCAAATTCAATTCAGGGAATGGTATGTCCATCTACCAAATGGTTGATGTGGAAATAGTTGTAAACTTTCTTCACTTCATTTAAACCTACTAGAGACTAACTTAAATTGCAACTGTTTGAATGAATTTGAATTCTTGAGACTTATATTTGCGGAGAATTATCTATTTTTTAATAGAAATTTGTTACTGTTTGCATGAGAAAGTAGAATGTAGCATCATACGTGGTGAGACGTGTATTTGCTGGTTTTGCTAGGTTTAGAGAGATGCTTTGACAGGATCTAATTTTTGTTATTATCGTTGCGTGTGTAACAATTCCAGGAGACAGTATCCAAGGGGAGTGACATGTGTCATATCTGCCGGCGCAAACAAGGTGTCTGTATAAAGGTGAAGATTTCATTTACTTTCCAATTCTCTGGTTTGAGTCTAGATTATTGATCTTGTTTTGGAAGAATTAATCAAATGATATGCAATTTCATTATCGACAGTGCAACTATGGTCATTGTCAGAGCTCTTTTCATCCCTCTTGTGCTAGAAGTTCTGGTTATTACATGAATTTGAAGACTAGTGGTGGCAAGTTGCAGCACAAGGCATATTGCGAAAAGCATAGCCGGGTAGAGAGAGCAAAGGTGAATTCCTCTTTTGGTACAGTGTGGCATATGATTATTGTTTTGTTATTTATCACTTCTCATCTTGCCTTGATGCATTTATGCAGGCTGAGACACAAAAGCATGGAATTGAAGAGCTGAAGAGTCTTAAACCGGTTAGGGTAAGAAGACACTTTCCAATTAAGTGTTTTGTGTGTTGCTTGGGTTGCGTAGATGTAATTTTTTGTTCTAGGTTCCAGACTTCCAGTCATTGTTCAATGCAATTTTGGTTCCATAATGAGACATTGAGACCAAGTTAAATGTTCCTAGTTAACCTTTTCTATATTTACACATCCAATTCTTGTGTAGTTCAGTTTGATAATGTTGATCTTTAGCGGCAACTGACTGGTGGAGTTCATGGTTCACCAGTCCGGTTTAAAAATGTTTAACTTATGTTCCTTAAGTAGTTGGGTCCTAAGCTTTTCGGGGTTGAGCGATTCTACAAATACAAGTGATGCATGACAAGGTTTTCGGGTGTACAAGGGTTCCCCCCTTTTTTGGCGCTCATAATGAATTTTATTTACTACTGAAAGAAAGTGAACTTTAAAGAAGGGTCCATGAAGAGTAAAGGAAGTGAAAGAATGGGGCAATAGCGAAAAAAAGGATGCCTGAATGCTGCAATGGCACAAGGCCTTGATCTCAAATCAAGGTATTAACTCTGAATTCCAGTGATGGGATTACATCAGTTTAATAGAACATAACTCCCTAATTATTAGATACCAAGGAAAGTCCCCCTCCCCTTGTATTTAAGATAGAAAACTATTATACTTAGGAAACTTAGATACAGAATAATCTACCTACTATCAATGTTCGAAAAAGCTAAAAGCGGTACGACGCGTTTTTCTCCGGACGAGGCGAGGCGTAAGCCTCGATTTGAAAACCTAAAAGTCTCCAAAAAATTATAAAAAAATGCTAATAAAATCATAAAATAATCCATCATTATAATAAAGGTCATAAAAGACGTAAATAACCAACGTCACCTTAATGTATCATTACAAAACATTAAAACAACATAATATCATCAACTACTTGTATAGTGATCATCCATCACTATATAAATAGTGTATCATTCGTATCCAGCGGCCTGAAAAATGGAACATATTAAATTATAAGAACATATTTTTAAATGAAGTGAATAACATTATATATTATATTATACATTTTAATTTTGTTAGAACTTGTGGCTCATATGATGTGTATGAGAGAGAGGTAGGTACTGAGAAGTTCTTGTAATGCAGAGTGAGGGAAGCGAAGCGACCGAACGAAGACAGAATTTGGTGAGAGAGAAAGAGAACCTGGTGGGTGGTCGAAGTCGCACGAAGAACCTGCTTGGCCTTGCCTCTCTTCAATTAATAAATCTGTCGGCTTGAATTGAAGAATTGAACATATTTAGGTTTTTTTTAAAATTCAAATCATGGCCTACGCCGCGTTTCGCCTTGATACGCCTTGAGGCGAAACGCGGCGTAAACCTCAGCCAAATGAGGCGCAAGCCTCTGTATTTCCTTTTGAGGCGTAAGCCTCGCTATAGCAAATTGTCGCCTCGCTTTGAGACACGCCTCGAGGCGTGCATCTCGAACGCAATTTCGAACCATGCCTGCTATGACTAAAATGTATAATTCAGTTACACCTAAATACCTGATTTATTTATAAATAATAATATAAAAAGGTTTTAGCACTGGTGTATCCTAAATGTACTCCATTTTATTTGAAGTATCCCAATGGTGCTATTGTTTGGTTAAAGACAATCCATGAGCTACAGGCAGGAGCTACCTCGAGACATGAATATTCTTTTCTATCATTATATCAAAATACTTCGATCGGTACACGCAAGATATAGGCCAATTCGGCAGCTTTTTGTTTTAATTAAACTCTTGCAATTTCCATTAGTTTTCTTGCCTGTTCCTCATCATTCATTTTTCTTTAAAGCCCTGAATTTTGGTTTGTTTAGGGATTTTGGGATGGTTTTGGGATGGGTACTCTTGGTTTTGTGATGGAAATGGGGTTGACTGAATATTTTGCAGGGTTAATTTGATTTTGGGTGGCTATAGAATGAGCAAAAATGTCTGGGCAGTAGGTTTTGATGGTAGGATTATAGGTCTTGATGAAGGGTAGAGTTGGGGTAAAAGCAAATGATATCATAGAAGTATGTGATTCCCCATCCCAAACCTTTGAGGAGATCAAAGGAAGGAAAGAACTCAATCCTTTGAAAAATAAATATCCAAGGGCTAGCTTGAAATGACAACATTATGAGTAGGATTCACATCCCATATTTGCTTTTAGCGGATTCGGCCCAAAGAGAATCGCCACAACGTTTTACCCTGAAGGGAATGATTTTTCTATACAAAAATTTCCTCCCTAAACCTCCTTTATAGGGCTAGAAGCAGTTAGGGGTGATCCTTTCCTTCATTGGTATTGCTTAAAAGAAACCAATACACAATACCCTCAAGAGATCCTAACAGGTAGCTTTAGAAGTGACGTATTGTATATTGGAATGTTTGGAACAAGTCTGTAGTCTATACAAGCGTGCTTGTGAAGGTGTTGCCATGTTGCAGTTGTAACTTCTCTGTTTTTGACGTCTGGAATTTTAGTGTTCTGCATATGACTATAACTTGTATCTGCATTTGTTTTTTGTATGCTGCTCGCAGATATTCTTGATTAAAAATGCGATGCTTTTAATGATGTTTTGTTTCTTTCCCCAGCCTTTTTTGTGTTTCAATTTATGATTAACCTTTTTATCTTTTCCTTGCTCAGGTTGAATTGGAGAAGTTACGACTTCTTTGTGAGAGAATTATCAAACGAGAGAAACTAAAGGTTTGCTTTTTTATTTCCGTCTTGTTTTCTCTTTGATGGAATGTTCACTTATCTTATGACTACTCTCTTATCCCCCTATTTTCCAATTTCTGTCTTGTATAGGTGTTTTTTTCCTCTCTCCACTATTGGGAGACGAGGGAATTATTTTTAAGGTTTTTTTGGGGGAGGGGGAGGGGGAGGGGGAGGGGGGACAGAGGTTTAGGGTTATACTGAAATATACTTATCTTTGTATATAGAAGAAGGTTTGATTTTATCTGGCATTTGCTTGTTTGGATATGGTCACTTGTAGTTACTTTTGGTACTGGTTTTTAGCTGTGTTGTCAGCTTTGCATGATGTTTACTGATTTAATCTTGAAGTCGGCAATTTCGGGACTAGCTTTATAACTAAGGCTTCTTTTGAAAGTTACCAATTTGCTTTTTTCTAGTTTTTGTAATAGGTTTCAGGCTTTTACTCTCGTGATGCATATATACTCTTGTGCATAACTGTTTGGTTACGGTTAAGATGCCCTGTCATACTTTACGTGCTATATTCTTGTGCCGCTTATGTGTGTGGTATTAATAATCTAGCACTCCTGAGTTCAGTTTTCATCTTTTCTATTCTTCTTTCTGTAGATTAATTATATTACTCCCTCTGTTCCATAATAAGTGATGTTTTAGGTGATTTCATTTGTCTCAAATTATTTGATGTTTTAGAAAATCTAGGAGCATTAATTACAATATTTTCAAAATTACCCTTCATTACTCCTACTTCAATACCCAGTTGTTTTTAACTCTCTCTCTCTCCTTATTAACACAAAGGGTATTACAGACAAATGATACTATATTTAATGCTATACAATCATTTCCCTAATGGTTGTGTCCAACTCTAAAACATCACTTATTATGGGATGGAAGGAGTATTAGTTTTAGCATTAGGTTTGTATCCTTATTATCATATTTGAATAACGGTAGGAGGTAGTTTTACTTGGCGTTCCAAGTTTATTTGGTCTCCCAGTCTTAAGTTTTCTATATAGGTATTTTAATCGCACAAGTTTAATAGAATTGAATTGTTATTGATTGATATTAAAACTTTGAACCTTTTATTTTAATAGAATTGAATTAATGATTTGACATTAAAGCTTTGAGCTTTTCTGGTAGTTGTTGATGAATCTTTTATATTATTGACAATTAATCTAAAATTGCTCTCTCTCTCTCTCTCTCTCTTAAAAAGTGATCTCTAACTTAGTATTAGAAAGCAGTCTTGTTGCACTTTTGTCAAACAAGTTATCAATAAGCTTAACTTATTTCTTAAGAGAAATTATTAAGTTACTGAGGTTTGCTGAATTACCATTTTAGCTTTATCCTAGGAAATGCTGTAGTGTTGTTTTTGGAAAAGAAATAGGAGCTTTTGGGACAATTTAGTTTCCCTTTCCTATTCTGTTATATTTAATTTTTTAAAAAAAATTACAACACATCGTATCCTCTCATTCTTTCTCTATAAAGTGATGATTCCCAGCCATCATAGTTCTTATGTGAATGGCTGTATGTTTCCATGACTGGGGTTGTCCCAAGTGTTATATCCACATCTATATTATAAAGGAAGAGGGGGAGCAGTTATCTTCTAGGAAAGCTGTGTAATTGCTTATTGTTAAGAAAAGTTAATTACCATGTTTAGTACCAAAAAACAGAATAGTTGACAGTTATAATTTCAGCCGTTTTTTTCTTTTCACTACGCTCCTTCATCCCCCATCCCTATTTTCTCTTCATTTTATGTTTTTATTAGTTTTTGAAATTTAAATTTCAAACATATTTATCATTTGGTGAAGCTATCACGTGTGTGCGTGCAGACTAGTTAATATTATCCCTTTTGGTTTGTATGATCTACTTTGGGAGTTTCATTGTGCTTCCTTTTCATTTTATTGAATCTTTTTTGGCTGGAATAATTAGCTTTCCCATTTGAAGGGAAAGATTATGGTGGTATTTTTACTATCTACTCATGTTTGCGGGGCTGCCAGTATTTCTCTCTGTCTTGGTTTTCTGTATGTATTTATGTTAAGCAATTCTTCTTGTGCTATTTGTTACCATTTTATTGGGCTCGTATCTGCCGAGGAAAAGAAAAATTATTTGTCTAGTATATGATCTTGTCTTATTCTTTGTTTCTTGATGTTGCAGCGTGAATTGGTTCTTTGCTCGCATGACATACTTGCTTCAAATAGAGACGCTGTTTCTTTGTCAGCAGTTGCTTGTAGTTCTTTCTTCCCACCTGAAGTTAGTTCTGAATCTGCTACGACCTCACTGAAAGGTTATACAGATGGTTACAAGTCAGGCAGTGAAGCAATACAAAGATCAGATGACATAACAGTAGATAGCGCAGTTGCTGGTAAGCGTCGTATTAAATTTCCCGTGCCAATGGACAATGACCAAAAAACAGATGATAGCTCTACATCCCAACAACTTTTCACGCCAAAACCTTCAGATAGGGCATCATTTTCTGGGAAGCAGATTCCGCATAGACCTCCATCTGTAGCATCATGGAGCTATTCAGGTGATGGAGAAAAGCAGTCGAAGTATAGAAAGGTAAATAAGTTATTTACATCATTGATTAGTTCATTTCTTTTAATTTAAGAGTTGACCGATCCTTGTAAATAACAGCATACTGAAACCTTTGAAAAGGAGCTGGTAATGACGTCAGATCAAGCATCTATGAGGAACCAGCGATTACCTAAAGGATTTGTTTATGTTCCTATACGCTGCCTTTCGAACGAGAAGGAAACAGTCCCTGATGCATTTTCTCAGGAACAACTGAAACGTGATGGGTAGAGCTACATATGCTTCTGAGATTTATATTAACCTGTTGGAGGCCGACAACTTCGGATACATGTTTCGGCCTAAGCACTACCACATTTTACTGATTACAAAAGAAATGGCATCATTAATTCCTAGATAGGTCTGAGCTTCTGCATTCTCACTAGAGGTCCATGTTCGAAAGTTTTGGCGTCCTTGTTGTATATTCCCTGTGAGAGTGAACTGTACATTAGGTTAGGTTTTGTTCCCATTGCATGTATCTCAGGTGGCTCAAATTGCTTTTCTTGGTTCTTTTTCTTTTCCCCTTTTTGGTGAAGGCAAAACAGAAGCTCTGCTTCTTGTAATTGTATACGAGAGTTAGAAGGTATTGCCTACTGTGCGGGCTCTGTAAAGTTGATGTATATATCCTTACAGTATCGACGTTCAAAGCAATTGGCCCAGCATCTGATTGATAAAAAGATCATTTTAAGTTATTTGTCAATTGATTGCTCTTTACAGTTTTCTGATGCTATTTAATCCTACCAAGTAGGTTCTTCTAATTATTATTTTTGTTTTTCCTTTGGTTATGATTAATGTGTTCCTTTTCTTTGTGTTGGATTTTCCTTTGATGGCATCTTGCTTTAATTGGCCTGCAGAATTCTCTCTTTTTACTTCTTTTTTTAAAAAAAATAAAGTTTTAAGAGGCTTGCTCCGACATTTTGCTTGATTATAATTATTTTGTTTGTATTTCTTTTATTCTACTGAGATGTGTTTTATTTTGCGCTGAAGCTTTTGTATGTTTTAGGATAGTGTCTTGCAAGGAAACAAAGGTTTTTCGGTAGACTAGTGTCAGCCCCCCCCCCCCCCCCCCCCCCCCGGCGTCTTTTTTTCTTGCCCTTTATTTCTCATACTGGGAAGACTTCACCTTGAAAATAAGAGCTTCTGGTATCACGTGCTTGTCGACGGACTGCGGCAGCTTGTTTTTCTGGACAACCTGGTAGTGTTCTGGATGTACCGTAGGTATGGCCTCTAATCTCTAGTATCTGCTGCACATTTCATTTTTCAGAAAAATAGAAGCAAAGCTAAATTGTTTGGTTGTGCTTGTTAGTGTTGGTTTCTTCTTCTTCTTCTTCGTGGAATGGTTGTCCTATTGTTGTGGCTGGTGTATTGAAACATTTAGCCTTTTTGTTAGTGTGCTTTTTGCAGTTTCCTTCACCACATCAACATTTGAAGTTTTCTCCAAAAACCTTGAATGAGTGTGAAGCTGCAAAACCATAGTGCTCCGTCAAGTTTACAAAATATCGAGGGCATGAATTTGTTGGATCTCACGAGGTAGTTAAATATGTTTTTTCATGACCATTTGAACACAAGGGATTTCTTGTTTGACGGGGATGAAAGGCCAACCAAGATCGGATATAGCTGGTTTCCGCGAAATTTATTTCAGTAGAGTGTTGATGTCGATGACCCTAAGGGGGACAAGATCACAAGTTATCTTTAGAGAATTGAGATCTCCTTGATGCCGTTGAATGGAGCACTTTGCATAAAGAGCGGTAAGCCTTACCCGGATCAAGTTTTATGACATTGAACTGAATTTTTGTTATGGCAATTGATTTGTCAGGCATTGCATCCTCCAGACATATCCCAGCCAAACCACACTCGAAAACCCCGTTCGCATCATCCGTTTGGTTTCCTCATCTCTTATTTATCAGTTCTTTTCCAAGTGTTGAGTTTGGTTTCCTCGTCTCTTATTTATCAGTTCTTTTCTAAGTGTTGATTTTGCGGCAGATTCTTATGCTAGGGTTGGATTGGAGTAATGAATGTAGGAATGGAATGACTCATTCCTATGGAATTTCAAAAAATTGTGTTTGGTTGCAATCGGAATGGATTGAATCATTCTTATTTCTCCCAAATTTATGAATTTTATTTTTTGGGGAGAGAGAGTATGGAATAACTCGTTCCAACTAGAATGAAATGAATCATTCCATTCCTTCAATCTAAACGTAGCATTAGTTGTCAAAGAAACATTATCGCCACCACTGATTCGATTATTTAGTCTCCAACTCCAGATGCCATATAAGAATGGGTTAGGGTTATGAACTTATAATCTATAATCTGATGATCGAGTCGATTCCATGATTATAAGTTCATTATATATCGGACCAGACCGGAATAGAGCTTCCATCTTTACGAATCAAAGCGCAGGAAGTTAGAACAAATTATTCCATTAAAAAATGAAAAATATATTAGCAGGTGGTATATCCAAACTTTCACTTTGGGCCCCTTTTCCCGGTTAATGCTTAGGTTAGGCCTGGGGATTCTTAGTCTCACCTCCTCTGTTGAAACCATGATTATTAGTGATGTAGATTGGTGGCAGATTCATCCCAAAGCTATCTAGTAGTTGTTTGGTACTAGTTTGTTATGGTGCTGGTAGACCTGACAATTTAAGTTGAAACTCATATAGTTAACCAAAACCACTTGGATATATTGGGTTGATTAAGTAGTTTTTAAGTGATAAGTCGGTTTGGTTTTGGACCTATATTATTATTACAAATATGGGTTGGATCTAGTTTAACTAGTTTTGACCAATATTAGTCTATAATAGTTTTTTGCACTTTGAAGAGCTAATACATTAACATGTATGCATTATTACACTACATTCTTATATAACACATATAAATTAATATACATATTACATACTTTTGTATATAAAAATTATTTCACTAATTATGAAAGTAATCCATAATAAACACTTTTAGTGTAACGAACTACTAATTTAAATAATTAATATATCCTCTCTTAATTAATTAAAATAACTCATTTAAATTATACAATTTATATTATATAATAAAAAAAAATTCCTCCTTCTCTCCATAAATTATTTATATTATATTATATAATTTAATTTAATTTTCTCCACCCCACCCCCACCCCCCCACCCCCCACCCCCAAGCCTACCCTTCACCCCCAAAATAATTAATATTTATTGATTATGTATACACTTCCACTCCCCCCCCCCACCCCCACCCCCACCCCCAACCCCAAAAATAATATTTATTGAATATGTTTACACCCCCACCTCGCCTCCCGCTCCCCGCCCCACCCAAAAAATAATATTTATTGATTATGTATACACCCCCACGTCGTCCACCCCCCGCCCCCACCCCTACCCCCCAAATAAAAAATATTATTTATTGATTATGTATACACTCCCCCGCCCCCGCCTCCACCCCCCTCCCCAAAAAATAAAATAAAATTCCTGATTATATATACACTCCAAAAAAAATAATATTTACTGATTATTGTAATAAAATTCTCAATAATTTCATTAATTTTAATTAACATAATAATTATTAATGTAATTTTTTTTGAAAGTGCCTATAATCAAAAAATTAATATTTTTAATACTTAAATTAATCACATCAATTAAAATTTTTAATTTCAAACTTGGGTCTAAAAAATTAAAATAAGACTCTTTTAGTATAACAGAAATTAAGATTTTAGTGAAACTATAATTTGAAAAATAGGTCGACTAGGATTCGATCCATAACCATTTAAATCCAAGTCACATAACCCATATTAAATATAGGTAATATAGTTTTGGTTCCAAAACCAACCCAAACCTATTTTATGTAAATCAAACCAACCCAAACCTATTTTTTGCCAGGTCTAAGTGCTGGATAACAGCATCTCGATCTGATCAAATTTTTAAAGGTAATTACTTGTTCAAAATTCTATAACATGGTTTTAAGCTAGTGGTGCACAACAGGCCGGCCTGGTCTGGTCCGGCCTGGGCCTGCCAGGCTTTGGCCGTTGACCAGGCCAGGCCAGGCCTTGACTTTTGGGCCTTCAGGCCAGGCCAGGCCAGGCCTCGACCCCCAAACCATGGCCTGATGAGGCCTGTAGGCCAGGCCAGGCCAGGCCTTGGGCCAGGCCCAGGCTGGTCTGGTTCAGCACTTATAAAAAAAAAAAATTTACAATATTAACTAACTAATAATAAATAACTAACTAACTTATATTAATAATATTAATAATAACATTAATAATAACTATTAATAACTATTATTAATGTTATATTATTAATAACTATTAATAATATTAATATTATATACCTGTTATATTAATAATATGCTATGCAATATTAACTAACTTATGAATATTAACTAACTTATGAATATTAAATAAACCACGTAGTATATTAATATTAAAATTTAATAAACTAACTTATTAATATTAATAAACTAACTCATATATTAATATATGAATGATTAAATGTATTAATTAAATGTACTTGTAATAAAATTTTGTAAAAATGATGCAAAATTTTTGATATTTATTTTATTTTAACATTCTACTACATACCAATATAAGTTGAATGATTAGAACAAAAATAAATATATTTCTCTTAAATTAAAAGAAAATATAATTTAGATGTAACTGAATATAAAATAAATTGATTTCCTAAATATATGTATAGTTGTTTATTATACACTTCGTAGAAAATACTGTAGATTACACTTTTATTTTTTGAATATAAAGTTAATTTCATTGAAATAACTAACAACTAAGTAACTAACTTATTATTAATATTAACTATCAACTATGTATAGTTGTTTACTATCAACTAAGTAACTAACTTATTATTAATATTAAATATACTAACTAGTTATATTCATTGAAGATGTATATTAATTAAATGTATCTACAAAAAATCAAGAATGAATAATTAAAATTTTAAACTTTATTGATGTATTAATTAAAACTAATGTATTATAATTTATAAACTACAATAATGAGTAAGTAAAAATTTATACTTTATTGATGAATAATTATAAATTTAAAGTTCAAAAATTATAAAATCATAAATTTAAATTATAAAATCATAAATTATATCTCAAGTATTATTTCCAATTAGTTTTCTAATTGCTTTATAGAATTTTTATTTAAATTGGTACAACAGAATACCTGAAAAATAACCAAAATCATAAATTTTAAACTTTATTGATGTATTAATTAACTAACTTATGAATATTAACTAACTTATGAATATTAAATAAACTAAGTGGTATATTAATATTAAAATTTAATCAATTAACTTATTAATATTAATAAACTAACTCATATAGTAATATTAAAATTTAATCAACTAACTTATTAATATTAAATAAACTAGCTAATATATTAATTAAATGTACTTGCAAGAAATCAAGAATGAATAATTAAAATTTTAAACTTTATTGATGTATTAATTAACTAACTTATGAATATTAAATAAACTAAGTGGTATATTAATATTAAAATTTAATCAATTAACTTATTAATATTAATAAACTAACTCATATATTAATATTAAAATTTAATCAACTAACTTATTAATATTAAATAAACTAGCTAATATGTTAATTAAATGTACTTGTAAGAAATCAAGAATGAATAATTAAAATTTTAAACTTTATTGATGTATTAATTAAAACTAATATATTATAGTTTAGCAATTACAATAATGAATAAGTTAAAATTTATTGTTTATTGATGAATAATTATAAATTTAAAGTATAAAAAATACAAATAATTGGATAAAAAAAACATGCAAGGTCTCAGGTTAGGCCAGGCCAGGCCAGGCCTCAGGCCAGGCCCAGCCAGGCCAGGCCAGGCCCCAGGCCAGGCCAGACCAGACTTTTTTTCAGGCCAGGCCAGGCCAGATTTTTGCCTAAAAAAAGCGGCCTTTTCAAGCCTTCTAGGCCAGGCCTGATCGGACCGGGCTTTGACCAGGCCAGGCTTTGACCAGGCCGGGCCCAGGCCGGACCAAGGCCAGGCCGCAGGCCTCGGGCCTTTTGTGCACCACTATTTTAAGCTATTTTGAATTAATCTTCCAGGTAACAAATTCAAACTAGGAATTTCTTGGTAACAACAGGACTGAAATGCCATACTCACCTTTGATTTCTACTTGTTTTGCAAACTCTCATTTAATATATACAATATGTCCAAAAGGATCCGATCTAGTTTTTTTTTATAAATAAAATATGAAAAAAAGGGAGGAAATAAAAAATAGAAATAGAGTAAGTAAAAATTTATTATTAGAAGAAAGCATAATCACAAAATGAAAAAGGAAAGAAAGGCAATTGAAAATAAAAAGCAGAACATGAAAATGAAATTGATGGGAAAAAATAAAAATAAAAATAAAAAGAGCAAATGAAACGGGGCATGGAATGAGAAAATAAAAGTAATTTTTTTATAAAAGAAGAATAAATATTAAAAAACGAAAGCAAAAATAGAAAAAGAAGAAGAAAGAGGGAGCAAAATGTTTTAAAAAATTAAACAACAGAATAGATTGAGATCAACAATTATCATTATAAGCATCATCCCCTAATTCCTTATATGTATGTATATATACGAGTACTGATGCATAACTAACGTTGTCATTCTTATAATAGATCGCGAGTGTCCATCCAATGATCCAATATGTATATATATATATATATATATATATATATATATATATATATATATATATATATATATATATATATATATATGCTAAAATATATTATATTATATCAGGACACATACTACATATTTTTGTTCAAAAAATCAATTTGGTTAATTTTTTTGACGAAATACTCCATCTGTTCTAAAATTAGAGATACAATTTGACTTTTGAGGTTAAACGAAAACATATTAAACTTTAAATTGATGTGAATTTATCTAGTTTTAATTGATACAATAATTATAATGGTATAATATATAACAAAAACTATTAATCACAAAATTTATTTTATTATAAACTTTTATGAGTTGTATCAATTTTAAAATTTAATATATCGTCGTTTGACTTTAAAAGTCAAATTATATTTTTAATTTTAAAACGGAAGTAGTATTAGCTCGGGTTCTTTTTCCACAACTTTACATCTTGAGAAGAGAAGTTTGCCAAAAATATAACAAGGATTAATATTCCTATCTTAGGTGCTGTTTGTTTACATCTGATTGCCTCTTAATGAACTGCCTCTTATTCGCTAAGAGACATGATGCTGTTTGTTTGTTTTTTGTTACCTCTGAATGCCTCTTAATCGGTAAGACAGAAAATAAAATCTTAATAATTAAGAAGTACCTCTTAATGAAATTTTTTTGATAATTTTTTTTTATATAAATATATTCAACAATATTATTCACTCATTTTTATTAAATTGAATATTTAAAATTATTAAATAAAAATTTATCATTTAAAATAGTAAAATAGTGTCATTAAGAGACAACTTACTATCAAACAGTTTTTAAGATTCAGACCTCATAACCATTCAAATGATCTAATTTATTAAGACATCATAATTATTCAGATCTTAATCGCCAGATTTATCAAACACAACCTAAAGGCTATGGATTAATATTCCAAAATATAGCCTAAGATATACTTTTGCATTGAAGTATTAAAAAGTGCTTAGCATGAAGTTTATTTTAGAATAAGTTGATCAATTGATCAATAAAATAATGACACGTAGACAAGGCTGTATGAGTTCAGTATTCTATTAGTCAATTGATAAATTTACCAAAAAAATAAAAATAATGCTACTATCACATTAATATAGATTATATAATGTTCACATACACATTTGTGGGTTTTATATGTGAGACGGAGTCCACAATATGCATGTATTGCATGTATGTAGATGAGTATGATGTGATCTATATTTATGTGATAGAATCATTGTTAGAAAACATAATTTCATACTAACCGATCCGAAGTATTAACTCGTAACAGCAGTGAATCTGAGAATTAGGAGGTGCAGTACTTTATTAGCTTAAGTTCTCATCAAACTTTCAAGTACATAGAGAAGGATCCCTTAATTAAAGCACAAGATACTTGTACCCGATTCATACGTTCGCCAGTAAAGAATTTAAGAAGTACGATCCCATTGAATTCAGTAGAAACCGATATGGAATTAGCTGAATTGCGGGCAATTTTTGGACCTGGAGTTGCCGGCGCCGTGTTCGGCGCTGGCTGGTGGTTTTGGGTCGACGCCGTCGTTTGCAGCTCCGTTAAAGTCTCCTTCCTCCATTACCTTCCTGGTAAATCCCTCTTTCATCTTCTCTCCTCTTCCGATATGAGGTTGCATCTGATATTGAGTTCTGATTTTTAAATTTATTTTTTCAGACATATTTTTAACATTTGCTAGAATTGCAGTAGTAGTAGCATGATTGTGCTAAATCTACCTAAAATATACTACATAATTAGCATGTTTGTAACTTTATATAGTATAAAAATAGTAATGTATCTGTAGTTTTTGAATGTACTAAAAAGGAAAATGTATTTATAGAACGGAAGGAGTTATTAGAATTGAAGATTGGTGGTGTTTTGTGTAGGTATATTTGCATCTTTAGCAGCTTTGATGTTTAATTGCGTTAGAAGAGAGGACATTGACTATTATCCCTATGAGGAAGGCGAGTGGAGGTCAGTCTGTATTTCTACTATTTCACTTCATGAGGTTTTAACATTTTCCCACTTAACCACTTGTTTAAAAACCTACACTTAAATACTTGAGGTTTTAAGGTGGAGTGAAAAAGTGATTTCGTGTTAGCGCCGTGAATTTAAATGGCTAAAGACATATTTGCCCTTCATATATAAATTGAAAATGATAGAAATGTGGCTCAATTGTGTGGTGCGATCTAGGGTTTGGAGAGAGTGAAATTAGGCGATTTCATGGCAATTTTGGGTTTCCATCAAATTTTCTTCAAATTTGAGTGGATTGCATTGTGATTTAGGGGGTTCTTGAGGTTTTAGACTCGATCCAGTGAGTTAGGTGGTAAAAATTGATTCTTGGAGCTGAGTAGTTGGTACGAGGAGCTTTTTGTTCTCACCCTATATCAAGCTCACAGCCTACCAGAACCAACATCAAGAACAAACTAGCCTCGAGGAAGTGAATATCCAAGGGCATATTAGTTTCACCAAAAAAGACTGGAAGAGAGGATTAAGGCTTTGATTTTGTCCTTGGGTCACTTATGACTTTTGATAGTCTAGTATTATCTAAATGTTGACTGCTGCTACATTTGGTATTTTTGATATAGTTGCTATTTTTTGGTATAGTTTGATATGGCCAGATAAGTAGTTTTAGGTACAATTTCATATGATCAATTTAGTATTTTTGTTATAGTTGATATGACAGTATTTTGGGTATAGTTTGATATGGTCAAATATTTGGATATAATAAGTCTTCTAGTACATTTTGGTATTTTTGGCCAAACATTTGATATGTAAAGTATTGTGACCAAACTTTTGGTTAATTGAATGAAGTTCATGTTTTTTTTGTCAATGGTATCTTCTTTATTTTTAGAAACTGGATGTTGTTGTTTGTTTGCCCAAGTCAATTCTTTATCATTTTCACTTGTGCACATGTTGAAAATTGAAAGATATAGAATAACAGAAAATAGGATTCCATTGTAGAGTTTTTTCACAAAACAAGCTAACACAAAACACGTCTCTATATCAGCACTTAAATCGTAGAGTAATGACTTAACGATCGTAGAGTCATTACTCATTACTTAGATCGTAGAGCTTAGAGTGACTCCAGTATTTACTATAGCAGAGCTATTCTACTATCGCAGAGCTACTATACTATTGTAGCACTTATTATTATTATTATTTTGCAAATTTGTATACTCTAATACTTTATTTTCAATATTTAAATAAATATTTTTAACAAAAATCATTTACGGAAATAAAGTTAATATAAGAACATATCTGTAACCATGTCCACAGTAGACACTAAATATTACCAAATATTCAGAAAGTATGTTAGACTTGAGAAGCTTTTAGGTTGGACTAAATTGATGAACACAATAATTGAATTTTATTTCATAAACATTATAATCACAATTTATATGTTTACAATTGCATACCCATACAATAACTTAATAACTCAAGCAATTACAAATAAGACAATATTTCAATTTTTCTGTGTAGAAACTTACAAGGGGCATATCCCAGGTAATTAAAAAAAATATCTTGATACAATATCTTAATAACTCAACAAACTACAAATAAAATAATATTTCAGTTTTTCTGTGTAGAAAAAACTTCACCATATGGCTTCAGCACAAACAACTCTGTCCTGTATAAAATCAACCCCAACTCTCACTACTCAATCTTAACTTTCTCTAGCCACAAACCCTACGCCAAAGTAACCAATAAAATTGCTCTAGTTGAAGAAATTAGGGAATACAATTTGGGTTCCTTCCATTTTCCCTCATGCGTTCCATTCCCTCACTGTGTTCATTAGTGTCGGTCATTGTCCCACTTTAGGTTGTAGAAAGCAAGCACCATGCCCAAAAGTTTCAGTCATCGCATACAAAATACAACTTGCCCTTCGATAGTTTGTTCGAGTTGACAATTCTTATAGATGCCTTCTTTCCACATCTACATACCTTAGGTATGTAGCGAATGTCACCATTATTCCATCTTACATTATTGCTTAACGAAGACATGACTCCTAATTCATATAAACAGGAGAAAGAAGGGATGAGACATTTTAACAAACACCTTGTGGGCAACTTTTAAATTGAATAACAACAATAAATTTTTTAAAATAAAGTAAAGCTAGAGAAGAAATTAGTTGATTTACATACTTTACTTGTGAATATGATGAATTAATATCATTGAACAAAGCTAGAGACAAACTTCAAATGTTCTAAATGGTAGAAAAGAGCCGTTAAGGGTGAACAAATGTAAGGAAGTGAGAGTTTTATAGCCAATGTATATGGTGGGGGCATATTGGACAAATTCCAGCTTTATTTGACCGTTAGAACCATGCTTCACGCTCTTAAGGCAAGTTACCTACATGCACAATTAGTTTGGAAGGAAAATGTAACTTTTTCACTTCACATCAAAACCTCGGGTGTTTAAGTGTAGCTTTCTATACAACATGTGGTTAAGTGGGAAAATGGTAAAACCTCAAGTGGTGAAGTAATATTTACCCAACTAATAAGTACATAGAGAAGGATCCCTTAATTAAAGCACAAGATACTTATACCCGATTCATACGTTCGCCAATAAAGAATTTAAGAAGTACGATCTCATTGAATTCAGTAGAAAGAAACAGATATGGAATTAGCTGAATTGTGGGCAATTTTTGGACCTGGAGTTTCCGGCGCCGTGTTCGGTTTTGGGTCAACGCCGTCGTTTGCAGCTCTGTTAAGGTCTCCTTCCTCCATTACCTTCCTGGTAAACCCCTCTTTCATCTTCTCTCCTCTTCCGATATGAGGTTGGATCTGATATTGAGTTATGTTTTTAATTTATTCTTTCAGACATATTTTTAACATTTGCTAGAATTGCAGTACTAGTGACATGATTGTACTAAATCTACCTAAAATATACTACATAATTGGCATGTTAGTAACTTTATGTAACTTTATATAGTATAAAAATAGAAATGTATCTGTAGTTTTTGAATGGACTAAAAAGGAAAATGTATTTCTAATTTAGGAACGGAAGGAGTGATTAGAATTGATGATTGGTGGTGTTTTTGATTTGTTTAGGTATATTTGCATCTTTAGCAGCTTTGATGTTTAATTGCGTTAGAAGAGAGGACATTGACTATTCTCCCTATGGGAAGGCGAGTGGAGGTCAGTCTGTATTTCCACTATTTTAGGGAGCTGAATAGCTGATATTTCCAGAGCAAATATTATGTTGAACACACAATTGTACTGTGTGTACTGATAATTGTACTAGGCGCTGGATGAGGAAAATTTGCTCTGGAACTATCACTTCCCCAAATTTATGGTGTTTTGTGCTTATATGTATATATTTATATAGTTGAAGCTGGGTTTATTTATGTTGAGTTAAAAAGTTTTCATTTTGATTGCTTAATATGGATGTTGAATTGACATTGTTCTTTATACGATCAAGGGTTGCGATCTTCCTCAACACTTACAGTTTATGGTTGTCTGTATAGCTACCTCTGTCCCATAATAGCAGTCTGTTTCAAAAGTCTCACTTTTTGAGAAATAATTGACTTTTAACATAATCAAGGTAAAGAAAGCAACTTACTCATTTGTTCATTAGTTCCGATTCTCATATTGGGAAGTCTGGCAACTCTCTCACTTCAGGAGGGAGTTAGTCCGTAGTTTTGAAATTTGCTGAATGCCCAAGTGAAGACCCCTATTATTATTCTTTTCTTTTTTCTCTTTTACACTTTCATCTCCTGCTTTTAAATATTGGTAGCCTATTGGCGCTGTCCTTCGTTTCATCATTAACAAAATGGAGGTAGGTATTCAACTGTAGTTGCAATTTGTTACCTCTTTTTTTGCTGTTAAATTTTGCTTGGATGACTTGGTTCTAATTGTTCTTCTAGTTTATGTGTTGTTTTGGAGAGTCCTGATTACTAGCTATGCGATGCTGAGGTCGTGGTTTATGCAGTGCTCATGAACTATAAACCATGGTATATATAGAGAGAGAGAGACGGTCTATTCTTTGTATATGTTGGAGAATTGGCGTTGTTCCTGATTTGGTGTATAAAAACGATGAATACATGAAATTGAAATACTGGTAGAAACTCTTGGCTTTTTTGTGATTTATCTGTTAAATGATTCAATTGTAAGTGTAGATATAATAGCTAATATTTGTTCTTATGTCATATTGGGGTCTCAAATATATTTTTATATATTTGTATGCTGTCCGGTTCTTGTAGTGTTTGTGACCTACTCTTGCAGAAATTTTTATGTTGGTGTCTTTGCGTGGTCGTGGCCATCTTTGTTGTCTTTGTCCGTGGGTATTGTGTTTTTTGTTTATCCACACACTAATTGTTTTTTTCTTTTCCATTTTTAAGACCTGAAACACATAATGTATTAGATTCTGTATGTTACGTTGTGATCCGCATAACACTTGGACCTTGGTTGTTGGTTAGCTTCACAATTGAATGGCATCGTACTCTCAATTGAAGTTTCATTCTTAATGGTGTGTGTTTATGTTGGGAACTTTTGACCCATTAGACACTTAGTTGATTGTAGAATTCACAATTCAATGGCGTCAAACTTTTAATTGAAGATTCACACATGCTTTACTATTAATAGTTGTTTGGAATCTTATACACATACCAAATTATCACACATGTTTCAATGTAGAACTGAGGTACAATCCCCCTTAAAGTTTTGATGTCTACGTCAAGCCCAAACACATAGTCAAACATAAACCATAATCTTTGTATCTCTAGCCAGTGTGGTACAATATTAGCGTCCTTCATGTCCTCATCTCTGGTAATACCATCCATCTTTGTATTCTCACATCCAGCAACTAAATCGGATGATCCGGCTTGAGCTTTCGAGAGTTGGCTCTGACTCCATATGTAACAACCAGGTCAAATATCTAGTCCAAATTAAATCATAACTTACCAAGATCCAATCTATTGTCTCAATAGTTTTTTCTTGAGTCATGTTAGCCTAACACAGTCATAACTGAAAGTGCTATTAGTGGTAGTTTCAAATTTATATACATATCCATTCCTGTCCAAGGCATGAATGTTAAGATTTCAGCTAAAAACTAGCATAAAAAAAATATCCCTCATGTTTTGATGTGGAACTGGATGTTACACTTGCATCATCTTTTAGCCACGTGTCTATAGTGCTTTACCAGAGAATCCGCTTAGCGTCGTTTTTACCCTTTTCCATACATTGAGGAATTACTTATATTTTCACGTATGTTTCCATGTGTCATGCTCTGACTTAGCTGATGGTGTTATCGCACTGTTCTACTAGCCAAACCAACTAAGCTTGTTCAGGCTTGAGCTCTGCTCATCTAGGAATAATCGAAAGTTGAGGTTTGGGTTCAGCTCATACACTAAATTAATGAGCTTATGTAAGTAAACCAATCCATCAAGCTTCAACTGGAGGCTTGTAGTGTCTTCCATTTTTCAAATGATGAAAGTGCTCATTCTTTAGAAGACTGAGCGTATTGTTGGCATTCATCTTCTTTCTATCTATGTTAAGCATTTATCTCCCTCTATCATTTCCTTGGAGAAAAATAAGAATGCTGTCAACCATTTCTATCATGTCATCCGAGGACCATCTCTATGTAATTTCAGCAGTCCCGACCATCGCCGATTTCCTGTAAATCCGTCCCTAAAAGCTATAGAATTGCCTTTACCTGCCACTTTTGATTTCTGCCACTCATTCATTTTCCTTTTCCGTTTCCTTTCTTTTCTTCCCTCCTCCATCCTTCCATAGCAATGAGCCCTCTCTAAGTATCCATGTGTTTCATTTCATCAAAAATGAAAATTATGTCATTTGTTGTTGGCAATGTTTTTAGAATGTACCGTGTGCTTTATGTTCACTTGGGCTCTGTTTGGTGGTATACAGATGCAGAGACATGTACTGGATCCAGTTACTAGAAGAGATGAGCGTATGGTCATGCATATGCTACTCCTTTGCTTGTTATGTCTTGAAATGCTCCATATGTTTGAAATAGTTTAGTCGCCCAAGTCATATGAGTTACGAGTTTAAGTAACTCATTGCATTGTTGAGCATGGATTGTACCCTTCTCACTTGTGCATCTTCCTGCATTGTAGGTTGAAACTTTGGCTTTTCCTTGCTTATGTTGTTTCATTCATCTCTTTGGCGACTTCTGTGGGCCTATTGATACAAGATGCACTTGTGGAATCAGGCCCATCAGCATGGACAGGAACTGCTGGTGTTTTCCAATGTGTGTTTGTGCTGATAAGGTAGGTTTTCTTATGGTTAGAGATCGTCATGTCTGTTTGCCTTAACATTTCAGAAATATACATACTTATCTTTGCCTTTCGTTAATCGTCATATTCATACTTCGTCCTCCATCCTCGTTCAACCTCTCTTTTTTCTTGCCCTACCATTGCCCCTCCATGAAACACAGACGCACACATAATGCATATTTGGGTCATGCTTCCCCTCACAACCTCTTTCTCTTGTGTACACACATTCAAGCACGCACGCGCGCGCACACAGGCACAAACACCATTCACTATGCAAGCCCAAATCCTCCCGCCGCCCTCTTCACATAGTAAGTTTCTTATAGACGTGCACCCACGTCACATTGTATAATGTTACATTAACTAAAATTTTGTTTTCCTGCAGTGGGCTGTTTTATTGGACTTGTCATTCAGAGTAAGTTGATAATGAATCAAGATTTCAATCATTGGAGGAGCTGAAAATTCTTTACTTGAGAAAGTCTTTTGTGCTTGTACCAGTTTTACTCGGTTAAACCAATGGGATGCAAAATAGTAGTGCCTTGTAAATGTCTTCTTTAAATGCAAACATTTGAGCATTTACATTATTAGTTCCAAGTAAATGAAACTCGAGATATTAAGATGGAAATCCTTGGCCATTGTCTCTTGTTTTTGGGGAGCCTCACCCCATCTTCATCTGAGTATGTAATTAAAATGCATTGATTTGTAATACTACATTTGCGCTCTTAATGTTGGTGAGATTTCTCAGTATTATTGTGAAAAGAATCTTTTATATTCATGGCATGCTATTAAATAGCAAATGCCTCTATGTTTGGATGTGAGGAATGAAGTTGGGAATGGAACGATTCGTTCTGTGAAATGATAAAATTATGTTTGATTGTTTCATTGAAATGGAATGAACTATTTTTATTCTTGTCAAATTTGTAAATTTTATTCTTTAAGAAAGGGTATGGAATGACTCATTCCGGTCAGGAATAGAATGAAGCATTTCTCTTCTCATTTCTATTCATTCTCCAATTCAACCCTTTCAATTCAAACCTAGCATAAGTTTTTAATTAATAGACATAATACTACATTAGTTCCAAATTATTATTAATTATTATTTTTTTGAAAGACAGTTTGAGACATTTTCAACTAAAAATTAAATGATTTATTAAAATAATGAAACAATAATATTACCATGAGTAGTATTTTTTTGATAGTTATTATTGTTTGACTAAAATTTATATCAATTTTGAGTTAAAAATGTCTTAAGTTGACTTTAGAAGGTCAATAATAATAAAGAGAGAGTACATTGTTATAAATAAATAAATAAAAAGCACAAAAGAAAAGGGAATATATATAGTTGCTTCAATTTTAACTTGAACTATCCTAACTTCGTATGAATATATATGCTTCATGTTAATTAGTGTTATAATTGGATCACACACATACACGACATTAAAGGAACACATGAGTTTATGTGATTCTTTAAATTTGGATACATCCACGGGAGCGGAGAAAGAGTTGTTTTATTTATTCTGCGAGTATATATGGTTTTTACAATAAAGAGTATATATAACCGATACTTTTATCTCCACCTTAATTCGCATTATAGCATGAACACCCATAGTTCTCTCGCTCCGCTCCGCTTCGCTTGACACCGGCCTTTTTCAAAAATTTATCAATATCTCTCATACACACCATATGAACCACAAGTTCCAACAATTAGAATAGTACAAATTACTCTTGTTGAACAGAGTACCCCTGCGGTTGAATAAAATTTTAGCATCGTATTGATTTCATGTCAATAGCTTGTAATTTTACAATGACAGACTCTCTAGACTATCTTAATGATCATAATCAAATTATGACAATATTACGATGATCATATTACCTCTTCCATAAAAAATACTACCTCCATTCCATAATAACTGTCTTTTTAGAAGAAAAAAAATGTGTTCTAATTTATTTGTCGTTTATAACTTTCTAGGAGAATAAATTATTTATTCTCCCATATTACCCCTAACTTTTCTCATTGTCCCAAAAAAAAATTATCTTCGTATTAATAGTTTTTAATTTTCCATAAAGGGGTAGTGATGGAATTTCTTACAAATTTTAATTCTTAAATGATAGTATTAAATGGGTTTCTTAATTCATGTGCATGAAGCTAAAAAGACCGTTATTATGGAATGGAGGTAGTACCATTTTAACTTTTTATAGTTAAACTAATAGTTTTGAATTCAAAATCGATATGAATTTATTTACATTTAAGTCTATATATATATATATGGAATTTCTTAACATGTGCCCTTAGGACACATGCTAAGCACACAGTTTAAGAGAATACTCTCTTGAATTGTGTGCATATTCCCTTGAACTTGGTACAAATGCAGAAATCAAGGCAATACGTACACAATTTAAGAAAATATTCTCTTAAACTATGTGCTTAGCCTGTGCCCTAAGAACACATGTTAAAAGGACCCTATATATATATATACATACAACCATGAATATCGCCTCTTAAAAGTCATCATTAATTACAAATTTTGTTGTTTTCAAAACTTGAATAAACTCATGTCACTATTAAATTTTGTATTTTTCTCGAATGACTTTTATTTTAAAGTCAGAAAAATGACTTTAGTTATTAATGCTGAAGGAATAGGCATATAAATTACGTACGGGAAAAAATGGAACAGCCTTCCAAATCCAACAGAAGTCATAAATATGTACAGGGATTATTTTCTGAATTCACTGTCTACTTTACTAGTAACAGAGATGTAAAGTCATGAATATTAGCTCATTTCTCTCTTTGAAGATTGATTTGATGTCATTCCATATAAAAAATATTATACACCGCATCAAAGAAAGATTAACTTTAACCGCATATGCCCCTATTACCCTTCTAATTCATGTGAGATTAGTTCCATGATCAACCCAAAGACAATGCTCCATTAACATCAAATAAATATAAAGGAAAGATACCGGCATGAAATAAGCTAAAATATAAATATGTAAAAACTAAAAAGAACTTTCAGATTTCATTTTTCCGGAAAAAAAATTAACCAAAATATCAGAAGTTTCCCTTTTTTACCCTTTAAAATGACCTCTTGAAAGAAAAAGAGGAAAAAGGGCAAAATATACCAAAAGAAGCAACATTTCAAGCATCATCCACTGCAGACCATTGTCTTCCAGCAAACCTTGAAACCCAAAAACTGATTTGGGCCAGCAGAACTGAAGTACCAGAAATTTATTCTATTTCCAAACTGCAGACATCCAACTATACCATCCTCTTCTTTCATGCAACGCAACGTCAGCTTTCCTCGAAAAATGAAAGACGAGAGAAAAAGAAAATGAACCACGAGCCAACAAAATTGAGCTTCCCAGATCCTTTGTGCGAGAAGATATTAACCTTCGGAATCAGACTTGAGACGAGCTCAATTCAGATAAACCTCTCCTACTAGTTTGAACCATAAGATTCAGACAGCTTCGAAAATTTTGGCTGTGCACCTCGACAAACTTTCAAGGATGGCCTCAATTTCATATACTACAAAAAGTCAAAAAGGATGGAAATAAGGACAAAACCAAAGGGAAAAGAGAAATCAGAAAACTGTTTCAAAATTACCAGAAGGCCGTTTAGTGTCAGCAACCAAAACAAGGAAGGTTATGTGCAATTACCCCTAAAACCTAAACCAAAGCTAGAGTGTAATTACCTCCTGATAAAAAGCATTGATCTCCTCTTCTGTAAGGCCTTCATCCTCTCCAGCATTTTCTTCCCAACCAAGAGAACGAAGAAATGCAGCCTCTTCTTCGTCTGGATAAACTGCTCCGTTAAGGCACAAATTCTTCTCTATGTTGTTAGAAAATCTATGGCCCTCATGATTATCACCGTTGCTAGTTATCTTGCAACCATTTTCAGTAACACAAGGACTTACATGAGCATTACCAACCTCCTCTTTGATCATTCCACCAGAATTCTTCACGGTGGGAGATAAAACAGCAGGACTAGAATCTGGAACAACAGCTGAGGAGTTCACAGAGGTTTTTTTCCTCATGAGATTGAAAAAATCACTCCTGCTCTGAGCTTGTGACAATGAAGCTCTCTTCTCTGCAATGGATCTAGGATTCAATGCCAACACAGCTGGCTTGCGTTCAACAACGGAATGATTTGGGTATTTTGGGCTCGACAAAGGAGCAGCTGGAGCCAATGGAGCAACTGTTACTTGGCTAGTTGCTACTCTAGGGATGTAATTATTAGTTGTACTGGAAACATCCTTTGCAGTAGAGGAGACACCATTCTCCCATACCGGTTTGAGTACGAGAAACTTCCCACTATGCGATGTCTTTGGAGCATCAGATCTGACTTGCCCACCACGAAGAGATTGACTAGTAGATTGTGATGAATAGGGCTGCTGCTGAGTGCTCTTTGCAGCCACAATCGTCTCACTAGCCCTAATTGTTGTTTTTAACTGCTTCAATTTATCAGAAGAATTGAGAACCTGAATTGAAAAAATAAAAGTTTCATTTTCATCCCCCAACTTTTCTTTACAGCTAATGATATATTACATCAGCTAGACAGAGAGAAATTTGATGTATTAACTGACTAACACAATACAAATATAGAAAAAAAAGCCAAGAGCATTGGTCCACATCTGTGAGGGTGTAGTAAAAAACAGAAGGGTTAATCCTATATTACTCCGGCTATTATATTTATCAAGTAAATTCCAGTAAACAATCAACACAAAAGTCACCGTCTTAATAACTCTGTGAATTCAATTAATCAATTATATACAAATCAACCTATGCCCAGTTGAAGACAATGAACTCAATTTTTATACATATATATCCTTTAAAACGCCTGGGTGGGCAGCCTAGGCACCACATCTACTATCTAGTGATTTTTAGAACACCACATATCCACCATATTTCTTATAAGACTTCTAACGTGCACGATTTCATATTCTACACTTATCAACACTTCAGGAATACTGTGCTTCTTAATCCATTAGATAAAAATATGTGTGGAGCTTTAGTTCAACAAATTCTTTCAATCTAATAGATCTCCCTTTCATGGTGGAAAAATAACAGTATAAGGAGGGGATTAAAGGGGAAACGTAGATGACTGAAAGGCCCAGCAATAAACCAGGACAAAAAGAAAGAATGGGTACAAATTTGGATACCCATACCATAATTCCCAAAGCACACATACAAGCGTGCACATGTTAGCACACAACAAAGGCAAGAGAGAGAGAACTCCCAATACGACAATATTACATTGGTTTAGAAAGTCACGAAAACAAACATATACTAAAAAAATATTCTCTAACGGAAGAAATTAGAAGGTGTTAAATGACTAAGATCTTAGACTGGACCAACTAATGAGGAAAAAATTGCTTTACAACTCAGGTCAAATGTTATCATTTATTACATTCATAACTGCAACTAGCCTTTAGTTCCCAAAACAAGCCAAACAAGTTCCAGGCAAAACATTTAGACTTGAATCGTAGAAATAACAGCATAGACAACCATACAAAAAACCATAGTGGTCTAAATCATACAGAATAATAGGAAAACATAACCACTTTCCTGAAACACTATTCAATGGGGGTCAGTATAACTATTTCTAAATTCATGACACCTCATCTCAAATTAAAAGAGGCACATAAAAAATCATGCAGGAAACACATATCAGTAGCCTAAGCTCTGTGATAAGAGTTTCCAATTATTGATGATAAATCCACTTATCTCAATTAAAATACTGATCGTAATAAACATGCTACAAATATTATACCAAATAAAGCTCATAAGAACACATATAATCTTACCAAGGGTTTAGGCGTTGAAGGTGTCATAGGTATCAATTGCCTAGATTGCTTTACAGCCAATTCCTCAAGCCTTTGGGTCTTATCAGGCAGCTGCAAATAAGAAAGAAATATCAACTCATTAAACATCCCATTTAGTCAAAATATGAGTAGCAAAAGGTGAATGTTAGTTACCCGAGGAGTCGTAAGCACTGCGTGATGGAGCCTGTGACAAGGCCTCAGCCATATTAAGACCAACCATAGAACTTGAAACCCCAGATGAAGGACTGGCAACAGCACTCTGTTGAATAGATGTGGTCCCCATAATACTGCTGCCAAGTGTTGCGGGCACCTCAGCCAGGGCGGAGGTCCAACCCTCACCACCCATCAACCCTGAGTTGCCAATAGGCAAGCTTTGAGCAGCTGTACTCAAACCAGGAGATGATACTCTCCCGCTATCAGACACCCCTTGCTTCTCTTCAATTCCAAGGGATGGAAAATCCTTATCAAAGGAAATTTTCTGCATGCCTCTTACAGCACTGCCACTAGAAAACACTCCATTGCCACAACTTTTGCTTAAGCTACCACTATCCTTTGGTTCTGCTGCCCTTCGAGATAATGTCTCACCAGGTTTCCTGGACACCATTGATTGAGAACGCCTCAATGTATTCTCAACCCTGTTACTTAAAATACTTGTCAATGGATCAGAAATGTCATGATCCCAAAGGTTCCTAATAGCTGATCTCTCTTTCTCTTTGTCACGGTTTTTATCACGATGACTTCGAGTGAAACTACTGTACGGATGCTTAGTAGATCCATTACTGCTTGAACTACGTCTGGAATTAGAAGAACTGCTTCGATCCAGAAAAGAAGAATGCGGGCTATCCTTATCATTAATAATCATAAATGCTCTATTCCTCATGGAGAGCGTGGAGGAAGGAACATCTACAACCATGTAAATACCAAAAGAAAAATTAATCATACATTTAATTACTAAGTAGGAAAAAACAATATACATATAATCAATGGTGTATGATTCACAGCTGAAAACTTTGAAGGAAACAAAATATAACCTGAAGATGATGCAAACTGGTGGGCTGAAGAGCCACCACCTGTAACACTTCCCGAACATCTCAACCATTCTGGAACTAATGCGGGTTCACTTCTTTCCATAAGTACCGAACATGATCAGGTTATAAGATATAATCTCAACTGACCTTGCCTTTCTCCCCCACCACTTCCCAGCAAAATTTGTTATCCTAACAACTAAACATTACCAACCCCACACCTATGCTAATTTTTTTCACCCAAAGAGTCAATCCACCTTCACTTCTCCCCTTCAATTGAAACTAATAACACCTCTTAAACCAAATACTGTATCTTTCCAAAATGCTCATTAACACTTAAAAGTTAAAACTGTGAGTCATTACTGAATTATCAAGACACTGAAGAGGAAGCTTCAATATACCTCCATCTTTGGGTAAAAGATGGGTATACAAATAAACTCACATACTAAAATAACCCTCAGCTCTGCCAAAAACTGATCTAAATGGAAAATAAAAAAATATCTTATCCCAACACTAAGGATGGGAAAAAACACAATTTGCTCTATCAAAAAAAAACAAAAAAAAAATCTAACGGAAAAAACAGAATCAGAAGCAGATAACCATGACAATGTTGAACAATGAAAACCCTAGATTACAAGTTTCACCGCCTAGGGTTCTAAACAGAACAAAATATGTATCACTCGAAACATATGAAATTCCAGAAAGAGAGAACTAACTCTACCTCCCTCCTGTAATTGACGAATACCCAGAACGCGTAAGGATCAAAAAAAACCCTAACCGTCCGTATAACCGCCAAGACACATATATTTTGTATGCACGAAAATATATGTATATATATGATATATATAGTTATCCAATGGAGAACGATGCGTTTAATACTGAGATAAAGCAAAGGTTTTGACGGCAAAAGAGTTATAGAGAAATCAATGGAGGGTGAAATTAGGGCAGATATAAAAGGACAGAAGACAGAAGAGAAATGGGTATAAATTTCTGTTAGGTTTTGGAGTGAGAAACAAAAACGTATGAAGAACCAGGAGGAAATGAATTTTCTAGTCTCTATTTAAATATTTAATTAATATAAGTAATATTTTAGTAGTAGTAGTATATAAGTATTTGAATTCTGTTTCCTTTTATTTTCTTGGTTGCCAAATAAATTCCTATATGTAACCAACTTGTCTCTTGAAATCCTCTTGTTGGGCTTGGATTTTATCCACACTAATCCACTGTTTTTCTTATCTTTATATTTTTACCCTTTCTGTATGTTAATAATGGGACTTGGCTTATTTGGAAATTTGGATATTCACTTGGCAAAGTAAAGTTGGGAAAATTAGTGAGGTGACAAAAACCAAGGGGTACCTTTTAAATTTCCACATTTTTTGTCCTCAAAAGGATGACTCCAAGTACAATTTTTATTGCCCTCAAAAGAATAGTCGAAGGTACAAAAAGTAAAGGGTAAATATGTCATTTAGTAGAATCCGTGAGTATAAAATAATACAAGGATACATTACTAGTTTATGTAATTTTGTAGGATTACTCAAGTTAAATTTAGATTTTTTTTTTAGGAAACTGATATTTTCGCATGTTAAAATGATATTTCTACATGAGTCTCCCTCGCATGGAGGTGGGACCCACTCACTATTCATGTGAGAGGGATCATGTGAAAATATCAATTTTTATATGAAAATATCAGTTACCTTTTTGTTACTCTCTTTCTTCTATCTTATTTTTCTTAATTTGTAAGTATGAAAAATATTCTGTTTGTCATTATTTTCTTAATTTGTAAGTATGAAAAATATAGGAAACTGATATTTTCATATAGTCTTCTCTCACATGAGAAAAAAGTGGATCTCACCTTCATGTGAGAGGAGACCATGCCGAAATAGTGTTCCCCAAAATATACTTAGGTCTTCAAAAGGATGACTCAAGTACAATTTTTTTTGTACTAAAAGAATGGTCTAAGGTACAAAAAGTAAGGAGTAAATATGCTATTTAGTGGGATTCATTAGTATAAAAAAATAAATTACTGTGTAATTTTGTGGAACAAATAAGGTTAAATTTGATTTATTTATTTTTTACTCTCTTTTCTCTATCTTGCTTTTCTTAATTAGTATAAAAAATATATTTAAGTCATTCTTCTGTGGAGGGAGGCAATAACAAATAAGCAACAATAATTGCATTAAAGGATTAAAGTGTAAAAAGTTCCTTATTTCCTGTCAATACAACCAAGATAACGAACTCAAGTATCTGAATAACTGAAAACCCTTTTTCACTTTCTAAATAAATGATCATGCACTTATTAAGTTACGGTGGTAGAAAAAATCCTACCACGCAAATTCTAACTCTTGCACAAGAAATTTCTCCACTTTAATCGACTCGAAAAATTACCATCATTTCCAAATTAAGAGGAATAGTAATGCAACTATTTGATTGATTTTTTTAAACTTGATTTTTTATTTTATTTTGATTAGTCACGAAACTTCGTGCATGATGTGAATGGATGATAAAGAAAAAAGATAGTATTAAAATTTATCTCATTATTAGTCCATATCTCTGTTTTTTTCTTAATATTACTCCATTCTTCTCTTAATATAAGTCGTTTTATAATTACGTACAAATATTTAAGAAATAATTGTATAATATTAAATATAAGGTTTAAATATAAATTATTACCTCAAACTATTGACCTTTTTCTACTTCGGTGATTGACCTTTCAATTTTTTCAATCATTTCATTAAACTATCAATTTTTGTCAATCAGTTCATTAAATTAAAAGGTCAATCACCGAAGTAGAAATAAATCAATAGTTTGATGTAGTAATTGATACGATCCTAACTGGGATCGCATCGAACAACAACGACTCAACTCAAGTCAAGTCATCATGCGATGTACGAAACAATGAAAAGAGATTCAAGCTACACGGAAATACGTTCATCATGGGCATTGATTCAACAAAGATCAAAAGTTGTAGTTTTCAGCTTGCTAAATACACAACAGCCACTTTGAGGCCAATATTGACTTTGATCCAGTCAGAATTTCTCAATTCACAAAGAATTAAATGTGTAAATCTTTTCGTTAGCTTTTCGAAACATCTTGAATCGTCCCAATCGGAGTTCTGGCGAGATAGTTATGGCCATTTTACCAAAGGACGACGTTGTAGGAAAATTGGATTCGCACCAGCGAATTCGCAAGGCAAACGAATCCGCCCCGACGAATTTGCCTCTGTCCGAATGCGCCCCAGCGCCTTTTGAACTCGCCTCAGCCCATTCCTCTCTGCCTGGATTCTCCTCGGCGAATTCACAGGCCTACGAATCCGCCCCGGCTAATTTGCAAGGCAAACGAATCCGCCCCAGCGAATTCTCCTTTGTCCGAATGCGCCCCAAGACCTTTTGAACTCGCCCAAGCCCATTCCTCTCTGCCTGGATTCGCCTCGGCAAATTCACAGGCCTACGAATCCGCCCCGAAAAAATTCGTCGGGTTCTAGTTGAGTTTTTTACGCGTTTTGACAGATTTGGACTCGAGTTTCCTTCGTAAATTAGATCTTTTCAGTATATTTTAGTTTTCTAATGTAATTAGATTACTTCTAGCTTAATTTTGATTCCTAATACACTTGTAATTTCTTATAAGGATTCTAGGGTTTCCATAACTACTATAAATAAGTTACATGAATGTAAACACACAATCAATTATCATTATTTAATACAATTGGTGATTTTGTTCTTCTTTGGTTCTTTGAGAACTCTAGAATTATTCATTGTTTGTCTATGAATGTTCAATTTGACTTATCATACAATAGTACATAGTTGTGTGCGTCTTCTACCACATCAATCATTGATTGTACCAAGGTTACCGCTTACATATAAGCGAGGGGTCAAGGTGTCATTGATGTTCCATTCAACGCAACTTCCTTGCACGATCGATTGTACCAAGGTTCTCAATATAGACGTTGGGTTGAGGTATTGTGAGCGTTCTACCTTACAACTTTGCTAGAAACGATCCAGGCGACAACCACCTCACGCAAGCATGCCGTGGAGTCCATCATTTGGTATCAAAGCTAAACATTTCTAGCGAGTTACTTATCTTTACTTTTCTGTTGAATATATATTGTAAAAAAAATCTGAAAAAATAAAAACAAAAGAGTATAAAAGAAAAAAAATTCATATTTTATTTCTACTGTGCTAACCAAACTTGTAGCACACCATCAAATCATTAAATTTCAACAAAGAGTTCATCATCAATTTCGACGAATCGACACCATAAATTTTCGGAGAAACATACATGCTAAATTGTAAGGGTTTACAAGAAGAATACACGGTTCACGATTGTGGTATTCCGATAGTCATGCCTCTATATTTGTTCTTGATAAGTTACTTTTGAATTGCATTGTAAAACTATGAATTTATTTAGTGAATTCAAAAAGAACCGATAAGGGAGAATATTAGAGAGGTAAAAGGCAAGATTAGTGAGATCAATCGAGGGTAAAGGCCTATTAAGAGCGCATACACGAGTGAAACATTAATTCGAGTGAAACACGTAAGGGAGTGGCGAGAAAACTGTTTTCTACTAACCCTTGTTTTGCAGGAAATATGTCTAGCTCTAAAGATAAAGGAATTTTTGAAGAACAATCTTCCACAACGTTTGATATGAAATTTAAGTTGGAAGCCATGTATAACGAAGGGGGTAGAAGATTGGAGATGGCTATAGAACGAGTGCATGAACGATTTGTTTAAATGAGTGCGTCCCTAGGAGAATCATCTCAAATTACTCATGGAACACAGAAAAAGGGAAGAACACAACAACGGGGAGCTAACAAGGAAGAAACAATGCAGCAAAAGGATATATTTTATACTAGGTTTCTAGTACAAGAAAAGGTATGCATTGTAAAAATTGATTATGACATTGGTACTAACATTGCTAGCACTACAATGGTGGAGAAACTAGGGTTGTCAATAGTTGCACATCCTCAACCTTACAAGTTGCAAGGGATTATCGATTGTGAGGAGGTGGAAGTGAATAGGCAAATGTCAGTTTCTTTTCGCATTAGCAGATATGAAGATGAAATATTATGCGATGCAGTTCCTAATCCATACTTACCATTTGTTACTTGGGGAAGTCATGGCGACACAATAGGCGCGCGAAGTATAACAGTTGTACGAATGAGTATTCATTGGTACACAATCGAATAAGAGTCACGATTTGTCCTATGACGTTCGAGCAAGTTCATGACGATCTAATGTACTTATAAAAAGATTGTGATCAAAAGCAAGAAAAAGAATGACAAAAAGAAATTGATCAAAAGATTGAGTTTATAAAAGAACAAGGTTCTCAAACTCGAATCGTTCATCGAACCGGAAAAGGTATCGGGTGAATGGGTCTCTGGTCCAATCAGTGGTCGAACCGTTATTAAACCAGTGGCGTCATTAATATATAAATATATATATTATTAGTAATTAATAAAATTTTAAAAAAATCTCATTTTTTATGAACTAAAACATAATAAAGATGAGTTACAATATTAATAAAAGTGGTTAATTTTAATATTAAATTTTTTTTGGTAAAAAAAAAAACCAAGTCACCGGGTCAATTAACCGAGTTTACTGGTTAGACCACCGGTTGAACCGGTGGTCAACGGAAAAACCTGGGTTTTGACCAAAACCAGTTAATTGGTCCAAACCGGACCGGAAGGTGGATCGGTTTCGATTTTTACCTGTCGAACCGCCGGTCCGTTCCGGGATTTAAAACCATGTAAAAGAAAATACATGTGAAAAAGAAAGTGAAAAAAAGATTGAAAGTGAGAAAAAAGAGAATGAAAATAAAAGAGAGATTGAAAAAAATGAAGGTGAAAATAAACTAGAGAAAAACAAACGAGAGAGTGAGAAAAAAGAAAAGAGAGAAGAAATAAGTGACTATAAAAACAAGAGTGAGTTAGAAAGTGAGTTGTATTTTGAAAAGCCAATGATTGTATAACCGTACAAGACGGCGCTTTTGATTACTAACCCGGTTAACTCTTCTTTGTCTAGTTCTGTTGTTTCTCTTGTACAGGTGAGTGATGACAAACCCCGTGCTATCATTCTGTACCGATCAGCTGATAGTATTTCGGAGGAGACGATGGAGTTACAAAGGCAGGTTGGAGAGTTGATGGAGCCCTTCTTCATCAAAGTGGGTATAGTGACAGAGAACATTAGTTCATGTGCTAATTATGAGATCATAGTACTTAAGGAGAATGGGACAACGAGTTTGTGCATCGATTTTGAATTGGTAAACAAGAATCGTTATTCTTTTATTTGTTTAGATAATATGCTTGATAGATTGCATAGTAATTGTGTTTTATCTACACTTGAAGGGGATCATGTGATGACAATGCATAATCAATTTAGCATGAGAAAAAGTGATAAATGGAAAATTGTTTTAACATGTGAATTGTATAGGTGGTTAGTTATTTCTGTTAGATTAGCTGATACATCTTATGTTTTCATGAGTTATTTAAAACATGTTTTGCATGCTTCCATAGATAAATTTGATGTTAGCTATTTTGATGGTAGAATAATCTTTATCATAAACTATGGAGGATATTTTATATTTGTTGAGTTAGTTTATGATCATGATATGTTTTCTTATTCTCAACGTTATTACTTGCAAGAAATTCATTCTAGGATTTCTTATCCATATGTTGATTTTAGTTTTCATGCTAGTCAATCTTTACATGAGATGTCGATAGTTGACAATGGTAGTAATCATATTGTTTCGTTAAGGCAATTTTCATTGCATGATTTGCTATCGTATGGTATTGATGTGAAATGTGTTTATCGTCAAAATGGATGGAGATATGATTTATTTGCATGTTTAGTTAGATCACTTAGATTAAATACGACATTGCATACTTTCATGGGATTGTTAAATCATATTTTGCATTCTTACATGAGAAAATTTGTTAATATCTGTTTTGGTGATATTCCCGTTGTTCTCAACAATTTAGAAAATTCTTAGCATGTGTTGAGTTTGTGCGTCATCAGGATAAATGTGCTATTGAGTTTTTGACTTGTGATTATTGTGACGGCCCCAGAATAGGTCCAGTCAACCCAACCCATTCTGAGTCGCCAAATACATGGTACAGAATTCAAATACAAACTTTATATCACACGGTCGTGCAAAATACGACCACACAACTGTGAGTGTCAATACAAATATGTAAAAAATATTAATATTCAAACTAAGTCCTCATTACAATTATTATCACACTATTTATTAGAAATAGTGAGGACTACTACTCCTCTAACTCGGACCATCACTCTGTCCGCCGACTAGTTCCTGCGACATTCTCATTTCCTGAAGAGGACAATAGATGAAAAGGATGAGCTCAAGTAGCCCAGTAAAAAATATTATGACTAAGATAATGAAAAATAAATTATCGTTAGTCTTCAACAATTCAGATAAAATATTATTGACAACAAGTTTTAGATCAATATTCGCAGCGAAAATAATAAATCTTTAGAAGAGTTAAGTAGAGAATGAAGTCTACTATCTTCTATGATTTAAAAGTCCATCATCAATATTTTATCCCTGTAACATCAATCAATATATATCTCAAATCAAATATTCATCTTTGCACTACGGGCCAAAGATATTCATTTGTATCACTAATAGTCATGTTCATCTCAACACCTGTTCATCTTTGCACTACGGGCCAAAGATATTCATCAGGTAATCATTCATCTTTGCTCTACAGGCCAAAGATATTCAGTTATATCACAATTTAGAACTGAGGATGATGAAAAATATTTTAAAGAACGAATCCAGTGAGATAAAAGATAAAGATTAAGGAATCGTATTTTAGTTTATCCAATTCAAAAATACTTCGTAATAAGCAATTGTGGAGCAAAATTCAAGAATAAAGCTCAAAACTTAGATCCAATCAAAGATAGGAACCTTAACAAGTAATTTGGACAAATATAAGAAAATTTAATTTTTTCGTGAATAGTACCATATACGTGAATAGTGCCGTATACGTGAATAGTAACCCCAACGAAAAAAGTAAGAATTTCATAATAAAATTCATGACAATATTTTGGTATAATGATATTGAAAAGAATAACATCATTTACGAAAGAAAATAACATCCCTTACGAAAAAAATAATATCCTTTACCTCAAAGGAACAGTACTTCTGACTGGAATTTCAGATATAATGCTGAAGGAAACTTGCACTGAATAACAACACTCAAAGTATCTAAATACTCACAAAAATACGCTCGATATTATAGAGAGAGAAAACTTCTGATTCTGGTGTGATTTTCAATTCTAAACTAAGCATCCTATTTATAGGAGAATGGAATGTTACTATTTGAATAAAAATCACGGACTGCACAGTGAAAAATTTCGGACGAATTCACGGGCGCGCACCTACAGAAAATTTAATTTTACTATTTATTACTGTGCAATAAAATATTCTAATAAAATAAAACTTTAAATAAAATATAATATATATATATATATATATATATATATATATATTACCTACCGTATAAGGTAGGTAATTATAATATATAATAATAATAATAATAATAATAATACTCCCTCCCCCATACGTTTCCTCCCCCACCCCATTTTCATTTCATCCCACATGTGGGTCCCACCCCACATGTCAGTTTCACACACATATATAATATATATATACTGAATAATTTTATACCGATTATTTTGAAAAATAAATAAGTGGGGGTACATATAATAAGCCAAATTTACAATAAATACTTCAATAAAAAAAATTTTATTTATCTCAATTCACTTGGCTTCACAAAACATATTTTTAATAACATATTTTTTTCATCATTAATATTATAATTCACAATATGAACATCCAATACTGATAAAAATACCTCAGCACTAATTCCTTCTTTTATATCTACAAAAATAAATATTTTCTTATCATATAAATCAATAATTAATTATTCACAAATAATATTACAAAACTACAAAATTGACAACCAGGTCGTTCCCAGGAAAGAGGGGGTCTTCCGATAAGGATTTCTCCTTACTGGCGCGCAATTAAATAACCCCTCCTAGACAGAACTTTCTTAGACATTGCCAATAATGTTATCTAATAATATTATTCAAATAATATGAGTTATTGATTTGATAATTTGAAATACTGTGCAATGACAATTATTGAATCAATAAAATATTATGCAAGTATTAATGTAGCAATTATTGAATCAATAATATAAAATATTAAACAGTAATTACTGTAACAATTATTGAGTAGTGACTTCTTACGTAAGAATCAATAATTAGAATTACTGTGCAATACCGTGTGCTACTGTGTAACACCGCGTATTACTGTATTTTAACCACCGGGTATTTCAACAGTTTTAACGGTAACAGCCCGCCGTTATTTTTAGAAAAACTTATTCTTATCGTTTTCTTCATCCGACAGTTATTCTGTTGTGGGGTCCACAAATAGCTGCGCCGTCGTACGAATATTTTCCGACAACAAGAATATTCCACGATCAAACGAATATTCCCCGACAACAATAAATATTTTATAACCACTTGCTTATTTTGAAATATTTACACATTTCACCCATAACTTTTCACATTTATCAAATCAACACCTTACTATTTCGAAATAATATATAAAGAAAATTAAATCTTTATTCATAAAAGTTGGGGTCTTACAACCTCCCCTCCTTATGAAATTTCGTCCTCGAAATTGACGTACGTACCTTGTATATCGAAAAGGTGAGGATACCTCGCTTTCATTTTCGATTCCAACTCCCAGGTCATTTCCTCAATTTCATGGTTTCTCCATAAAACTTTGACTTGAGGTATAACCTTTGATCGTAGAACATGTTCTTTCCTATCCAAGATCTTGACAGGTACCTCCTCGTACGTTAAATCTTCGACTATCTCGTCTGGTTCTAACTCAATAATGCGGTTTGGGTCTTTCACATATTTGCGAAGTACGGATATGTGAAAAACGTTATGAACACGAGACATGCTTGGAGATAAAGCGAGTCTATAGGCCACATTTCCTACTCGATCAAGAATCTCAAATGGACCAATGAATCGAGGATTGAGTTTTCCTCTCTTCCCAAACCTCGTAATTCCCTTCCACAGAGCAACACGTAGTAATACATGATCCCCAACATTAAATTCCACGTCCTTTCGATGAAGATCCGCATAATTCTTTTGTCGATCCTGTGCTGTTTGTATACGTTGTCGGATCATTTAGATCTTTTTCGTAGTCATACGTACTAACTCTGGTCCCAACAATGTTGCTTCACCCACCTCATCCCAGCATACTGGAGAGCGACATTTTCTCCCATACAATGCCTCGAATGGAGCCACGCCTATACTTGCCTGATAACTGTTATTGTAGGAGAATTCCACCAATGATAAGTACTTATTCCAACTCCCTTTGAAGTCTAGAACACAAAGTCTCAATAGATCTTCAAGAGTTTGAATAGTCCTTTCCGATTGCCCATCCGTTTGAGGATGATATACTGAACTGAATCGTAAATCCGTGCCCATAGCTTTTTGCAAACTAACCCAAAATCGTGAAGTAAATCTGGGGTCACGATCCGAAACTATGGATACTGGTATGCCATGCAATCTCACAATCTCATTCACGTACATACAAGCAAGACGTTCAAAGAAAAAAGTCTCCCGTATCGGCAAGAAATGAGCAGACTTGGTTAATCTATCGACAATCACCCAAATCACATCTATGCCTTGAGAAACCTTGGGAAAACCCGTAACGAAATCCATGGTAATGTGTTCCCACTTCCATTTTAGAATCTCAAGTGGTTGCAATGGACCCTTCGGCACTTGATGCTCCGCCTTTACACGTTGACAAGTTAAACACCTCGAGATAAACTGCGCGATCTCTCTCTTCATATTGTTCCACCAAAATGTATGTCGAAGATCACGATACATTTTGGTACTTCCAGGATGGATTACAAACGGTGTGTTGTGTGCCTCCATCATAATTCTATGCTTCAAGTCAGAATCGTTAGGAACACAAAGTCTGGAGTTGACTCAAAGTATTCCTTTTTCATCGATTCTTCCTTCCGGAACCGCACCTTCTTGCACCTTCTTTCTCATCTTTATCAGCTCCGGATCTGTAGCTTGAGCAGCTTTAACTTTATCAATTAAAGCTGGTTCTACACGTATACTTGACATCATTGCACTCGTTCCCGCATATGCTATTCTACTCAACGCGTCAACTACCACGTTCGCTTTTCCAGGATGGTATTGGATGGTATGGTCGTAATCTTTCAACAACTCAAGCCAACGTCGTTGCCTCATGTTGAGTTCCTTTTGAGTGAAGAAATATTTGAGGCTCTTATGATCCGTATAGATCTCCACTTTCTCTCCATACAGGTAGTGTCTCCAGATCTTTAATGCGAAAACGACAGCTGCCAACTCTAGATCATGAGTAGGATAATTCCTCTCATATTCTTTGAGTTGTCGTGAGGCATAGGCTATAACTTTTTCATGTTGCATGAGAACACATCCTAACCCTTTGCCCAAAGCGTCGCTGTAAATGACAAATCCATCCGAACCAGATGGTATCGTCAGAACAGGTGCCGAAATAAGTCTCCTCTTGAGCTCTTGAAAGCTCTTCTCGCATTCCTCGTTCCATACGAATTTTGTATCTTTCCGAGTTAGCTGAGTTAATGTAGTAGCGATTAGAGAAAATCCTTCCACGAATCTCCGATAATAACCAGCTAAGCCCAGAAAGCTTCGTACTTCGATCACCGACTTAGGTTGCTCCCAACTTTGTATTGCTTCAATCTTCGTCGGGTCAACAGATACTCCACGTTTCGATACCACATGCCCAAGGAATGCTACTTCCTCAAGTCAGAACTCGTATTTTTTTAGTTTGGCATATAATTTATTTTCACGAAGCCTTAGAAGTACCAGCTTCAGGTGGTTCTCATGATCTTCACGATATTTGGAGTAGATGAGGATGTCATCAATAAAGACAACCACGAACTGATCCAAATATTCCTTGAATACTAGGTTCATCATATCCATGAAAGCAGCAGGAGCATTAGTCAATCCAAAAGATATGACTAGGAATTTATAATGCTCGTACCGAGTTCTGAAGGCAGTCTTCGGGATATCCTCAGTTTTAATCTTCAGCTGATGATATCCAGAACGAAGATCGATCTTTGAAAAGAATTGTGCTCCTTGCAACTGGTCGAACAGGTCATCAATACGAGTTAACGGATACCTATTCTTGATGGTGACATGGTTCAACTCTCGATAGTCAATACAAAGTTGCATACTCATGTCTTTCTTCTTTACGAATAAAACAGGAGCACCCCAAGGAGACGTACTAGGACGTATAAAACCGATGTCTAGCAACTCCTATAGTTGGACCTTTAACTCCTGAAGTTCAATAGGAGCCATTCGATATGGGGTTTTAGAAATGGGTTTTGTACCGGGTTCAAGGTCAATAAAGAATTCAACTTCACGTTCTGGGGGTAGACCGAGAAGTTCTTCGAGAAATACATCAGGAAACTCATTAACAACATAAATATCATTCAAACCTAACGTAATCTGGTTTAGATTAATGACATGAGCTAAGAAAGCTTGACATCCATTTTTCAATAAACGAATAGCTTTGTGACTTGAAATGATATTGACTGATTTTAGTGGTTTGGTGGTTTGGATTTGCACAACAGGTTGATTAGGAATATGAAAACTAACAACCTTACGAAAACAATCAATTTTGGCATGGTAAGTGGTTAACCAGTCAATTCCTAAGATCACGTCAAATGCAAGTATTTTCAAAGATATAAGATCAACAGGTAAGGTAAGGGTACCAATCTGAATCAAGCAAGATTTGTAAACTGTGGATGTAACAAAGGTTTCTCCCAACGGAGTTTCAACAGATAAGTCAAAGTCTAATTTATCAGGTGTCAAATTTAATCGTTGAGCACAAGCAGGTGAAATAAAAGAATGGGTAGCACCGGTATCTAACAAGGTGTAAATTTCGCAAGAGTTTATGATTAGCTTACCCGTAATCACCTCGTGTGGGTTCCTCGCGTTTTGGGCTGTCACGACAAACGCTCTTCTAGGAATCACCGACTTTGACTTGCCTGAAATCGCCTTTGAAATCACCACCCCCGCTGGACTTGGTTTCACTATAGGACAATCTCGAGCAATATGTCCTTCTTTTCCACAGTTATAACATGCTTTGAATTGTTGTGGGCAGTTTGGGCTGATGTGTCCCTCTTTCCCGCATTTATAGCATACGACCGGTGGTCGTTCTCCTCCCCTAGAAATAGTTGATGCTGGTGCTGATGTTGACGTCTTCACGTTCTCATTGTTATACCTTCTCTTCTTGAAATCTCCTCCCGATTCGCTTTTTCTATTATCATGGCCACGATTACCACCGGAGTGGTTACCGCTTCTATCATACTTTCCTCCCCGCTGGTTGTCATTGCTCCGATGACTACTGTCACCGGTACGACCTTGGTTGTTGTCCCTTGGTTGAATATAATCACTATCTCGTTCTAATAACTGGGCCATGTTCACTACATCCGAATATAAAGAAAATTTATGAGAAATGAAGTATTGACGAATTTTGGGTTTCAAACCTCTCAGAAACATCCGCGTCATACGTTCCTCATTCTCCACCAAATGAGATGCAAACCTGAACAACTCCGCGAACTTAGCCTCGTACTGGGACACAGTCATGTTGTTTTGTTCTATTATGATAAACTCTACCTCCTTCATATGACGAATACTTTCAGGAAAGTACATGTCATTGAACAGTTTTTGAAATGCTTCCCAAGACATCTTGAGTGCGGCAGGCTGGGTACGCTTCACAGATTCCCACCAGTAATCTGCCTCTCCACGGAACATAAAGGTGGCAAATGGAACCTTCTGTTCCTCCGTGCATCCCAAGACATCAAATATCTTGGTAATTTGCTTAACCCACGTCTCCGCCTTGATCGGATCCGGCTTTCCCAAAAACTCTGGTGGTCCCAATTCTTTGAACTGCTTGGCAGTGACAATTTGCGTGTTGTTATTATCTCCACCTGTATTTTGCACACGAGTTTTCCTCGTCTGGTTTTGCATGAACTGCAAAAAACTTCTAAACATCTCATCGTTTATCGTCTGATCAGCGTTGTTTTTAAGATGAACATTGCCTTCCTGTTGCACGTTCTCCTGGTTGGTGATTAAAGGTGTCTCCACGGTCTCATTCACTTCATTGTTAACATTCTCAGCTGCCATTCATAAATATTGTCACAAAACAAGTATTAATCAAACAAATTAACATATCACATATTAACCCTATATTCCAAACGACCAATTAAATAACAAATAAGCTTAGGTAGGACACTATCGCAGGTTTTACTCGTCTCTCCCCTCCTAGTTATATTCCCAGATCTCCGCCAGAGATTATATTCTTAAGCTCTGATACCAACTGTAACGGCCCCAGAATAGGTCCAGTCAATCCAACCCATTCTGAGTCGCCAAATACATGGTACAGAATTCAAATACAAACTTTATATCACACGATCGTGCAAAATACGACCATACAACTGTGAGTGTTAATACAAATATGTAGAAAATATTAATATTCAAACTAAGTCCTCATTATAATTATTATCACACTATTTATTAGAAATATTGAGGACTACTATTCCTCTAACTCGGACCATCACTCTGTCCGCCGACTAGTTCCTGCGACATTCTCATTTCCTGAAGAGGACAATAGATGAAAAGGGTGAGCTCAAGTAGCCCAGTAAAAAATATTATGACTAAGATAATGAAAAATAAATTATCATTAGTCTTCAACAATTCAGATAAAATATTATTGACAACAAGTTTTAGATCAATATTCGCAGCGAAAATAATAAATCTTTAGAAGAGTTAAGTAGAGAATGAAGTCTACTATCTTCTATGATTTAAAAGTCCATCATCAATATTTATTCCTGTAACATCAATCAATATATATCTCAAATCAAATATTCATCTTTGCACTACGGGCCAAAGATATTCATTTGTATCACTAATAGTTATGTTCATCTCAACACCTGTTCATCTTTGCACTACGGGCCAAAGATATTCATCAAGTAATCATTCATCTTTGCTCTACAGGCCAAAGATATTCAGTTATATCACAATTTAGAACTGAGGATGATGAAAAATATTTTAAAAAACGAATCCAGTGAGATAAAAGACAAAGATTAAGAATTCGTATTTTAGTTTATCCAATTCAAAAATACTTCGTAATAATCAATTGTGGATCAAAATTCAAGAATAAAGCTCAAAACTTAGATCCAATCAAAGATAGGAACCTTAACAAGTAATTTGGACAAATAGAAAAAAATTTAATTTTTCCGTGAATAGTACCGTATACGTGAATAGTGCCGTATACGTGAATAGTAATCCCAACGGAAAAAGTAAGAATTTCATAATAAAATTCATAACAATATTTTGGTATAATGATATTGAAAAGAATAACATCATTTACGAAAGAAAATAACATCCCTTACGAAAAAAATAATATCCTTTACCTCAAAGGAACAGTGCTTCTGACTGGAATTTCAGGTATAATGCTGAAGGAAACTTGCACTGAATAACAACACTCAAAGTATCTAAATACTCACAAAAATACGCTCGATATTATAGAGAGAGAAAACTTCTGATTCTGGTGTGATTTTCAATTCTAAACTAAGCATCCTATTTATAGGAGAATGGAAGGTTACTATTTGAATAAAAATCACGGACTGCACAGTGAAAAATTTCGGACGAATTCACGGGCGCGCACCTACAGAAAATTTGATTTTACTATTCATTACTGTGCAATAAAATATTCTAATAAAATAAAACTTTAAATAAAATATAATATATATATATATATATATATATATTACCTACCGTATAAGGTAGGTAATTATAATATATAATAATAATAATAATAATAATAATAATAATAATACTCCCTCCCCCATACGTTTCCTCCCCCCACCCCATTTTCATTTCATCCCACATGTGGGTCCCACCCCACATGTCATTTTCACACACATATATAATATATATATATATATACTGAATAATTTTATACCGATTATTTTAAAAAATAAATAAGTGGGGGTACATATAATAAGCCAAATTTACAACAAATACTTCAATAAAAATTCCTCTATTTATCTCAATTCACTTGGCTTCACAAAACATATTTTTAATAATATTTTTTTCATCATTAATATTATAATTCACAATATGAACATCCAATACTGATAAAAATACCTCAGCACTAATTCCTTCTTTTATATCCATAAAAATAAATATTTTCTTATCATATAAATCAATAATTAATTATTCACAAATAATATTACAGAATTACAAAATTGACAATCAGGTCGTTCCCAGGAAAGAGGGGGTCTTCCGATAAGGATTTCTCCTTACTGGCGCGCAATTAAATAACCCCTCCTAGACAGAACTTCCTTAGACATTGTCAATAATGTTATTTAATAATATTATTCAAATAATATGAGTTATTGATTTGATAATTTGAAATACTGTGCAATGACAATTATTGAATCAATAAAATATTATGCAATTATCAATGTAGCAATTATTGAATCAATAATATAAAATATTGAACAGTAATTACTGTAATAATTATTGAGTAGTGACTTCTTACGTAAGAATCAATAATTAGAATTACTATACAATACCGTGTGCTACTGTGCAACACCGCGTATTACTGTATTTTAACCACCGGGTATTTCAACAGTTTTAACGGTAACAACCCCGCCGTTATTTTTAGAAAAACTTATTCTTGTCATTTTCTTCATTCGACAGTTATTCTGTTTTGGGGTCCACAAATAGCTGCGCTGTCGTACGAATATTCCCCGACAACAAGAATATTCCACGACCAAATGAATATTCCCCGACAATAATAAATATTTTATAACCACTTGCTTATTTTAAAATATTTGCACATTTCACCCATAACTTTTCACATTTATCAAATCAACACCTTACTATTTCGAAATAATATATAAAAAAAATTAAATCTTTATTCATAAAATTTGGGGTCTTACAATTATGACCTTTATGTTCTATTGATGCTATTACTTGATCTTGAATGTGTTAATATCAATGGAAAAAGGAAGGTTGGTTGTGTTTTGCAGATTCGTGATAGGATCATATTCATCGAGGGAATCATGGATCGTGCAATTCAATTCGATCAATGCATTGAGAATTTACACGGAAGTGTTTTGAATGTTGTTCTAGTAGACTATGCATGTGATTTTGAATTATTTGATTTCTTCGTGGTTAGACAAAAGATACTTGTTGATTCGTTGTGCTTTATGTTTAATCCAGGAATTTAAGAGAGTTTGCGTGCGAAGCGTGTAAAGTTTAAATATTGATATTTAACCCAAGTGCATTGGTGTGTGTATTTCTGCGGATGACCGAGATTATTAGTTTGACGTTTGATCAGGGAATTCGTCATTGGGAGGATCTACTACATGGAGAGTTCTACATACTGATATTTGATCCAATAGAAGATAGAAATTTGCATATTCTTACTTGTCTTGCATTCACACATATTTTGTTAGTTAGTAGTTTAGTTTATGTAGTTAGTGTTTTGGAAGTAACTGGTTTACGAGTGGAAGTTCGAACGTCGTGATTTTGTGGACATGTTCTTAAGTAAAGAAGGTCAAGCGTTTAAGTTTCCAGGTGGTGATGTGGAAAGTTTACAAGGAGCTATGTCAACTCGAGCATTGTTTGGAAGGATACATTTATGAGCTGTTATTGTTTATGCAAGGAGAATGACCACTGTTGATATGTTCTTGACGGGAGTTGGAGTTTTTGATGATTCTTTTCATATTCTTATTTGTTTTGTTGATTTTGTTAATATATTTCATTTGCAAGTTGAGAATGGAGAGTATGAATTGTTTGATGCTACTAACTTAGTTTGTTTGTAGATAGGATCAGATTTGAGGATAAAACCTTTTTTAAGAGGATGGGATGTCAGATTTGAGGACAAATCCTTTTCAAGAGGAGGGGAATGATACAATCCTAACCGAGCTCGTATCGAACAACAATGACTCAAGTCAAGTCAAGTCATCATGCGATGTACTGAACAATGAAAATGGATTCAAGCTACACAAAAATACGTTCATCATGGGCATTGATTCAACAAATATCAGAACTTGGAGTTTTCAGCTTGTTAAATACATAACAGCCACTTTGAGGTCAATTACGACTTTGATCTAGCCAGAATTTCTCAATTCACAAAGAATTAAAGTTATAGATCTTTTCATTAGCTTTCCAGAAAATCTTTAATCGTCCCAATCGGAGTTCAGACGAGAAAGTAATGACTATTTTACCAAAGGACGTCGCTGCAGGAAAATTGGATTCGTCGCGGTGAATTCGCAAGGAAAACGAATTTGCCCCGGCGAATTCGCCTATGTCCAAATGCGCCCCAACGCCTTTTGAACTCGCCCCAACCCAATCCTCTCTGCCTGAATTGGGCCAGGCGAATTCACAAGCCTATAAATCCGCCAGGACGAATTCGTCGAGTTCCAGTTGAGTTTTTTATGCGTTTTGACAGATTTGGACACGAGTTTCCTTTGTAAATTAGATCTTTTCAGTATATTTTAGTTTCCTAATGTAATTAGATTACTTCTAGCTTTATTTTGATTCCTAATACACTTATAATTTCGTATAAGGATTCTAGAGTTTCCATAGCTACTATAAATAAGCTATATTAATGTAAACACACAATTAATTATCATTATTCAGTACAATTGGTGATTTTATTCTCCTTTGATTCTTTGAGAACTCTCAAATTATTCATGGTTTGTCTATGAATGTTCAATTTGACTTATCATACAACAAATGCATAGTTGTGTGTGACGTCTTCTACCGCATCAATCGTTGATTGTACCAAGGTTATCGCTTACATATAAGCGAGGGGTCAATGTGTCATTGATGTTCCATTCAATGCAACTTCCTTGCGCGATCGATTTTACCAAGATTCTAGTCTCAATATAGACGTTGGGCTGAGGTGTCGTGAGCGTTCCACCTTACGATTTTGCTAGAACCGATCCGGATGACGACCACATAACGCAAGCTTGCCGTGGGGTCCATCAGTAATTTATATTTAAGTCTTAAAGTAATAACAATTTGAGTACACGTCAGCTTTTACATATCACGTGTTCAAGTCACGTCATCAATTTATGACGTGGCAAGTTTAATTGAAACAAAGTGGAAAATTTTGATAATTTAAGGACATGATTGAAAAAATTGAAAGGTCAATCACCAAAGTGAAAAAAGGTCAATAGTTTAGAATAATAATTTATATTTAGGCCTAAATATAATATCAATTACCTAAATTGTTCTTGAATTGAAAAAAAAGTGTTATTTATATACTTCGTTCGTTCCGTATTGTTTGATCATTGTTAACATTTAAAGTGCATTTAAGAGATTTTTAAAGTCAAAATTGAGATGGATTTTTTTAATTTTAATCAATACAACGATGAATATTGTAAACTATCTAAAAAGTATTACTCATTTTAAGTTTTATTGTTTTATAATTTTTAATGAGCCGTCTTAATTTTGAATTTAAAAATTTATCAAATTAATTTTCAAAAATCAATAATGATCATATAATAATTATTAAAGGAAACTAGGGGTGCACAAACAGGTTGTCTGGTCTGACCCAATCTAGGTCTGTAAGACTTTGATTGTTGACCAGGCCAGGCCAGGCCAAACTTACTGGCTGAAATGGATATCTGAGCGAGGTCCAACCAACCTACACAATCATCACCACCATCTCCACCCACAATCAACAAATATTTGGATATAGAAAAAAAAAAATTAGTTCCTAAGCAATTGGTTAATATTAGGCTACGAAAAATTGTGTAAACACATCCAATTTAACAAGAAAGAATCAATTAGTACTAGAAATAAATTCAAGAAATTAATTAGTACTAGAAATTAAGTACCAAAAATGCACATTGATAATTAACTGCAATTTAACAAATAAATAAGAACACCCAATTAGTTGAGAACTTTAACAAATTCAGAATCAAATACGTTAATTTTAATGCAAAATACCAAACAATCTCACATTTCTTGCAACGAATTCTGGATAATTTTCTAGGAGAATGACGATAGCTTGTTTTATGGAAACACGGACCTCCTTCTTGGATGGTCCAGAAGAATTATTGAGATCATTAATTTGAAGCAAAGAAGTGACACCAGTAAGCTTTAGTTCAAGTTTTTGAATACCCTTTTCCATCAACAGAAACCTCCACCTCAAGAAAAAATCAAGATTGTCCTCAATCACCTCCTTCTCTTTTATCTCCTCCTTTTCCATCCCCACCTCCTCTTCCGTATGTGGGTGGGTGTGGGTAGTGGGTGTGGGTGTGATTGACGACGGAGGACGACGGAAGACACGCATATTACACAGAGGATCCAACGATGTCGGATGATTAGGGACTCCTTCTATTGCCATCTCTCTCTCTCCCTGATTGATTTAGATTATGGTTCGATCGGATGGATTGGATTAGAGGCAACTTTTTTAATTCCTAAGGTTGCTAGCTTAATTTTATACAGAAGGTGGGTTGGGCATTTGGGTTGGGCTGTATAGAAGTGGGGGCTGGTGGTTGGTGACTAAGCCTACAGATCATGTTGTTCTAGGCCACATGTCAGGCCAGACTCATGCCTTTTTCTAGACCAGGTCACGCCAAGCCACATGCTAAAAAATAAGGTTTCTTAGAGGCCTTCAGGCCGAGCTTTTTAAGGTTAGACCTAGGCCGGACCAAAGTCAGGCCGCAGACCTCAGGCCTTCTGTGCACTACTAAAGGAAACTGATTTTTACACATGTTAAAATGATATGTCCACATTAGTCTCTCTTACATTGAGTTGAAACCCACTCATCATTTATGTAAGAGAAAACATATAAAAATATTAATTTTTTATGTGAAAATATCAGTTCCCTTATCAAATCACTTCAGTCCATTCAAAACGACATATATTACTTACACTTTATGTTCTTGCACCAACCATCATTTTAATGTCATTCCTTATAAATTTGATCCCCTGATTCCCATACGATATTTGCAACTTAATAAACAAGCTATTTTAGTAAACTTTGTAAGAACATAGGACGTCCCAAGCAACTAAACCTTTAATTATGTGCGGTATCGCAATTGAATTTTATTGTCTTTTATATATACTAGTAGTAGTCTATTAGCCCGTGTGATGTTGGGCCATTGTTTTTTCTGTCATGTTACAATTTTTTTTGTGTGTTCAATAATTTTTATGTATAATAATTATTGAAATTTTGTAATTAAATATGTAACAAATAATAGCATAATAATTTGTATTACTGATGAATGCATACGTTTTTGGTTAATGAAGTGTCGCTTTAATCTGTGTTGCTAACTCTTTTACTTGTATATACATAACACAATTAATCTGAGTACTTTATTTATTTGTGTAGAAAATCACAAAAGTTCATATTAAACGTGATAATAATTTAATTGGATCTAACAAGATCTATTCATCACTCGATGGGTAGGGCTTAATTGTTCTCTGGGTCCAAAAATGCTCTTGCTTTTATATGGAATAGCTCTCAACTTCTAATCCGCGTCAAATATATAATTTTGTATGTCCATGTTAAAAAAATAAATAAATACAATATTCATTAGCAGGAGTAGAATGAATCAAAATTAAAAAAAAATGAATTACATATATAATTAATCTTAACGAACAAATTTTGAGACGTTTTCAAATTATGTAGACTCGCAGGATATAGTTGTCTCCTCTCAATCGTACAACCGAAAGAAGCACTTTAAGTGTTTATAAATAAATTTTTTTACTGATATATTTTAATCCCTTTTTAAAAGCGTTCTGATTCCGTCACTGATGTGAATAATATGTTCAAAGGCTTGAATATTAATAGTACACATAAAATATATCGAGCGTGTGATATATTTGTCAAAACTAATCGAAATAGTTCGAACATTTGTCAAATGTAGAGCAGAGTCACTTGTATTTATGCTTACTTTATTAATTAATAAACACATGCCTAAACAGAAGCAATTAATTTGAGAAAGAAAAGTCAAGAATATCATAACTACAAACGATGGGTTTTTTTTCTATATTTCCTACTCTCTCCATCTCATGCATAATATATGATATTTTTGATGATTTTATTTTTTTTAAATTATTTATCGTTTTATATAATTTAAGAGAATTAATTATAATATTTTTAAAATTATCTCTCATAAAAAAATATTACAGATTGTGAGAAAGAAAAGAGTATGAGATAAATAGAATAATTATAAGAATTTAAAGATATTATAGATAATACATAATTTTATAACGTCATATATTAAAAGACGGAGGGAGTACTAAATTTTTAAAAGAATTAAGTTTGACTTTTGAGTAGTTGTGTAGTAGATTGAATTAATTGAGCAAGTAAGAATTTGAATGTTGACGGATATACCATGCGCCATAATGATTTGGACCAGGCCAAATTAGGCTAGGTCAAACAGCCCCCCCCCCCCCCCCCCCCCCCCCCCACTCCCCTCGCCTCCCGAATTGTATTACGCTTAAATATGTAATGATTGGATTGGTTCACAACATAATATTTTAAATAATTTTTAATTAAAATTTCATAATCTCTTGTCAATTGTCATGATTTCAGTACTAAACTAAATTCTTTTTAAGGATGTAAAATAACTATAATTTTTAAAATATATATATTTATGATGAACGAGAGTATCTTTAAATAAATTTTGAGAATTGTTCTATTGTTTTATTTTCTCACGATATGTCCGTAGTTTTTTTTTGTTTTTGGTGCAAAGGAGGCGCCAATTAACTAATTAAAAAAGAGCCATTACAATTAAGGTCCGATAAACTAAGGAGATTGCATGGTGGTTAACTAAGGGATTCTTTGATAAAAATTGAATGAATTTGAATTTAAACTAGTTGAATCTAAATAAAAAAAATTATTTGATAATTGATACATCTAAATAATAATTTTTTACTATTTTACTCCTCTAAACTATGCTGAACAAGTATATAATTTTGTTTGGACGTATTTAACAATAAATAAATAAAATATTCATTGTACAACAGATAAAAATAAAAGTATCAAACAAAAGTATTGAATAATTCAAACAATTTTAACCCAAGTTTCATATAAACTAAAAAATGTAATGAGTTAAACAAACATGTCAACATAATAATAAAATTAAAAAAAATACATTAATTTTCAATGAGTCACTTTATAGCTCACGAGCAATTTGGTCACGTAGATTGTTCATATATTGTACGTCTTGAGGGCCCCATTGCACTGCATCTTGTTCTCCATGGTTCCATCAAATTATTCGGAAGTTCAAGAAAAACAGAGATCAAATTGGGGCTTATTGTTTATTGTAACCATAGCAATTTGAAAGATGAGAGTTACCTGTCAGAGAAGCTATGGAGCGACGATGAAGAGAATCGTTGGAGATGGAGATACAGACGAGAGCGGCGATGCAAAGAAGAGATGGAACGACAATGCAAAGAAGAAAAGACAATTTGGGTAAAAAAGTTTCTCATACCTATTCAGCTGATTCAGCCAATTTTTTTTAAAAGAATCGCTCAGTACTATTCAGCCCTATTCAAATTTTAAAACTCCAAAACAAACAGATTCGCTCAGATTTTAGGACTACTTAATTAGTGCATTGTGGATTTCACCAGAATGCAAAAGAAGGGGAGATCTGTTTAATGTTTGTATTCTACAGGTGAAGGTGAATGAGACAAGGGGAGATTTGTTTGGGCTTTTAGAGGAGTAATTGAGATTTTTTTTTTGCTACATCTCTGAGATCCGCTTGCTTTTGACATACAACCGGTGCAAAAAACATGTATAAATCGGTACCTGAATCGGGTAATCGGTTCGGTACACCGGTTTAACCGGTACCGATATTACGTAAATTTGAACAATTTTGGTAATCGATTCGGACCGGCTCAGTACGGTTTTTTACCGATGTACAGTCCTACATGGGAGGAAGGTAGAGAAAATAAAAATCAGTTAAGGATAATTAATTTTTTTTACTATCATTATACAGCTTACCTAATTTTAACAGTCTCCCTCCTCCTCTCCTTTTATAATGTTCCATTAAAAATTATACTATTATAGTAAATTATTACTTTGTTATTATCAACAACCATTAATAATCCAAAAAAATCATGAGTAGGTGCTTTAAATTTATACCAACTGCTTATTAAATATTGAAACCATGATATTCTTCATTTAAGCCAATATTTCCCGGGCATACTATTATCACTCAGGAGATTTAGCATGTCACCTTTAAAATGGCACTTGCACTCTCAGTTTCAACTTTCATTTTTTTCAACATCAAACGCATACACAGTAGCATCACAAAAAAAATTAATAGACGATTGATACGACATTTTATTGGTTTGCAAAAATAATATCAAACACACAATCATATTGTAAAACAGCGGAATCATGTATATATATAATTTAAATTATTTTTACAATTTTAGGAATTACCTTATGTAACATTATTAATTGAGGAGGATAAAAGATATACCTTAAAGATGATGCAACCCTTTGATCAAATCTTCAAGTTCCAATACTTTGCTCATTCGTGCTTCTCCAATTTCTCGGATCAAACGTTCACCACTCAAATTGTGCAACGCCCTAAAGGTGATCCAGTAAGAGAATATTGATTGAAAAAGTGAATTTATATTATACAAGATATTGGTTGACTAACTCTAATTCTCTCTCTCCTAACTCCTTAAGTTTTAGAGAATACTTACGTAGTAAAAATACTGACTCAATCATTTATAACAAGTCCCCTATTATTTATAGACTAATCCTCTCCCACAACTCCTTATGATTTAGGGTTTAATTTAATTTATTTTATTTAATTCCTAAACTATTTAGAAATTAAATAATTTATAATAATACGAATATTTCTTATTAATCTATAATTAGTATTTCTCCAAATACTTAATTATAAATATTAAAATATTTAATTTATTACACTAATAAATTTAATACACTTAATTTGTTATTATTAAGTCAATCACTTCTAAAATTATATTTCTCTTTTTAAGGTGTGACCATTTAGGTTTAATATTAAGTCAGGTAGTAAAATAAATAAATTAGAATCATTCTAATATTATTTATAAAGAATTTAACTCCTTTAATTTAATTATAAATAAATAATATTTATTCTACATCATGAGTGACAACTTACGATAATGTATTATGACCTATCCGGATAATATGAATTCAACGTTTAATCACAAAGAACCTATTCAATAAATAGTTATCGTACAATTCAATCATTCTATCACACATGAAATTCCTGTAAAGTTTTATTTATTTGACCATATGCATTTCAATTCAAAAATGCACAACTCTAGTTAATATAAATTAGAAACTCATTTCTAATTTTCATTCACCATGGTCAGGGATTTCTGAGATGTCACTTATCGAATCGCATATGACATTCTATCTTTTTACTAGAAGTGGTAGATTATTTGCTGATCATTTACCTACCTCCATGTACACTTTATTATACTCGAACATTTCTTGTGACATACTTTGAAGTATTAAGGAATATGACAAAGTATAACTCATAATACACAAGATACTATGACGATCTCAAGTGCAATGATCACTTGTATTATTATCACTATAGAAAATTCTATTAACAGACAATTAAAACTCTATTAGGGTTCTTTTAATCGAGTTACGTTCAATGAACTTATTATCCAATATACACTTACATACTTAATTTAATGTCTCCACACAAATGATTATAAGATCAATCATCATCTTCAACAGAGCAAACATTAATTATTCCGGAATCTATAACCCCACATTAGTGATCCAACGATTATGAACATTTTAGTTTTCGAGCTTTTTAGAATTTAGATTTCATTAGCATGATCATTATTACGATTCTTAAAGCATTGCTCCAAAACTACGGGTTTATCACATTTATTTAATTTAACTAATTAAACATGAATAAAAAAATGCATTTAATTGAATAATTTTCTTTTATTAATAAATGAATAAGAATATACAAAGTAAATACTTGTCACATCAAATGTGATTGGCTTGAGGGCATATTACTTTCAGATTTATCCTTCCATATTGAGTCAAGTCGAGTCTAACAATATCTTCTAAAATTATACTTGAAACTTTTTAAAGGTGTTCGGATTCGTACTCGAATTCGAATATAATTTTGCAATATTTGCTTTAGATTCAACTCAACTCGTTCTATAGTACTTGAGTTCGACTCGACTCGACTCATTTTTAAGTTGAGCTATCGCGGGCATTTGAAACATAAACAAATCAGAACTGAATCATTTATATTATGATAATGCAGATAAAATTAACTTAGTCAACTATTCCAAATAATTTAAATTCAAACTTTTGAAACTAGATCTCGAATATTATAAAAAATTAATGAGATTATATTATCACTTTTGAATTAATTGATAAACATGTACATAAAATATAAAAACTCTTTCCACTTCTCAAAGTACGTAGTATTAAATAAATCAAGCATATTCGATATTGTATACGAATAAGTATAAATGAACTTGTATCGAATAAAAAAATTGATGTATAAAAAATTTGATACTTTAAACGTGGGAATATTATGCAAACATGTCAACATAATAATAAAATTAAAAAAAATTACATTAATTTCAATGAGTCACTTTATAGTTCATGAGCAATTTGGTCACGTAGATTGTTCATATATTGTACGTCTTGAGGGACCCATTGCACTACATCTTGCTCTCCATGGTTCCATCAAAGTATTCGGAAGTTCAAGAAGAAACAAAGATCAAATTAGGGCTTATTATTTATTGTAACCATAGCAATTTGAAAGATGAGAGTTGCCTGTCAGAGAAGCTATGGAGCGACGATGAAGAGAATCGATGGAAATGGAGATGCAGACGAGAGCCGCGATGCAAAGAAGAGATGGAACAACAATGCAAAGAAGAAAGGACTATTTGGGTAAAAAAGTTTCTCAGACCTATTCAGCTGATTCAACCAATTTTTTTTTTAAAGAATCGCTCAGTGTTATTCAGCCCCATTCAGATTTTAAAACTCCAAAACAAACACTCTTAATGGTTGATTCACTCTGATTTTGGGTCATTCAGACCCATTCAGCGAAAAACAAACAACCTCTAAGGATATTACTGTACAATTCAATCATTCTACCACACATGAAATTACTGTAAAGTTTTATTTATTTGACCATATGCATTTCGATTCAAAAATGCACAACTCTAGTTAATATAAATTAGAAACTCATTTATAATTTTCATTCACCATGGTCAGGGATTTCTGAGTTGTCACTTATCGAATCGCATAGGACATTCTCTCTTTTTACTAGAAGTGTTAGATTATTTGTTGATCATTTACCTACCTCTATGTACACTTTATTATACTCGAACATACTCTGTGACATTCTTTGAAGTATTAAGGAATATAACAAAATATAACTCATAATACACAATGTTAGTTCCCAGAGGCACACAATAGATCTAGAAGGGGGGGTTGAATAGATCCTTTGAGTTTTTAAACTCTTTTCCATTTTATTTTGTATTGCTAAGAAGTTAGCATATGACAAACATAAGAATCATTTCAAGCACAGCGGAATAAATTAAATGTCCTCTGTATTGATATATTGATGAACGTTGATATATTGTTCTTGGAGTTAGTTTAGTTGTAAGTAGTTAATACAATCATAACAGTTATAGCAGTTAAGTACATAATGTAATGACAGAAAGTAAATGACAGAATATAAAAGACACAAGGAATTTTAAGTGGTTCAGAGACACAAGCTCCTAATCCACTCTGCTGCACTCTCGCAGGAAATCCACTAAGGAATGGGCAGCACTCTGAATCACTAAGATTCCTTCAAGGCCCGCAGCCCTGAAACTTTAGTTCACTAAGAACTCTTCAAGTCCTTCGACTTGAAACTCCTTTAGTTCACTAAGGTTGTGTTTGATAAATCTGGCGATTAAGATCTGAATGATTATGATGTCTTAATAAATTAGATCATTTGAATGGTTATGAGGTCTGAATCTAAAAAACTGTTTGATAACTAAAAAGTAAGTTGTCTCTTAATGACACTATTTTACTATTTTAAAGGGTAAATTTTTATTTAATAATTTTAAATATTCAATTTAATAAAAATGAGTGAATAATATTGTTGAATATATTTATATATAAAAAATTATCAAAAAAATTTCATTAAGAGGTACCTCTTAATTATTAAGATTTTATTTTCTGTCTTACAGATTAAGAGAAATTCAGAGGTAAAAAAACAGCATCATGCCTCTTAGCGAATAAGAGGCAATCAGATGTAAATAAACAGCACCTAAGAACTTTTCAAGGCCAGCAGCTCTAGAATCTCTAGTTCACTAAGAACTCTTCAAGCCCTCCGGCTTGGAACTCATTTAGTCCCTCTGGACAAGGACCCCTCAGGCCCTGGCTACTTGTAATTGTAGTTGTTGTTGTTGTTTGTGCTTTGCTGCTAAGATGTCATGAAGCTTGATCATCTTTGTACTTAGCAGCTAGGCTTGGTCCTCAGCATTCTGCTTCGAGTCTGGACCTCTTCTCTGGTGTAGCTGATCTTCATTCTGTTCAGCTCATCTTCACTTGATGTCAGGTGTGCACCATCACCACATAGGACTGCTAAGGCTTTTCATAGTGGGTCATCTTCTTCTAACCCTTAGCAGCCCTTGAACCCTTCTTGAATGATATGTAGACATGGTTCTGCATCTTTTATGGTTCAACATCTGGTTCTTCATGGTGATCCGTAGAGTGGCTCTTCTGATCTTCTTTATGCTTAGCCATTTTCTTGAATGCTATCTTCAAGGCTTTCTCAGCTCTCAACTTGGCTGCCATCTTCAGTGGCATTCTCATCCTTGTTGAGTGAAGCTCTAGTCCGTTCAATTCCTTCTTCAAGTCTGCTTCACTTCCACCTTTGTAGTCTTACTGCCACTTAAACTTGTTCTCTTCAGCTCTGGTGGAACTCGTAGAGTCAACAATATAGCATTCCAACAACTCAGTAACAGCTCTTATCTTTGAAGCTTGTCTCTTAAATACCCTTCCATGATCTTTCTGTTGGAAAGTAGCCGTTGGAAGCTATTTGAATTGCTTCGCAGATCTCGAGTTATTGTCAGTGCTTCTGCATCAAAGCTCTTAATTATCAACGTTCGGATATCAGTCTTCATATTGATTCATTGCCAGTGCTTCAAAACTCAGATGCCCGAACTCCACGATTCTGATGCAGATTGTTCTTGGACCTTTATCGTAGTGTATCTTTGTTGAATGTTGCTTTGACTGGTTGAGACAACACTACGATTCTGAAAAGTGTTCTTGGATCTTCAATGTAGAACACCTCTTTCTTTACTTGTGCAGTGCTTCAACACTTTTGCTTGCCTCGACTGATCTCAGGAACTGATATCTTGACTTGTCGTTCTGGCCTCTTCTGAATATCAAGACACTTCAAATTTGTGGCATACCCAGCTCTCTTTCTCCTGGTGATCTCCCGTTCACCTATCTTCAATGGTCTGACCCATGCTTAATCACTTCTGTCTTGTTCTTCATAAGATGGTCGCTATCTCTGTATAAACTGTATCAGTTCCTTCTTCATTTGGTAAACACTACGATACTGAGTGATTCTCAATATCGTTGTCTTCTGTTCTCTTGACAGCATCTGCACTTACTGACTTTCACTAGTCAGCTACTATGTTTGAAATCTTCTTCTGATTTGCTTGTGGAAGACTTCATCTTGAATGGCTTCACAACTTCAATCTGCATGTTGATTGAGTTGAGGCTTGTATCTTCTGTTAGCTTGCATGCCATTCGTTGAGTGCTCTTTGGTTTCCTTGGAATGTATCTTTGTAGATCAGACCAGAGGCTCTATGCTTTGGATATTCTGGGAGTGTCCATTTATTAAGAATCGTGTTGACACTACGATTCTTCCCTTAGCGTTGTGAGCAACCTTTGTAGAAGCCTGAATTCTGCAGACTATGATTTAGCCTTGTTGCTGCAGACACTACGACTTCGAGATCAGATCTTGACAGACTACGATTTCTGCCTTCATGCTTGTTGTCCTCGTCTGATCTGGCTCGACCACGATCTATGCCTTTGATGTGATCAGTAGACTCCACTATTTCAAGTGTAATCTACGATTCTTGACTTAGATCTGGCAGTTGCTCGGTCAGCTTATAGACCGACTGTCTCTACGATTCTGACCATGACTTCCTCAGCAGACTACTAATCTGAGAAAGTTCTTCTCGACACACTACGATCCTTCCTCGTTTCTCTTGGCAGACTACGAACTCCGAGATTTACTATACTTGCAGACTACGATTTCGCATTGATAGTTCTCGAGTCTTTCTTGTCTTTCCTGACAGACTACGATGCTGGTGCAGTGCTCGACGATCAGACAAGCCTATCTATTACATTGTATAAGATCAACTTAACAAGCTTGATCTTTCTATATTTATAGTCCTTATACATCATTCCTTTTTAAAGAATTTTACAAAGCTGTTTTACTTATGTAGGATCAACTTAACATATTTGATCAATTCATTCTAAGTCCTTGTACATATATTCCTATTATCTATCAAAGGACTTTACAGCTTTTGTCAATGCAAGCATACTTGCATATTCATTCATTTATATTATAATCAAATCATATATTAATAGGAATAACATTCTCATGTATATTCCTAACACACAATATACTATGACGATCTCAAGTCCAATGATCACTTATATTACTATCACTATAGGAAATTCTATTAACAGACAAGTAAAACTCTATTAGGATTCTTTTAATCGAGTTATTATCCAATATACACTTACATACTTGATTTAGTGTCTCCACACAAATAATTATAAGATCAATCATCATCTTTAATATAGCAAGCATAGTATGTACTAATTATTCCAGAATCTGTAACCCACATTAGTGATCCAACGATTATGAACATTTTAGTTTTCGAGTTTTTTAGAATTTAGATCTCATTAGCATGATCATTATCACGATTCTAAAAGCATTGCTCCAAAACTACAAGTTTATCACATTTATTTAAATTAACTAATTAAACATGAATAAAAAATGCATTTAATTGAATAATTTCCTTTTATTAATAAATGAATAAGATTATACAAAGTAAATACTTGTCACATCAAATGTGATTGGCTTGAGGGCATACTACTTTCATATTTATCCTTCCATATTGAGTCAAGTCGAGTTGAATAGTATCTTCTTCAAATTATACTTGAAACTTTTTAAAGGTGGGGCTGTAAATGGTAACCGAAAAATTCGTATTCGTTCGCATCCGTATTCGAAAAAAGCGGATATTATTCGTATTCGAAAAAAACGGATATATCCGTATTCGATTTAAAGATATCCGCAAATAAACGAATACGAATACAGATATAGGCGTATTCGTATTCGTTTAACATCCGACCGTAAATATTTCCGATAAATAGCGGATATCCGAATTCGGATCCGTATCCGGAATTCGTATTAAAATAATTTATATATATATATATATTAAATATTATATAATAAGCAAAATAATTTTTTTAAAGTGGTCTTCTTTATATAATAATTAGTTAATTTTCACTATCATACGAAAATTATATTAAAAATATATTATTTCACTTCTAAAAAGTAAGAAATAACACTTTTATTATAATATCAATAAACTGAAATAAATTGATTTAAGTATAGTTAATGAATTTTTACTATTATAAAGTTAAAATATCTAAAATGTGTCACTTAACAAAAAAATTATATACTAGAAGAACAAAACTATAATTATTAGCTTGTTATAAGTTTTTTACTTTCAGAACTTACTTGCAATGCTGGGAGGCGAGAACAATAAACAATATAATTTTATTGTTAAAATATGTTAAGTCCAACTTAATTTAGAATTAATCTAGAAGGGGTTGAATAATTAATTTACATTTACGAATTTTCGGGTGGAGGAAGTATTTATCACTTTCATTTGCCCAATTATTTAGAAATTAGAAGTCCAAATATTTAAAGTAAGTTCAAAGTAAATTTTGGATCAAGTTAGATTAACTAGTTGTCAGTTGTCACATATACATTATAACTCGCACTCTCCATAAATATAATGAAATAAAATGAACTTTTTATAACTATGTAAATTTTAATCTATGTATTGAGGATAAACTATAAATAAAAGTCCCCATAAACATATTATTAAAGTTTTAATCAAGTATTTGAGAAAAAATAATTAAATATTCAATATAAACTTTTGAATATAATTATAAATTATAAATATTCATACACACTACAGTATTACTCCACACATATAAAATGGACATCTACTAATTAATGGACGTCAAAACATTAATAAGTAGAACATTTATTTTGAAATTTAGGATTTCAAAGATGATGAAAACTTATTTGAATTGTAATTTAGAACATTGATTATTGTATTTAAATATTTATTATAAATTAATTAATTAACATTCAATCATTAATAAACTATATTTTAAAACTCATTATTTTTTTATTCTAGTTATAGTTAGGCCGATAAATGGTAACCGGAAAATTCGTATCCGTCCGCATCCGTATTCGAAAAAAAACGGATATTATTCGTATTCGAAAAAAAACCCGGATATTATCCGTATTCGGTTTAAAGTTATCCGCAAATAAACGGATACGGATACTACTGCATTCGTATCCGTATATATCCGTTTACACCCCTAGTCCGTGCTCGGATTCGTACTAGAATTCGAATATAATTTTGCAATATTTGCTTAGATTCAAACTAACTCGTTCTATAGTACTTGAGTTTGACTCGACTCATTTTTTAGTTGAGCCATCGCGAGCATTTGAAACATACACAAATCAGAACTGGATCATTTATATTATGATAATGCAGATAAAATTAACTTAGTCAACTATTCCAAATAATTTAAATTCAAACTTTTGAAACTAGATCTCGAATTTTATAAAAAATTAATAAGATTATATTATCACTTTTGAATTAATTGATAAACATGTACATAAAATATAAAAACTCTTTTCACTTCTCAAAGTACGTAGTATTAAATAAATCAAGCATATTCGATATTGTATACGAGTAAGTATCAATGAACTTGTATCGAATAAAAAAATTAATGTATAAAAAATTTGATACTTTAAACGAGGGAATATTATGCAGCTAGCTCATACTCGATTCCAACAAGTGTCTTGAATTTTTTGAATTGATCTCAAATTGAGTTTTGAACTACTCGAGTTTATTTTCAACTCTATGAGGTGGAATCAACTGTTTATTAAATATTGAACCTATGATATACTCCACTTAAAGTCATGCTACTATTACATAAAACAATTACATAACTCTTATATATTGCTGACATGACAATATGTGATTTGTTGTTGACATGACCCACTTAACTCATCAACAAATTATATACTATCAACTTACAGTATATAAGAGTTATGTGACTATATTTATGTGATAGTAGCATTATTCCTCCACTTAAGTAAGCCAATTATCTCTAGGTTCGTTAATTTCAAGCACCAGTTACACATGCATGACTACGCGTCTAGATGACATTAATAAAAAATTAATTGAAAATGCATGTTTCTTTATTTATAATAATAATATAATTTTATTTTAACTTACCCCATTATATATGTAGAAGAAAAGGAAACGACCCCTAAATATCGGAACCTCACCCCCTTCTTTGAAAATTGAAATGGCTGCGCCAGGATATAATACTAGTTAAAATGTTCTTAAATGACTTATAAGTTATTTAAATTATAATTTATAAATAAAAGTATTTGACATCAAAAATTAAGTTAAAATAAATTATTAAAGTGTTCGATTCATAATAACTTATAAGTTAAAATAAATATAAAAATTACTATTAAAAAATTAATAAAAAGAGGGAAAAAATAGAAGAGGGACAAAATAGACATTATATTTGGTCAAACTAATTTATTTTAAAATAACTTATAATTCATTTTAAAATAAATTACAAATACTTACTTATTTTTTTGACTTAAAACTCAACTTATAAGAGCCTGTTCGGGAGCTACTTATAAGTTGGTTTGTTCGGGAGCTACTTATAAGTTGGTCAAACCAACTTATAAGTAACTTTTTACTGTTTGAGTGTTCGGAAATGACTTATTTTATAACTTATTTTTTGACTTATAGATCAAAAAAATAAGTAACAATTTGTAACTTAAAATAAAATTACTTATAAGTCATTATTAATAAATTAATTTGACCAAATATAATGATTATTTTGCCCCTTATCTGTCTTGACAAATTACATCTGTACACTCCAATCTAAAAAACCTTATCTCTTCCCACCTTAACATTTCTCATGGACACCGGTTTTATATTTCATCATATTGTCAAGACTTTTGGATTGTTCTGATGGTCTGTGCTACATTCCTTTAATGTCTAGGTATATATTATTTTAACATAATATCTTAATATAGAAATCAAACATTACTGGTTTTCTGAGGAGCAAAAAAAGTGATTTTAAAAATTAATGAAAAGCTTTTAAATAAGTTGTTTACTAATAAGCTTTTTAAATAAGTTATTTACTAATAAGCTGTTTAAATAATAAGTTATTTAACAATAATAAGCCGTTTACCAATAATAAGTTGTTTAAATAATAAGTTGTTTACCACTAAACTGGTTAAATAATAAGTTGTTTACCCATAAGTTGTTTAAATAATAAGTTGGTTAGCAATAATAAGTTGGTTATCAATAATAAGTTGTTTAGCAATAATAAGTCGTTTACCAATAATAAGTTGTTTAAATAATAAGTTGTTTAGCAATAATAAGCTGTTTAAATAATAAGTTGTTACAAATAAGCTGTTTAAACAATAAGTTGTTTACTAATAAGTTGTTTAGCAATAAGTTGTTTATCAATAATAAGTTGGTTACCAATAAGATGTTTAAATAATAAGTTATTTACCAATAATAAACTATTTATCAATAAGCTGTTAAAATAAGTTGTTTACCAGTAATAACCTTCAATATGATATTGAATCAATGTATCTTTTTATAATGTTAATTTTAGTAATTTTTACATTTTATTTTAACTTATAAGTCATTATCAACCGAACACCTTTATAACTTGTTTTAACTTAATTTTTGACTTATAAGTCATTATCAGTCGAATACTTTTACTTATAAGTTCTAACTTAAAATAACTTATAAGTCAACTTATATTTGAACTTATAAGTCATTTTAAAATAAGTCACTCTCGAACCGGCCCAAAAGTAGTAAGTAGTAACAAATGACTTAGAACTTATAAGTTGGTCATTAAGTAAGCAAGTGTTTTTTTTAACCTCTTTTAGTGATGTTTGACGTAATTCCGACCATTCTGCAGAGACTCGGTGACGACAGCTTTTTACCGGCGAGTGAGATGTGAGTGCGACATGTAGGGCCCACATTACTTTGGCACCGCGTTCTCTTTTTCCTGCTCCTTTCGTCGGCGTTTACCCCTCTTCTACAAGTCTATCCTCTCCCTCCATTTCCACAGCGCATTTTCTCTCTCCTCATTTTCCTGATAAGATCCTCTTTTATATTTCTGTAGAGAGAGCCAGAAACCCTAGAGAAAAATCCACCAACTTCGAACTCCTGGAGTTAAGAATTCGCAGTTTTAATTTGATTTTGTTGGGTTCTGGAACTTGGGTGTTTGGAACTTTGATGGGTTGAGCTCATAATGCATCACATACCTCGATTCTTCAATCATAGCGGGAAGCAAAAATTGATGGACTCGAAGCACAAAAAGGGAAGAAAACCGAAGCTCGAGCGTCGAAATGCACAGAAGAATATAGATTACGAGGCGACAACTCCTTCCTCATCGAATTCTGATGAGTATGGTCTTAGAACTCGATCGCTTGATATCCCGCCTTTCAGCGACCGGACGAGCTTTCGAGTTGCGGGAACTGAAGGCGAAATCTACGTGATTTGCGAGAGTTTAGGGCTTTCGGGGCCGGATGATTTTGGGATTCCGGTGGCGGCGTGGGAGGCCAGGAAAATGCGGTCGACTTCGGATATTCTTCCGAGATCTAGGTTAAATAAGTTGGATTATAATACTAGGGCTAGTGATTTGGCTGATAAGTTTAGTGAAACTCTTAGGGTTAGTGATGCAGGTGAAGAGAAAGTTGAGCCTGTTATGTTAATTACTCCTCTGACTACTGGTGGTGGTGGTGGAAGAGGAATTAAAGGTGTTCGGCCGCCCGTTCTAATGCCTCCGCCCATTATTTCGATGCCAATTATTGATAATGATTGCTCAACTTGGGATATTTTAAGATCATTTGCTCCAGATGGCGATAAAGGCTCCTGTTTTGTATATGAAGGAGGTTTTAGTTCTGACAACGACGAAGGATTTAATGGAGAGAGTGGTGAGAGAGAGAGTGCTGTTCTTTCAGAGTCTTGTTCATTTACCACTTCAAATGATGATGATTGTTCTAGTACTACCACTGAGCCTCCGTCCAATATTTCGCCACAAGGAAGATTCAGACGCGTTATCTCTTCTTGGGATAATTGGGAGAAGGGCAAGCTTCTGGGACGTGGCTCATTTGGATCAGTATATGAAGGAATCACCGAGTAAGCTACTAATCATATTATTCTTGGTTTATACTGCTTTAATAGTCTTACACCCTGTTTTCTATTTTATTAATATCCATCTCTAGATGTTCTTCTTGTACAATGAAGACACTTGCACAGAATAGTTATCATATCCCAAAAAGTTGGAGTTGGATAAGAATAGCTGCAAAGGAACTCACACCTTTATTTTGGTTGCATCTAATTTTAAAAGAATATTTTAGATATTGGAACTAGCTAAAATTGCATTATTTGTGATAACAAAGGGAATTCACCTAATATATTTAATCTAGAAGAAGAAAAAGTTCTTTCCGTTTGAGATTTTAAGTGATTGAGGAGATTTAAAGGCCTTTTAGGATTGACAAAATTCTACAACATTCGCATAAGCTGACGAACAATATGATAGGCGCAAGTTGTTTCTTTTCTAATGAATACCCTATATTTGTAACATTAAATATTAATTTGCTAAATGTATCATCATCTCATATAAGGACTATAAATCATTGATTTTTTTTTTAGTAATTTACCCATGTGAGAGTAAGTATATGGATATATTATAAATACGGAGTATAGAGATATATAATAAATAAAATAAATGTATATTATATACAAACACTTGTGATAACTATCCTCTTGCTTGCCTGCTATTTTGATAGTTTCCTGCTGTCAATTCATTATGATTTTATTTTCTTGTAACAATTTTACTTCTTTCCCATATAATACGAATTGAGTTTTTATGTATATTTGGAAAGAAATTATTTTGCTATTATATTATTATTTTATTGGTTATTTAATAGAAGGGATTTAGGATATTTACATTGATTAGGAATTTAATTAATTGGTTAGGGTATTTTGGTCATTGAGTACTTCTCTTATTCCCCAAGTAAAATTAAGATATTATTCTCTTTAAACAGCGATGTAATTCCATTGACTCTAGACTATAGACTAGTGAATTATTGAAATTTGAGTGACTTATGTTATGTCTCTTTTGTCTGTGGATGCAAGTGATCTCTTTGGAATGACCTCAAAGCACAGGGATAGGCAAAATTTTATATTTTTCATTATTTTTTATCTTTCAATTTGTTGTCCTGCTTCGAGAGGAGTCTAGGGTCCAAACTTGTTTATCAGGGGGAGTGGAAACCTTTATTGAATTCAACAATTCGAGCATTGATACCAATTCAAGGGCTTTGGATGAGATCCTCACACAGACTATCCTTCCAGAGAGTGCTTCAGTTGTGAGTAGGGGTGTCTTTTGCTGTTACAAGAAAGAGACATTTGAACAACTGGTTCTGCATTTTGAGGCGGCAAGGACTTTGTGGACTATTGTTTCCCTTGCCTTTTCTTTATGTGCTATTTCCTAGGTGATGCCAAGGAAAGGCTGTGAGATGCTGCAGGCTGGGGGGGGGGGTGTTACCACATAGTCTTTGGTGCACTCTTTGGAAAGAGAGAACAGAAAATATTTTGAAGGCTTGGAGAAACCCTTGGTCTTAGCCTTCTTTCTTTTGCTTTCATTAGGCATTTCCAAGTTCGATTGTGCATTTTGTGGACTTATTTGCAGGGTTCTAAAAATTCCCGCCTAAGTCCGCTTAGGCCCCCTGGCGTCCCGCCTAGGCGCTCAGTCCTCCCTGGTGCTTCGCCTAGGCGCTAGGCCCTCCTGACACCTCACCTAGGCTCAAGGCGGCAAAAAATTTCCATTCAGAAAATTAGGCAGGGCCTAGGCAGAGAGGTTTTTTTATTTTAATAATTACTCAAACCAGATCTTGATATATTTATTTTTCTAATTATTTACCATATTCATAATGCAAGTTGTAGCATATCAAATCACAACAAGAAGTGAACAAGATCAAGTCAAAATGAATAATTTTATTATAGTTGTAATTTTTCGAACATGTACCATCTTCAAATTATATAAATGATGATACATTTGTAATATTTAGTTTAATTCAATATAATTGTTAAATTTATGTTTAGTTTCTTAAGTTTTAATATTGAATTTAATTCTTGAAATTTTAAATTTTATTTTTTAATAGCAATCTTGCTTATGAATAAAACTAATACGTTAAAGATATGTTTGAACTTTGAATAATTGCATGTTTGTGTTTGAACTTTGACATTGGTAATATGGATATGTATTTGAACTTTAAACAAAGACCTTTATTATCTTTATTATAAATTGTTTTGCTTTATATTATTATTTTGTTTGGATAAATGTAAGATAAAATATTAAAATTGGCTTAAAATAAAAAATTCCTCTTAGGCCCCGCCTAGCTCCCCTAGGCGCTAGGCCCCGCCTAGCCCCCCTAGGCGCTAGGCACGCCCGCCTCCCGCCTTTTAGAACATTGCTTATTTGAGCGTTTGTTTTAGGAGTCTACTATTAGTAATTTAGTAACAGTGTAGGTAACACTTTTTTTGGAGGCTCACTTGTATATGGACGGGTTTTGTTTCTCTTGGCCTTGGTTCTTAGGTGTGCCTCCCCCCAAACATGCTTTATGTAAGGCGGGTGTACTTGGGTCAGCCCCCTTTTGGCGCCTATATTAGATTTACTCATTTATTTAATAATACATATTTTTTCCCAAGGGAACATTTGGCTATTAAATATTAGAAGCTTGAGGGAAATGACGCACTCACCACCCATTAAGAAGTTCTGAATTTGGAGGACCATTACCTTGCCAAGAAAATTGACCACTTATTTGTTCTTTTGAATTATCCTATGTTTTTATGTTAAATCCTTATAAAAAATAAGGATCTATTTCACGATTTCTAGCAATCTTTGTTAATTATTCATTTCATGCATGTGTGTGTATATATCCCCCTCCCCCCAAATAGATGAAACTCATGTTTGACAGTATAGTGGTTGTTTGTATTTTTATTTTTATTTTTTGGTTCTGTTGCAGTGATGGCTTCTTTTTCGCTGTGAAGGAAGTTTCTTTGCTTGATCAAGGGGACCAAGGAAGGCAAAGTATTTACCAACTCGAACAGGTAAGTAGCCTAAGTCTTGTTCGGAATGTGATATTTATATGTGTACTTGTGATTCTCTAATAAGTCATTTTTACTTCTGTCTCCTGCTGAGGCTCCCTTTGCCATCCTTTTTTTAATTTCCTAAAATTTTATTTATGCGCAGGAGATCTCTCTTCTCAGTAAGTTTGAGCATGAGAACATAGTTCAATATTATGACACAAAAAAGGTACTCTTTCTTACTTTTCATGTTGGCTATTGATTGATGCTTTCTTAAATTCTCTTGTAATAGAATTATCATTGGAATAAATTATTTTCACCCAAAGAAGAAAGAAGAAAAAGAGCGAATAGGAGATGATATAGGGTGGATTTAGAGAACACTTTATATAGAGAAATCTTTATATATTGGCTACATTTTTTTTTCTTTTTATTTTTTGGTGTGGTGGCTTGCGCTTGAGGAAAGGTTTTAGGGTTATTTTAATGAGATAGAAAAAGGTTATAGGTTTTGGGGATGGATATTTGTTATTTTTTGCGAGAAGTAGAACTGATACATGCGGTTGAACAATCATTTTCATATTATCTTCTTCTGTTTGGTATTCTCACACAAGACATCTTGTCTGTGTCCCTGTCTCTTGACCAGGGGGATTGATTGTGTTCGGTATAGTTATTAGTTTTGCCACATAGTTATCATCACAAGGAGTAAGGAAGTTCAGTGAAACCTAGCTATGTCCATTGCCTGATGTTTATCCTGGCTGTTGCTACGGTGAACTCCTTTTGTAATCAAATTTTTATCAGTTACAGTGCCAGTGTTACTTTGTAGATGTTAACATTTTTTAGCAAATCTTTGTTTATGAGTATTTATCTTGAAGATTCCAGAAAAGTATGGTCTTTTGTATTTCCTCTCAACAATTGGATTGTGAATTTCTAAGTTCTTCGCAGAATGAATCAACTCTCTATATCTTTCTCGAATTGGCAAGCAAAGGTTCTCTTTTGAGTCTCTATCAGCAGTATCATCTTCGAGATTCCCAAGCCTCTGTATACACGTGGCAGATTTTGCAAGGTTTGAAGTATCTGCATGATCGAAATGTGATACACAGGTGGTTATTAACAAATCAATATGTGATTGTTTGCTTTTTATGCAATTAAATATTATGTGATTGTGTGCTACATATGTACCTGTATGTGATCTTTAGGTTTTCTTTAATTTGATTGTCTTGATTTTATCTGCATCATCTTCATTATTCCTCCCAGCCTACCATTTTCTACAACAATTTATATCTGATTAAGTTGTGGGCTGGAAAGTTTAAAGCAATGAGCTTATTACTCAGACACTCATTTGTAGGTGAATTTGATACTTAGGCTATATTACCTACCTGGATGTAATAGAGAGATTCTCTAAATATTTTCGTGTAACATGCTTCGGAACTGCTGATAATTCATGCAAAACTGCTGATAATTATAGGTTCACTCTGTCCAGGGTATAATTCATGCAAAACTGCTGATAATTATTTTCGCAAGCATAACCTTGGTTTTGGTATTTGGTGTTATTAACTAATCATTAGATCTCTATTTTTATTGGCGCTGTCATATGAACTTGCAAACTATCTATGCTTCAAAATTCAGTAGACAGACCTGCGGGGTTGGAAGAAGTGCATATATTATCTATTGCATCGTGTTATAGTTGTCAAGTTGTTAAGTCGAGTCGAGTCGATGACCAACCACTTAAGTAACTAGTCGACTAGTCGCCCAACTAGTCGTCCATAAAGCGATAAATTATTTATAATGTATTTTATACATTAATATATATATATATATATATATATATATATAATTTTACAATTTAAAATTATATTAAATACATAAAACATTATTCTATATTATTAGATAACATTTCTCAACTAAATATTAAAACATTTGACAACAAGTAGCCAAGCACATCATGACACATATAGGTTACTCCACTCATCATGACAAAATAACAATAATAGTAAAACATATAGTATACTTTTTACAATATTATTTATTATCTATAATTTTTTTTCCAAAACAAAATTGAAACTCAACAAATTTTTAATCCATCAGTTTTACAACAACAAAAAAAATTCGTCGACTTTACACTAAAGGAAACAAATTAACTATCACTTAATTTGTGAGACATTTGTGCAATAATTAGCATATAAAATATTTAGAATATTTTTAGACAATTGAAATCTGTTGAAAAAAACTTTTCATACATAAACTAAATTTAAGCAAGAATATATTGGGAAAATATAAGTTGGGCTTAAGCTTATAATGTTGTTTGTTCAAATAAATCCCAACTACAGCTCTGCAAAATAAAGATAGCAGGCTAATAGTGGTCATAACAGAAAGAGCAAGATGGGATTAGGCTTTTAATCTACCTGTCGTTGCAACAAGGAGACGAGAAAGGAGAAAACAGCCGCAAGGAGAAGAGGAGAAGAAGAGAGCTCGTAAAAGTCGTGTCGGGCAACCCAGATATGTGCTCTGTACTTAACATCTTCCTTCTCCATTTCAATTCCTCTCTTTTGGCGCACGACTTGAAAGGAGGTATGTGGTCTCTAAGTCGGGCAACATGGAGGAAGTCAGCCAAGTCGTCGACGCCTTGCGTCGACTTTCCTTCCAAGTCAAGCGACTTAGAGACATTAACCAAGTCGTGCCCTTGACTTGGCCCTATATGGAAAGGGTACCTCTAGATAAAGAAGTGAAGCAAGTAGTAAAAGAGCCTTCATAGAGTGGGCTAATGTGGGCGTCTGTGCCTACATGTGGTGGTTGTAATGGTTCCAGGTTGTGTACGTACACAGTCCCACATCGAGTAGTATGGGATACTTGATGTGGTTTGTATAGGGCTTGGGCACCTTCACCCGAGGTAGCTTTTTGGGATGAGTTCTACTCGGGTTTGTTACAATCAACTTCAAAGCTCTACATGCAAACCAACATTTTTAATGGCATTGGTCTTCACTAGACCTATGATAGGTCTCTATTTTCTCATAATGTTTCTTGCAGCAACTGGTATGTTGCGTGGCGTTAGGGCCGAAAAGGTGGTGGGTGGTGTGGGAGGTGAATGTGAGGATTGTGAGTATTGAAATATTTTGATCTTTCCATTGGTCAGATAGTCCATTGAGAAGAATGAGATATTTTGATCTGTCGAATGTGAAGATTGAGATATTTTGATCTTTCCATTGATCGGATAATCTTTGTAGAAGTGTATAAAATCTTTTCAACTATAAGGAAACTCATGTAAGAGGAACAGGACCACGCCAACAATTTGCAATGGAAGTTGGCAACCAGTGGATGAGAGGAAGTGATAAACTAATTCTGGTGGTTAATAATAATTCAAGTGGCAATTTAGAAAATTTAAGATAGTAACCCATTTTTTTATATGCTTGGCTTGGTGTTCATGTTTTAGGCCTTCTCAAATTATTTTAACTTCAAAACAGCTTTCCTTAATCTTTTACAAGAAAAATAAATGAAAAGAAGACGACAACACAAAATATGATTGATTTGATTAGATTTTTGAAATGCTAAACACGGCAGGGACTTGGGAGTTTCCAGAGAAGAATATGGAGAAGTATGTACCGTTTTAGGGTAGATATTGATTTTTGTTTTTTCCCCTACTGATCAACTTTGTTGGCAGTTGCCATTTGGCACTAACTTGGTTAATAGTTTAGGTAGGCCTTTAGTTTTTCGTTCTCTCTTTGGTGAAGGGAATCTTATTCAGTTTTAGTGAAGTAGTTCTTAGTTTGAGCTTATTAGTAATTTAATAAACATTAGTTGAGGGATGCTTATAAAGTCTCACCTTGCCTTGCTTGGCGTTCAGGGATATCAAATGTGCAAATATATTGGTTGATACTAATGGAACAGTGAAACTTGCAGACTTTGGTTTGGCAAAGGTTCAACTCCTGCTCTTCTTATTTTTTTGGATGTTTGATTTCTTTTTCTATTACGCCTCAAATTTATTTTTACTTTATATTTTTTCCTCCCTAATATGCTGTCCGATCCATTGTACAGGCCACGAAGTTGAATGATGTGCAATCATGCAAGGGGACTGCTTTTTGGATGGCACCTGAGGTACGTCTCAACCCTAATCTCCTTATTTAAGTGAATTACTGGTTATAATTTTGTATATATTTAAAGCAGGTGGTTCTAATTGTATTGTACACATCTAAAGAGCACATATGACACATCAGAAAAACGGTTTTAGACAACTCAAGTAATGTGCATCAGCTGCTATTCAAATGCACTTAAATAGGATTTTTTTAATATAATAATCTGTGAGAGTGAGACCCAGTGGCCAGAGGGCCTGCCTAGCGCCTAGGCGGGTATTAAGTGGACCCGCATTTTCTAGAACAAGTATCACATAGGTTATAAGTACTACTATACCAAACCCATCCAGGATTCCAGAGGTTCTCATAATTTGACACATTTGAGGGCCATAGTTCCACAATAGTGCCCACATGAGCTTTTATCTTTTTCTTCGGCTTCCAAGCATATGCCTCAAGGTCCAGTTCCTATCAAGCCATAAACACTGGAAAACATTCATCAAGTGTTGACAACCACAACGTAAGACGTCTATTGGTATTCTTGTTAAAAAATAAATAAAAAATATGATGTCTAATAGTCCTCTTTTGAAGAAGCAAAGTTAACGACATGAACGAGTCTTCCTTGCTTTGATTGTTGGTTCAGGTCTCTGTAGTGGGATGGTTCAAACAAATTTTGGATCTTATATATGAAACACTATTAATTTTGGTAGATTTAATTAATGTCTTGGGTTTGTGGTTGCCATCTGCCCTCTCTTTGGGAGGTGGAAGGCAGGGGCAGGTTAAACAATATGAACTTATATATACATATATATGTATATATATGGATGTATATATGTGTATATATATATTATCCCCTAAATAAGTGTGTGTTTCTTATGTGTGTTTATGTGTAGTATGTTGTGTTCTACTGCCAAATGAATTTTATTTTCTGATTATCAAGCTTCTGTATGCAGGTTGTTAAGAGGAGTCAGGGGTATGGGCTTGCGGCAGATATATGGAGTCTTGGGTGCACTGTTCTGGAGATGTTGACCGGTCAACTTCCATATTTCCCTTTGGAATGTGTATGTAACATCTGTTAAAGTTAATCTTTTTTCTCTTATTTTCTCCTCCTGCAAAAATTTGATGATTAGTGTGGGTCCTGTGTGAGTACATAAAAGTAGAGATATTGACAAAGTGGAGACAAAATATATTTACTTGTACATAGCGGAAGAGAGAGAGAGAGAGAGAGAAAGATCTTCAATTATCCTATCAGGCCATCAAAATTAACACCCCAGGGAATCAATGTTCGAAAAAGCTAAAATCGGTACGAGGCGTTTTTCTCTGGGCTATGCTAGGCGTAAGCCTCGAGGCGGAACGAGGCGGAAGCCTTGATTTAAAGACCTAAAAGTCCCCAAAAAATTATGAAAAAATACTAATAAAACTATAAAATAATTCATCATTATAATTAAGGTCATAGAAGACATAAATAACCAACGTCACAGTAATGTATCATTACAAAACAACATAATATCATCAAGTACTTATATAGTGATCATCAATCACTATGTAAGTATTGTATCATTCGTATCTAGCGGCTTGAATAATGGATCAAATCCTAGATCATCATCCCCATCACCATTATCATCATCACTATCATCACTAAGAGGATCCTCCATGGAATCATCATCGTATCTAATAGCTCTGTCATCCTCCTCATTGTCAGTGCTAAGATCCTCAAACTCAGGTTCTTCATCAACCAATTGCAATCCCTTCCCTTTATCTATAAATAAACAAGTGAATATATATTTAATCCAAATGAGTATGTTTTTTTAAAGAACACTTTCAAGGCAACTTAAGTAATGACACTAACCTTTTGACATAGTTTTTGACGGCAAAGTGTTTCTCTTTCTCTTTTGACTTCCTTGTTTACTACTTGTTCCCCGAGTCCCTTGCCCTCCAAGTGTAATCTCCCTCACATTAGTCTCTTCTCCCCCAACTGTCTTCTCATTCCCATGAGTCCTTTCACCCTCCTCCATATCATCATTCCCAGAAGTCAGTCCCGAGATATTTTCATCATTTCCCCCCGCAATCCACTCATTATCAGATGGCACATTTCAACAACCAATGGATCTTCTTCTTCCGTTAGTGCCTTTTTCTTGATATGCCGATCTTTTAATTTTTTATTGTACATAATGTAAGCCAATGAGTTAAGCCTGGATGCGGACAGTCGATTCCTTCTCTTTGTATGTATCTATATTACAAGTAATTTAGCATTAGTGACAATGTCAGATCTCATAAAATCTTAATAAATGATTTATATCTAATAAATACCTGACTGAAAGTACTCCAATTCCGCTCACACCCCGAAGATGAGCAAGTTAAACTTAGAATCTTCACTGCAAAGTTTCTTAATTCCGGAGTTTCATCTCCATATGCAATCCACCAATCAGCTAGATCAATATTAAAACATATATCAATCTTACCGGTACACGTTTAATCAAAATGAAAGCATAACCATACATTAATCAACGGTACTTACCGGGAGCACGTTTCTTACACGTGTTTTTGGCATTTGTGTAGCCAAATAACCCTTGTCTTAATCGGAATGCATCCATTTGCAAATCAGCTTTCTCTCTTTCCACAATGTTAGGAATAAGCTTGTCCATACAAGAGTACAATCCCACCTTAACTTCCGCATTGGCATATAAATTGTCTTCATATTGAAAATGAGGATTCAAATAATATGCAGCAGCGTGCAAATGCCGATGCAACTGATTATCCCACTTAGCATCTATTATGCTCCATATCTCTTTATAGGCCCCCTCCTCATTATCCAGATTTTTTGCAATCTCTTCTTTTGCATTGTCCATGGCACCATATAAAAATCCCATTCCCGGCATCTTCTCTGAATCTGCCATCCTCAATACACCTACTAGAGGTTTTGTGGTCTTAATTGCATATCCCACGCTACCCCAAAAATTTCTATCACTCAATATGATTTTTCTCGCCTCCTTACCTTCAGGTTTTTTTGCCCAAGCACAATTTGCCCACTCCCTAGATGTAAACATAGCCTCCAAAGGCTGTCTCAAACTATGCATACTCTGCAAAGTTAAATACGCAGTGGCAAATCTAGTGGCGGCTGGCCGAACAAGGTCTTTATTAGTGTTTGCCCTCATCAATGCCAAGACCCATCCATGATTATATATGAAGTTGCTTACCTACATAATGACATTCATCAAAAAATAATAATAATTCAAGTATTCATTGAATAAAAAAAATTATAACCAAATAATAATAATAGTAATTACCTTCTTTGCCTTTGTCAAAGCATTTTTATGTTGAGGCAACTCTCCAAGCTTCTCAAGCATCAAATCAATGCAATGCGCGGCACACGGTGTCCACCACATACGTGGCCTCTTCTCCATTAACATCCTCCCTGCTGCCTTATAATTAGATGCATTGTCAGTGACTACTTGAATGACAAGGTCTTCTCCCACTTCCTCAACAACCTCATCAAGTAGTTTAAACATCAAATTAGAATCTTTAATTGCATCAGATGCATCAACAGATTTCAAAAATACAGTTCCATGGGGGTTGTTTACAAGAAAGTTTATTAGTTGTCTTCTCCTAATATCTTTCCAATCATCCGACAAGATTGACACCCCAGTATGTGCCCAAGTCTTCTTTACCTCTTCAACAAAGGCCTTTGTAGTCTTCTCTTCCTCCTTCAATATCCAGGAGCTAAGCTCGTATGGGGTAGGGGGTTTCAAAGCACGACCATAGTTCCCAATAGACCGACACATATTTATAAATGAAGGACTATCTGCAACATTGAAGGGAATCCCGTTTTCAAAGAAGAATCTACCTATATCAAGACAGACTGCATTACGAGCCTCCTTTGAAAATACGGTACGCCTTGTAGTAGCATCATCATCACCAGCATCAACATCCACAACAAATCTGTCCATGGGTCCCCGAACTCCCCTCTCGGAGGCACTATCCACACTTGAACCTCCCATTCCCAAGGATGGATGACCACCATAATAAGACCCACTTTGTATTTTTTCAGCTTCATCTCTTTGTCTTTTCTCCTTGGAGTCCATATTTTTCTTCATATATGAAGCAAGCTCTTCCTTCACTTCGCTTGGTACTTTTTTGCAAGCCTCGACGTTACTATGATTACCCACAAGATGATTTTTCAACCTTGTAATCCCTCCTTTGCAAATTTTCGTACAAAAATTGCATTCCACATATAAATGAGCTTTATTAACTTCAGGGGCTGCAGTGCCATATTTCCATGCAGGATCTTTCTTACCCATAATCTTAACTCACTGTAAGTGTGTAATAAAAAAACCAAATATAAGAATACCATATATGTTAAATATATGTTAATCACAACATATATAAAATATATGTTAATATGTTATATATGTTAATATATAACAAATATATGGTAATAAGTTAAAAAACTTTAACAGAAATTAAAATTTTTTAACAGAAATTAAAATTTTTTAACAGAAATTAAAAAACCTTAACAGAAATTAAAAAAATTTAACAGAAATTAAATAAACCTTAACAGAAATTAAAAATACATTAACATAAATTAACAAAACCTTATTATCTCAGCAGAAATTAAGGCTGGAAGCCTGGAACCCACGAGGACCAGCCGACGAGTCGACGACCCAGACCAGACGAAGAAGCCGACCCAGCCGACCCAGACAGACGAAGAAGAGGACCCAAGACCAGACGAAGAAGACGACCAGACCAGACGAGACGAAGGAAGAAGAAGGAGACGCGAAAGAGGCTGACGCGATTTTAGGTTAGCGAATTTATGAAACGAATCGTTTTAGGTTTTTTTAAAGCCAAACCAAGGCTCACGCCTCGCGTACGCCTCGAGGCGCAACGCCTTGAGGCGGACGCCTCGGCCGAAGAAGGCGCAAAGTTCGTCGAAGCTCACAATCGCGTACGCCTCGCCTTAGCCTTTCGCCGCCTCGCCACGAGGCGCGCCTCGTGGCGTACGCCTCGAGCGCTATTTTGAACATTGTAGGGAATCTACCACTGAGATAGATATAGCCATATAGGACAGTTCTCGGTTCGAGAAATCAAAATAAGAGGTTGACGCAGAAATGCAATTGCCAACATGTTATTAGAGAGAGAAATTGAGAGTTTAAAGAAATAAAAAAAAATATGAGAAAGAGATGGAGAGAGAAACAAAGAGTTTGGAAAGAGAGAAACAGAGAGTTTAGAGAGAAAGAGAAACAAAAATCATAAGAAAGACCGGTGAAGAGAAGGTATATTTGTCTTTTCAACATGGTTCAGAACTGCAGTTGGTGTTTATTGTTTGCAGTTTCAGGAGTAGATATGGGGATTTGGTTGAAGGATGGGAAGGTTTGATGTCCATGTTTTGCCATTCCATGCGGTCTAGGGACAGAGAGAAATGCGATGATTGTTAGTGTTTGGTTGATGAGTTTCCAAAGCTTTAGATATAGTTTAATTCTTTGCCTCACTTGTAGCATCTGCACTGGGGTTTTTACATGGCCTCCATTTACGTGATTTGCATAGAGACTGGAGGAGGCTTTGCTCTCTGCGTCTTGTAACTTTCCAGTTTCCACTTTCAATTGTAATAAAATATTCTTATATTTATCTATTAAAAAAAAGAACATTTAGATAATATGGCTTTTTCTTGTTTCTATAACATAGACACGACAGAATGCCAAGATGTTTTGAATTAATTTTTCAATTCCACTTATTAAGAGAGGGCTCATTTCTTGCTTAATTGTGGGGCTACAGTAATAAGTGTATATTCTTCTTCCCACCCCTCCTGCCTGCTGCTACCTTCTCCACTTTGCCTCTTAGAAGCAAATATTGTTGTATAGCTGATTAGCTTCATCAAGGTAATGTTTTTAAGCTTTTAGAATTTTACTTTACCCTGCTTGTGTCTACCGACACTTGGTACCATTTCATAAACATACATCTTGGATGATGTTCCATCATACTTGATAAAGCACTATTTTTTTTAATCACCAGTTACATCAAATTGTAGTCATGGATAGCCTTGGGTTGCTACGTCATACTTGATAAAAACACTATTTTTTTTAATCACCAGTTGCATCAAATTGTAGTCATGTATAGCCTTGGGCTGCTTTGTTAGCCACTATATTGGATAAAATTCTTGGGTTTCATTGGTTTTGCATGCAATTAGCATTAATAATACCATTTAAACTTGCATCAGTTCTACTATTGGTCTGCTGCAAGTTCCCGATACTGTTCCTTTATTTATTAACTGTTCCCAGTCAACCTGATAAATTATTGCGACTTTTATAAGAGATTAAGGTAAATAGATAAATCCAGTTTAGGTGCCTCTGAGGTGGCAAAAACTGTATAGATGGAAGAGATTTCAGATTATAGGGGAGAAATCAAAGAATTCCACACTTTCTTTTATATTTTATAACATAAAGTTTTATTCGAGAAACCTATACTTTATATCCTAGGTGTCTAGGTGGAACATCGGGAGGAAAACTAGGGTGGAACCTAGGGAAAACTTGCCTTTGTTATGAAGGTCGTGTGCTGACTTCTGCTGGGAATAGAGTCGAACTTATGACCATGCACAATAAAGGAAGAGGCCTTGTTACTGCACCATCACCTTTGCTATTAATCACAAACTAATGGTAATAGATAGAAATCATTTTAATGTCAAGAAACACCAGAATGGATGGTGACCCATAAAAGCTCAGTCCTCAGTTGAGAAACTAGAAGCAATGTGGTAGACTAACTTATTCACATTGTAGGCATGCCAATAATTTCTTGTAATTTGTTTTTTCTTCACAAGATCAGTAATTAGTAATTTGATTGACCATATTACCCTAGTTATCATGCAATTTTAACGCCACTTGCTCATTGGTTGGGAGTTTAACAATATCATATTTCTATGTCAACAGATGCAGGCTGTATATAGGATTGGAAATTGTATTCCACCACCTGTTCCTGATTCCCTCTCCAAAGATGCGCGAGATTTCATACTTCAGTGCCTACAAGTTAACCCAAGTTTTCGTCCCACAGCTGCTCAGCTATTAGATCATCCTTTTGTTAAGAGACCATTTCCTTTCTCATTAGTATCAGCGTCTCCTCAAAATCCTCGCAGGCGCTCGTAAAGATCACATCAATTTTGAAGAGCAAATGATTATGAGGTAAATTCTGATTTTCATTCTAGAATCACAATATGCCCTATGGAACAAATTAGTGTTACAGACATTTGTTCTAATTGTAATCACGTGATGCTCCACAACTTGAAGAGACTTGAAATGATTCTACAGGTGCAATGTGTAATTAATGGACCTCGGTAATACCTGCTTGACATGTTTAAGTAATGCTATGTGTAGGCATTTCAAATTGCCATCAATCTCGTGTAAAAAGAGATTTCATATGCTAAATGTATGAAAGAAACTAACTTGGCAAAAGTCCTTTTTAGCTTTAGAATGTTTCTTCTAAAATCCTATATCTGTGCACTCTCTCCAACTACATTATATATTTGATTGGATCATTCTCATTGACAGTTTTTTTGTTTTTTTTTTGAAGGCAACTGCCATCAGGATTGTTTATTCCTGCTAGATCCAAAGTTGGGTAGTTATTTCCAGGAAATGCAGTTTCGACCCTCGTACAAGAAATAACTGTACATGTAAAAATTGGAACATGCTTCATGCATTATCAAGTTCGATCAATGAAACCATAAGTTCGCTTCCATAGAAACTACCATAACCTTGATTGCCGGGCCCTGTTCAGAGTTTTCCACGACGATGATGGACTGGTGTTAAATTAGTCGAACATTATTTTCACACGTGTTTTTGATATTTCTACACGGTGCTTTCTCACATGAGGGTGGGGTAGGTCTCACCCTCTGACCTTTATGTGAGAGGAGAACATGTAGAAATATCAAAAATATTTGTGGAAATATTAATTTTGTTAAATTATTACAATTATTTCTCCTTGGGAAATATTTAAATAATGTGTTCCCATTTTTTTTCTTTGGCCTTTTTCTACAAGTTCGAAAGGTGGGGATGAGATTTGTGATTTAGCAATGGTTGTAAAGATGGTTAATTAGAATTGTAAATATCTACATTTTGGGAGAAGTCTTCTACTAAGCTGGTAGATTTTGTCTGCATTTAGTGAAGTTCTAGCTTTTGTTTCTAAGGTTGGTTGAGATTTTTTTTTGATTCGACTTCTTGCCTTCTTACTTCCTATTTCCCCATGGATGTTTGCAAGTATTATAATTCTATAACTATATTTTTATAAATTATAATTTCATGACTACTAATCTTCATATTAAATAGTCATCAATGTTTGTTTAGAATGAGATTATTCATGGATAATTAAAATGATTTAATTTTATGTTTATTTTTTTAAAATTATTTAAAGAATTGAATAAAAAATTTAATGTTTGGACTATTATACCCGTCAGTGGGGCACGCCGGGTCTTCTGGGAATTTTTGAAAAATCTTGCATTTTTTTGGGAATTTTTGAAAAATCTTGCATATATATGGATGCCTATTTGCATATGTTAAAAATATACTTTCATAATAATTAATATTCTATTCATCTTACTAGTTGAGTTTTATTTTAACTTTTTTAAAGTTGATTCTCAAAGTTTAAAATTTTAAAATTGGGAATTAATTTAATTTAAATAATACAATCACAAATATTATTCTCTCTATTTTACAAAATGAATCTTTTTTTACAAATTTCAAGAATTTTAAATATATATATATTTTTACATATTAACTCTTACATTATTGAGCGTTTAAGTTTTATATTAATAGTAGGGGAGAGCATGATGCGGTTTTAAGTTTTTACTGCAACCGCAATATGCAATTTTTAACTTTTAACAATCGCGTCAATGCGATTTCTTACGGTGGAGATGCGGTTGCAAGTGCAAAATCATATTTAGACAGAAAAAAATACATTACATAAATTGAAAATATTAATTAGTATTATTTTTATTCAAATTAAATTAACACCAAATTAATATTTTTCTTAACAATAACTAGAATGTTTCAAATAAAGAATAACAATTAACAACTTAGTTTATAAAATACTGATCTTTGAAGTCTTTTAGTTCTATTATCTTTCTTCTAATTTTGTCAAATGTAAAAACAAAAAATGAATAAGTCATGAATGACTTTTAAATTTGTTTTACTATTTAACAAAATTAAAAAATATATATAAATAAGATAAGTGTATTTCTAAACTTTGGAATGAAATTGATTTCTCAAAAAAATATTAATTATTAAAATATTAAATATAAAAAGATCTATTTTATTACATATATTTGTATTTATTTGGTAATATGTTTGTTAGTATATATAAAAATTTATATATTTACATATATATATATATATATAATATAATTATATATAATTTAATTATACGTGTGGTTTTGCCGGTGGGATGGAGTGATACCACTACAACCGCAATCGCACATGTGCAGTTCTTAATTTTAAAGACCGCATTACACCGCATGTGCGGGTTTTGCTCGTGGCAGTGCAGTTGCGGTTTGATTAGCGGTTTTCTGCTCTCCCCTAAATAATGGTATAAATTATTCTGATGAATTTAAGAATATGGTATAATTTTATAAACCAATAAAAATGTGCAGCCTTCTTTAGCAAACTAATAATATCTCTGCATTTCATTTATAATATGCCACAAATAAATTTATTAGGCATTAGTCATTCGTTACATTTATTATTTTCTTTCCAAAACGTCAGCATTAAAAATCAAATCTTTATGCATTAAACATGATTTTTTTTTTGGAATTTCTATCTATGTATGAGTGTACTTTTTTTATATAAAAAATGTCCTATTAAAAATAGAAACTCGCCCCCACAATATAAAATCTGTGAGTCCGTCACCGATTATACCCTTATTAGTAATAATAAAGAGATCTTATTTTCAGTACTGTGAGTATAGATGGATAAAATATGATACATCGATCATTTAAATTTTTAATTTTAAATGATAGAAATTATAATATCTGATTGAACATGATATTAAATAGTATTTAATTTCAAATTATTTTATTGTTTCGAGACTAATAATCTCGAATTTAATTTTTTAAATAATGAAGAGACTTGAAATTAATATTCGAATTCGAAGTCTTGATGACCAATGTGTATATATATATATATATATATATATATATATATATATATATATATATATATATATATATATTGCTTACCTTTGTATTCATGTGATTTTGCTTCCCTTTGACCGCTGAGAACCAAAAGTCCCTTTGGCTGGTTGAGAATGAGGGATGACTTTATTTAGAGGTGTCAAAGTTGAAAAACGATACACCAAGCCGTCAAACTAACACATGATTTACTTAATTTAATCAAACAACGGACATAAATTGCACTTATAGTTTAAGTTTAAAATTTGATTTTTTTCTCCTTAAATTTTTTTAAATTAAAATAATCTATATTTTAAGTGACTAATAGGAGAATGATATGATGCTTAGCGTACTATAATATAGGAGAATACATTTTTATTTCTTTGGACTCAGCAAGAATTTGTCTATATTTCCAAATTCAATCTTATTGTTCCTAGATACTCCCTCCGTTCTTTTAGAGAAGTGTTTTTGTCACTTAATATAAGTCGTTTAAGAATTTCAAGTAAGCATTAATTATTTAGGGGGTGTTTGATAAAAATTAAATGAATCTGAATCTGAAACTGAATGAGCTGAATCTGAATGAAAAAAATTATTTGATAATTAATATATTGGAAACATCTGAATAACAGTCTTTTACTATTTTACCCTTTTTAAAATAGTAAGGGAGGGATAGAATTGGAGAGAATGTCTATTTGCGTAAAAAAACCTTATTCAGCCCATTTTGGCCAAATTTTTTAAAGGAATCGCTCAGTCCTACTCAGCCCAATTCATATTTTCAAACTCGTAACGAACACTCTTACTAGCTTATTCGCTCAGTTTTTTACCCATTCAGCCCCATTAAGCTGCTATCAAACAGCCCCTTAGTTTCTAATATTATCCCAAGTATTAAATATAACTTTGATTCTCTCACTATTTTTTGCCTAATAAATAACATTTTTTTTCTAATACAAGGACAATATTGACAATTGATATTATATTTAAGAATTTCTTAACATGTGCCTTTAGGGCACATGCTAAGTATACCGTTCAAGGGAATATTCACTTGAATTGTGTACATATTCCCTTGAACTTGGCGCAAATTCAAAAATTAATGAAATATGCACACAATTCAAAAAAATATTTTCTTGAACGATGTGCTTAGTATATGCCCTTACCCTCAACTCTAAAACGACGGAGAGAATATTTCATAGTGGGTACTGTCGGGTATGATGATTTCAATAATAGACGTCTGCTGGCATTGGAGAAAGTACAGATTTTAGTATTTTAATTTAAGAGGAGAAATGATTTTAAGATTTTAGTAGTATTGAATTTAAGATGTAGTCAATTTTGGACTAGGCCTGTCACCAATCCAATAAAGTGGGCCAAAAATGAAAACTGTTCAGCCGCCTGATCGTAGACGGTACGCAACCTTCGCCCAACCCAACAACGTGGGGAGACCGAAAACATCGCCAGTCATCTCCTTTCTTCTCGGTACCCTTCGATACCACCCTCTCTCTGTATATAATAAATATCTACATTCAATCGATCGACCTTATAAAATTTTCTTTCTCTCTCTCTCTCTCATCAATCGCAACAGTTCCAGGTACATTTGATTCCGATCTGCTTTACTTTTCCAGGGTTTTGATTCTATCTCCTTTATGGTATTGTTTATTGTTTTTGAATTGTGAAATTGAATGATCACGAACGTGTGAGGGATTTGTTTGATTCAAGTTTGATTATTTTTTTTAAAATTGTTCCTCTGTACGTTCATTGAAGAATATATGGACATGTTATATGATGCAATTTCATTTTTAAAATATATTTTTATTCTATGAATTTTGACATTAGGTGAAGAAGCTAACGCTTATGAAACTCTTGTTAAATAAATAGCCTTAAGCTTGAAGCTACTTTTTCGTTTGTCTGATGTGCACAATTTATGATCTTTAAGGAGGTACTACACATATGTTTGGAAGTTTGTACTTTTTATTATTGTTGGTTATCTCTTTGTCTCTCCCTGTTTGATAAAAATGACATTCAATACAATTTATGTGCACAATTGTTATTAGAGACGTGTTAGTACTGTTGGTTCAAGTTGATGAACTAAGATAATTAGTTGAAAACTCACAAAAGAGAATTGGTGAGTTTTGATAACTATAAAAATTCATGAGCTATACATGTGGGGATAGATTGAGAATTTGAGAGGGCTTAACGTGACGCCATTCCATTTAAAATTATCTGAAACGATATCTAAACGTACAATCTCTTACTCCTCCTCCATGTGAGAGAAATTTGATTATTTATTTTAGTTGATAGGTTGTAATAATCTTTTAATTTTTTATTCTTTTTTATTCAGTATTATAAAGTCTACTATTACAATATCTACATTCTGTTATTGTTGAAAACAAAAAATAGCATCCGCTGTTCCAAAATATAAGACTGATTGACGTTTGGAAATTTCACATTCTATGAATATTATAGATGAATTAGTGACGGATGAGGATTGAGGATGCAAAGTTACGCCAGTCATTCACTGGAATGGACATCTATAACCCACTTTTGTCTGTTTACTTATACTTGACTGCTGCGTTTGTGGTTGAGTTTTCTGATCGGTGTCTATATGAATTGTCTTCCCTTATTGTCCTTGCTTTTATTATTTGATGTGTATCAGGTGCTATTTATTAATGGCAAAAGTTAATAAGGGAGGGCGAAAATCTGATTCCCTACGTCACAGGGTCACCCCATATCCAATGGGGTCTTGCTGTTCGAAGGGGTTGAAAGATGTCCACAAGAAAAAGAAGCAAACTAGTGCATCAGAGAAGAAAGAGTGGGAAGATGCAATTTGCTCGATTTGTCTGGAATACCCTCACAATGCAGTTCTCCTCCTTTGCTCCTCTTACCACAATGGTTGTCGCCCTTATATGTGTGCAACTAGCTATCGTTATTCCAATTGTCTTGATCAGTACAAGAAAGCCTATACTAAAGTCAATTCAACCGATAGTCGATTTCCGTGGGATGGGTCAATGGATTATTCAGATTTGAATTTAGGCCTAGAATGGTTGGGTGAGAAGATGGAAGTATCTGAGCTTTTGTGCCCACTTTGTCGGGGGCAGGTGAAAGGTTGGACTGTCGTTGAACCAGCTCGCAAATATCTGAATAAGAAAAAAAGGACCTGCATGCAAGATAAGTGCTCATTTGTTGGAACTTACAAACAACTCAGGAAGCATGTAAGGGCAGAGCACTCATGGGCACGGCCCCGAGAAGTGGACCCTTCACTTGCAGAGAAGTGGAAAAAGCTCGAGACCGAGAGAGAGCAAAATGATGTCATGAGCACAATCAGATCAACCATGCCTGGTGCAGTTATTATGGGGGATTATGTAATCGAGGGGGCTAATTATCGTGGTTTTTCTAGAAACTACAATGGGAATGACTATCTGGATCTGAGTGATGTTCTCTTCGCGCTGGAAGCATATCGTGGAGGCCAGAATGATGATTCATATCCAGCATGAAATCTTTGAGACGGGTTATCAGTCAGTTGGATGATGAGGAAGATGGTGGGATATATAGTTATGATTCTGTGGCCACATCTGAACGCATTGATAATTATATTTCTGGTGTTGCCCGCCGCCCTGGCAGAATGTCGAGGCGGCAGCGGAGGCGTAGAGTTGGTAATGAACACCGGTAGTTTACACGAGTCATTAGATATCTGAAAGAAAGAAAAGGTAGATTAGTGATGGTACATCTGGTTTCTTATTTTTTAGGTATTCTTGGCTGCTGCCATTATTGAAAGCTGAAACCATTAGAGGATAAATTGGAAAGTGCCTTTTAACATATTTGTCTTTCCCTTTTCTGTAAGTATTCCCCCTTGTATTTATCGATGATTCTGAAATAAAATTCTTCATGCACAGCTTGTACTAACTAGATTCTGTAAATTATTCTTTTTGCAGTTGTACAATACCTATTTTCAAATATAATGTAGTACCTGTAATAGAATCATATAAACTAAACAAAGAATTATTTTGCAAGCATTTTCTCATGACACACAAAAAAACACGCACACCTACATATTTTCAAGTTCAAAGATCCAGATGTGTACAAAGTTTCTGGTTGCTAGAGTACTGTTATATAGACACAAACTATATATAAAAAATTGTGCACAAAATCTCCCGGCCTTGAAATAAATTTCCCATTTACTAATTAAAACTCTGTGTAAAACAATAATTTGTAGACATTATTACTTTGTTGGTCTAGAGTTTCCATTAACAATTAGGTAATATTTTTTCTTTCTTTTTTTCATATTATTCCCCCACCCACCCACCCATATATATATATATATATATATATATATATATATATATGGGTAAACATCCATGGCAACCGGTTGCCAAAAGCACTGTTGAGCAATCAACATTTTAACCATTGATTAGAATGAGCAACGGCTGAGATGAGCGCTATTTTCCCCCTGCCGCATGAGCCTGTAGCGGCAGGCACTCCATTCCATTTGGGCCGGCTTTTTACTGTTATACCCTCCAATATATATATTGCCCCTCTAATTTTGCTTGGCTGCCGAAGGAGCCTCCAGCGGCAGCCTTCCTGGAGGGTATAATGCCATTCCTTAATAAGCCATGCATGCTTTTCATTTGATCACTAATAATAATAACAATAATAATATTAATAATAATAATAATAATAACAATAATAATAATAATAATATTATTATTATATTAATAATAATAATAAACAATTGATTATATTAATATTATTATCATTAGAATTTATTATAACAAATTAACCAACTTAATGAAAGTGACTTAGTTTTGGGACAAGTTAGATACACAGCCGCTACTAAGAGTTGCTCCCAATTTCAAAAAGCAACTTTTGCAGTTTAAGGGGCCCACCACAATTTGACTTTTTCAATTTCTCTAAATTGAGTATTTACCAAGTTAATCTCAGCCTTCCTTTTCTTAAATCGACGGTTGTGAACTTGGTTGCTAGGAACAGTGGTGTAGCAACCGGTTGCCATGGATGCGCTCCCTATATGGGTATATATATATATATATATATATATATATATATATATATATATATATATAACAAACGATCCAAAATGAATGGATCAAAAATTAATTAAAAACTCCAAGTCCAACATTACATGTATCATCAGAGATTAAAAACCACTAATTTTTCTAATAACCAAACATTAATTTTCGCCATCATCCCCTCCACCCCCTTTTGCATTTCCAACCAGATGACAAGTCTTTCAGAAATTTCCTTAATCTCCCCTGCATAAACGAAACTTAAATAATGGGCACAAATAAAATATTTCCAAATACGGATCATAAATTGAATACAAGGATGAAAATATAACTACTTACACAAAACTTAGACTTTTTTATTATGCCATTGGTTTTTAACTCCTTTTTTTCTCTTAATTCCTTCATGGCCGTAAAATCCATCGGATACAACACGCTCGTACCTCCGTCGCCTTTTTGTCCGATCAAACAACCGGCAAAGAAATTGCCGAAGCCTGGCCGGAGAAGGTGACCATCTCCTCTTGAACTGCTTAAGGATTTGATTAATATAGTACTACTTCATTGGCATGCATTGCATGGCTTTGATAGTGAAGAGCCTTAAAATACATACCTTGGTTTTGGGCCTTAAATTCTTAATAGGCCAGTCCAGTTGTTGGGAATTTGGATGCCTTAATGGTTGAGCATGGGCCAAGAGTTGTGCCCTACGATCATATCCATGAGTCCGAGACTTTTTGGAAAATGGGCTTGGCTTAATTCTTTTGATTTGATCGTTAATTCTGCTGTGAAAGGTTGATGATTCCACGTAGGTAGTGATGATCACCCCATGCTTGTTCTTCCTTTCACATTCTTCTGCCATTTATAGATAGATGCGAAATGGTTAGTCGATATTAATATATTCTACTTACGCTTAATATGGATATATATATAATATAATAAAATTTAATTCCTTAATCGTTGAAAATATCTTATAATATTTAATTATACACGTGCCATCATACACGTCTTCTGAATCTGTCTTCATAACCTGCTACTAACAAACTGAGTTGAATAATATGAAATAGTTCCAAATATATGGTCTATGTAAAGCTGTATGTTCAACATTCCAATTTAGTGGGAAGGGGTGGAAATTTTCTATAAGGATAAAATGATGACATTTTGATTTTTCAAAACCTTATTATTCTAAAGTGATCAACAAACTAAAAGGTTAAAAGTCCAAATTTCTTTTTTGTGTGATTTCACATTATATTATATATTTTTTTTGTAGGGAACTGATATTTTCAATTTGATATTTTCACATGATCTCTCTCACATAAATAGGAATGGGTCTCACCTCCACATGAGAGAGATTCATGTAAAAATATTATTTTAACACGTAGAAATATCAATTTCTTTTTTTGTATTTGCATTGCATATAATCAAATAAGAATCTTTCTTTTCTAAATTGGGTCTATATACAACTAACTAATTGCTTTTTATGTAGAGACGAGATTACTTCCCATTCTCCTTGTCCACAATGCCCTCCTCTAGGCCTCAAAATTCTTGAATTAATAGTCATACACTAAAAATATGTTAACCATCTTTTAATCATATCATTTCTTCATGTAGTCATTAGCAAATATTTTTTGTGAAGTGCTCAGTGTTCCCTTATAGCTTGGGCCTTGTAACATAACAGTACTAAGATACTTCGAGTCCGTTAGACAATGATCGCTTGAAATGATTTTTTATTATCTCAATTGAAGTAATGTGCCCCTTGTGAACTATTTAGGTATGGAATAAAAATTTGATATAATGTAATAGTCTTCATAATGTAATAGAATTGTAATGTAATGGTAATAAGTTGTTATGACATATTTATTTGATTTGTTTTTGGTATCAAATAAATATCAAATAATAAGTCAAAATATCAAATAAGTTGCAATCATTACTATTTTGCATCTATCGGTAGGCGTAATGAAAAATATTTACATTGACATATTGTGTCCGGGGTAAAACATGTAATTGATGTATCAAACACAAAACATGTCAAATCAATATAATAATCTGTTACATTATGAAGTTATTATATTGATTTGATGCGAACTAAACTTTACCTTTGTTGTATATAAAGATTTTCTTTTTACTTTAAAGACAAAATCACATAAAAACCAATAAATAAGTCGCAACTCCAATTGTAAACGGTGTGGGTATGAATTTTTCTCTAATTCTTTTCAAGCCCAATTTTCTCTTCCTCAATAAAGGATCGGTTCAAAGGTTATTAATTGTAACATTTCAGTTTTATATTGAAAGATATGAGAAAAATTTGTCTGTATATAAAAAATTAAGTTACTACTAATAGTACCTTCATTCATGATCTTTTGGGTGAGTATGTGGTGGGCTAAGAACATAAGAAGATACTATTGGGCCAATGATTTAAGTTATGTCATCCGACCGAGTTGTCGGAGCTGGTATTATCCCACAATAGCTAGAGAGGTACTTTTAGTCATAACCTTTTGGGTGAGCCTATAGTTGACTAAGATGACACAAGAAGATACTATTGGGCCAGTGGTTTAAGGTCTTATTTGAATGGATTTGATTCGATTCGATTCGGACTTGGAATTTGACTCAAAATTTGTTTCGGACTCGGAATTTGACCTGAGTTGTTTCATAAATACTTTGACATAATGGTTCAAATTCTGAGTTTTAAAATGGACAGAAAAGAAAAGAAATAGACGGAAAATTTAAGTTTTCTTTTCAATTCTTATGTTTCTGAGTTTTTTAATTAAAGGAAAAGAAAAGAAATGGATAGAAAACTTGGCCACTTTTCCTGTCAAAGTTTTCCGTCCAAAATTGGCATGATTTGGACGGAAAAGAAATTGGAATAAGTAATATTTTTATAATTCCCATATTATCCTCAACTTTCAATATAATAAATTTTAAATTACAACTCATGTCCCCAATTTTTAAATTTTCTATTCTTTTCTATTAAAAACTCAGAAACAACACAAAGGAAAACTACAAGTTTTCTATTCTTTTCTTTTCTGTTATAATTTAAGTTTTCTATTTTTTTTTCTGTCCAAAACTCAGAAATAGAGTGTTAATGTTATATTCGGATTGAGTGAATAGAATAAAAAATAGTGCATTTGATGATTATTTTGAAGGATAAACCATTCCATTAGAATAAAAATGCATTCTGTCTCCTTGATTTTTATTCCATGTGAGAGGTGGTAGAAAAAAATTAATTCCAATCCATTGATATATTTGATAATTTTGTCATTATATTATATCATCCACCACCAACACCAACACCAACACAGTAGAAAAAACTTTCCAATTTAATCGCGATTTAGGACTAATTTTTTCTAATGGGGAAGAAGATTATGAAATAAGAAAATAATTTAAACAATTCATAGGGGATATGGATTAAGAGGAGAAGAAATCGGATCGAGAAGAAGTATTTTCAGATTAGTAAGATTTTATGTTCATGGTTTGTTTAAGACAATTTGGGTTTAGTTTTAGAGGGTGGATTTCTCGGTTTTCTTGAATTTGGTTCTTGCGCTTTTGTTAGTCTCCTCAATGTTTTTTCTCAATTTTGTTGTGTCTCTATCGTTTCTTCCATAATCTTATTTCTTTTTTTCTACCATTTTTTTGGTCAGACCCTTTGTTCTACCCCTTTCATTCGTCTCTTATGACATATGCTCTGTTTTCTAGTCACTACAAAAAAAGAAATTAATTCCGACAGAATTGTTTTTGATAGAAATAATTCGGTCGGAATTAGTATATCTTGACGGAATTTCTCCTCAGAAATATATTAATTTCGATCCTTCAAAAAGTATTATCATCTCTAGGTGTCAAAGTTCCCGCTAGCGCTAAATTTATTTTTGACAGAATGACACTTATTTTCTACGAAATATTCGTCGGAATTAACATATTTCCGAGGGAATTATTTTCGAAAGAATTTTGTTGAAAATAAAATTAAACTCTATTTCAGTTAGCAGCGCCACTCCTGGTTCCATTTTCATTTCCTATAGAGTTCTTTCTCTCTCTATATCTAACCCCACCCCACCCCCACCCCCACCCCCACACCCCACATTCGTTCGCCCCACCTCCGACGAAAACCATCCTCTTCTCCCATCCTTGATCTCTACCTCTTTTTCTCCCATCCACTCCACTATTTGTCCATCTCTTGACGGTGATCCATAGCCACGACAACGCACCTCCTTTGGATGGCGGCGTAGCTCTTCACAGGACGACTTGATTCAAAGCAGTACATGTTAGGGGTGTAAGCCGAGCAGAGTTGCTCGGTATTCGACTCTAGATCAGTTTGAAAATATGATCCAAAACTCAAATTCGAAGTTGATTCGAGTCGAATCTGATTCATACTCGTTTTTTGTTTAATGATACACGAGTTGCATTTGTGTATACCAGTGTTCATTCAGATTAGGGTTCGAGTATTTTATTTTTTCTCAAATCATACTCGATACCTGCTCGATGGATCATATTCGAATACTGGTCTGATCCATACTAACAAGTTAAGTATGTGATATTTATATCAATCTTTATAATTTATAAAATGTAGTATTAAATTGTGTAAACTTGTACTTGAATAAATAAATGAATTGATTGTCAATTTGTATTTTATTCTTTGTAATTTCTTTACATAAATAAAAGTACAAAACTTATATATATAAATATTAATTTAATAATCAATTTAGTATGTAGTGGTTCAGTATTAAGTGAAATGGTTCATATTCGAAACTCGATTTGAAGACTCATGAGTAACTCGTTTTATAAACGAGCCGAGTACTTACGAGTAGAGTAGGTCTGAGTAATGATCCGAGTCGAATCTAGCGCAAAATTAGAAATTCCTTATCGAATCCGAGTCAAATTCGAGCTCAATTTTTTCGAGTCGAGCCGAATCTGAGTATTAGGGTGTACGCTGAGATTCGACTCGTTTACACCCTTAGTACAGGTAAGTTCAATTCTGTAATTTTTTTTCTAGATTGTTTGTATTGCGCTATTGTATTTGTTCAATTTTCATATTAATTTATCTGTTCATTGTATATTGTATTTGTTCAATTTCCATTTTCATCTGTTTATTTTTATAATATGCAATTAGCCTTAATTTGTATAATATAATTAGCCATAATTTGTTTGTGTACCAAATCAGTTGGCATAATATTATTTGGCTTTCAATTTAATTCTATATAGATTGAAATAATTTATATTTGCACATGAATCAGATGTCATAATTTTATTTTTGTTTAATGTATATTTATGAAATAGCCCTAATTATTTTGAAAGTGATTGAGATTATGTTTATGGTAGCAATTTTTGGGTGGATTAATGATGGTTTGTGAATGTGTATTGTTATTATTTTTGACCGAATTTTCGACGGAAATTTCATAGACATTTGTTGTGTGAATGAGATATATAAAAATACTCAAAGCCAACAATTAATATCCTCTTTGGTAGAGTTATTGAATAAGAAATAAAACAGTGCATGCAATGCAGTTAGTTTTTCATTTCAGTTAAGTAAATATTTGATTTAATAATAAGACAAGTTGAATTGATCTACAAAGATAGAATAATATGCGAGTCCTCAAATGATTAAAACAAAGAAAAATAAGATTGTAATAAATGCTTATACTTTATATAATGTAAGAAAATAAAAATAAAATATAATAAATTAAGTAGCATTATAATATAATCAAATAAATTATAATATAATATAATATTATAATTTATAATAAAAAAATAAATAAAGTTAAATTAAATTAAAATTAAAATAAAATAAAAAACTTAAAAATAAATAAAATTAATAACAAATAAAATAAAAAATAAAAAAAATTAAAATTTTTGAACAGATGAAGAAAAATCTGATGCATCATGGGAGACTATGTGTACGTACTGGGATGCTGATGATTTCAAGAAGAACTTCGAGCAGATGAAGAAGAGTAGTAGCAATCTCTGAGTAGTACATACTACTTGTTCGCAATCATTTGAGGAGTTGAAATCGGTATGTATATATGTGTATTTAGTTGTTTAGTTTAATATTGTCATAAGCAGACTAAATAAATGCTATATTAATATATTTATTAGGCCATGTAGACGAGCTTGGACCGACCTCCCTCCATGGTCGAGTTTTGAGATAGATCCCATACACCGAAGGACTCTGCTATGTCTCTTGCAACATTAGCTATACGGGTAACTGTTGTTATTATGATAAATAATTATTAATATTAGGTAGTTAATAAAATGATTTAATTAACTAGAAGATACATAATAAATTACATGACAGATTTCAGAAGCTCCGGAACTAGCGTGTAACTGAGTTGCGGGCTGCTACGGGAGATTTTGAGATGTTAGATTCCACCATCCCTTTGCCCGAGATTAGTTTATTTGATCAGGATGATGAGATGACTCTTTGGATCGTGTCTCAGGATCCTCTCACTAGCACTACCAGAAGGTATAGAGGATTGGGTATGCTAAGGGTATCAACATATACATTACCTAGAGGTATTCATTTTATTATGTTTTTCTTTATTTCATAATTTATATCGCTTCATAAATTATTAGTAAATTTATTTTTATTTTCGTACGCTCTAGTTAGCGTCAGCGTCCGAGAGCAATTGTTGGACCATCTTATACGGGCGCCTATATTGGACGACGAGCTATTCCAGAGGGTTATAATGGCAATGTCGGAGACATTTGGTACGAATTCGATATTCTGTCATCCGGACTTACCTAGCCGTGCTCGCCTTCATCAGCTTGCTCAAGATATTATAATATACCATTGCCAAGAGTAGAGGTATATCTCGGGAGCAGTTTGTCGCGATACACGACGAAGTGGTACGAATGATGGTTACCCTACTGTTGGAGGCTTTTAGACCAATACTGAGTCAGCCCCAACTACTCAAATATTTTATTCATTTTAAGTTGTATATTCTGCATGTTACTTAATTATCATTTAGCTGTTTCTTTAATTCTTAATTACAGACTAATAATTTATATTTTTAATTATATCAACATGGAGGCGATACCGAGCAGGGTGAAGATTTTCAGACACGGAGCAACACCGTACGTCGACCCCCGCTCGATGATAATGATAGGTAGTTGTACGTAGCAATACTTGGTTATATTGTCAATTGTAGCTAGACTTTATTTACGTTGTACATCATTGTTGATTACGGTTTTAGTTTAACTTATATTTGTATATTAATTAGTTTATATTTGTTTTCTTTCTTAGCTTAGCTACTGTTAAAGTTGAAATATGTATTTGTATTGTTTGGAGAATTAGTTTGGAGGATTAGCCATTTTGACATGTATGTTAGCTGTTACGATTTATGTGTGTTGTTGGGAAAAAATGATTGAAAACAGGTACATGTACAAAATGGGGTGTAAAAACTTGAAAATTATAAAATCGAAAAAAATATTTAAAAAAAACCATTATTTTCGACGGAATGAGTTAATTTCAACGAAATTTCCGTCAAAAATATTTTTTCTAGAATCAATTTAAAACCAACACATGGCAAGATTTTTTTGATGAAAAGTTTCATCAGAATTACATTCCGTTGAACCTATATTAATGTCAACGGAAATTTCGTCGGCTCTAATTCTGTATAGAATAAGTATTTCCGACGGAATTCTCGTCGAGCTTATCCCCAACCGATTTATATTCGACTGAAATTTCGACTGAATATTCCGTCAGAAATATGTCTTTTTTCGCGAGCCTTTTCCTAATTAGTGTTTTTGGTTGAGTTGGGGAGTTGTGGTTCAATTAATGGTTGTTTTTAGTTTCAGTATCTAAGATTTCTAGTGTTATGGTCTTGTTATGGTTAAAGTTTCCATTTTTCGGTTTTTAGTGTTTATCCCAAATCATGAATCTTGGTGCTTATCATGGGGTAAAAATGGAGCATGTTAAGTTCATCAATATTAGCCCATTAATTTCCTTTTCTTTTAATTAGCAGTAATTCCACATAAACGGGATCCCATGCATCAGTGCAGTACAGAAGGAAATCATTGCAAGGTCAGTGTGAGGAGATGCATGGCTTTCTTTGGAGAATTCAGTTTCAGTCAGAGACACAGAGTAAGATTTCATATAACACATTTCATGAGCATCATGTTTTTGCAAGGGCAGCGAATTTTATTCATTCCAATTAAATCAGATGGAGAAGATGTATTTGATTTTCAAGTTTTTTCTGATTGTAATTTATCATAATCCAAGCCTTTTGGGTTATTGGTCTACTCAGAAATAAAATTCTTTTGCCATTTGCCAAAAACAAAAATCATTCTATTTTTTCTTTTATTCCATTACTTCAATCCAAAATTCTCTCTCTATAATTTAACCTTTTATATTAATTTTTAAATTGTAAAACTCAAAGACGGTACGAGTTTATTTAATTTTAACACAAACAATTATAGCACTTATAAATTAAACTAACTACAAATATAACTAATATACTATTATATTTATTATTTTCAAAGCTTAAATTAATTTATATCAATTTTAAATTTTAACATTTAACGAATTGACTTATAAAGTCAAAAATATAGCTCGAATTTTAAACAAAAAATAATAGTACTAGTCTTTGGATATAATATAATATAATTTTATTTATTTTTTTCTTTTCTTTTCTTTGCAAAGACACCCACATTGCTTGCCATACAAATTTTAACGTGCAAAAAGTGAACAAAATCTCTACCTGGATATGAAAATTGGGGACGAGTGTATTTGAATTTATTTATTTATATTTTTATCCCACAATGAGGGGTAAAAATATAAATAGATAAAATATTTCAAATACACTCATATTTAATTTTTATGTCCGGCTGTCCGCGTAGAAGAGTTCAAAAACGAAACACAACCATCAGTAAACCTTATATTTTATTTATATATTTATTATTATTATTTAATATAACGGAAGGGGCGGGCGTGTGTGGGTGGGGTTGGGGGCTCTGAACTCTGAAGCCAAGTAGCCAACAGCTGCATCCAGTTCCAGCCACAAAGGCAAATAAGAAAACGAGTGGTCTCTTTTTGTTCTCCATTGAAAAGGGCAGCACAAAACTACAAACTCAAAATATCTTCCCAATTCTTTTCCATAATTTTTCTTGACGCTACATTACTTTAACTTGGTGAAATCATTTTCACACAGACATTAATGTGTGAAGAGGATAACATAATTAATTAAGTTTACAAATTATATGGTGTTTAATTGATAATTAGAATAAAATAAAGTTTATGATTTGTTCCCTCCGCCCCGCCTCCCCCACTCCCCTCCCCCCTCTCCCCCTTCCTTCTTATATATGGATGTCATTCAACATTGACAAAACTTTGTCTGGCCTTCTCTCTCTCTCTCTCTCTCTCTCTCTCTCTCTATCTATCACTATATATATATATATGTATGTATATGAACTTAATTAATATAACACACGGTAACTATACGAACTTATGTGATTATCAAAATTTACATTGTTCATCATATATAAGATGTGACGTTTCGTCTTAAACGCTTTATTACTCTTATTAAGTGTCTAACTTTTAACAGAGTTACGTTAGAATCAAGTTATCGAGAAAATATCAATTTTTTTACCCATAACATAATGTTACGGTAGGAGATTTTACTTTCAAATTTTGAAAAATGAAGCAAGATCTAATATTCATGTAAGTTTTCATAATTACTATATATGTCCCATTTGTCGTTTTACATATTTGTATATATATATATATATATGTATATATTTTTTAGAGAAGTAAAAAGGAGAGAGAGAATGTACTAGGCAGATACCCAGCTAGCTAGGTGACTCCATGCAACACCTAAAGGGCAATGTTATTTTTGATCTCATGTGGTGGTGCGTGCGTGCATGCGTTACAGTACTACTATTGGTAGTAGATGAAGTCTATATATCCGCCCCAACCTTTTGATAATTGGCCATTGGGAACTCCCATACGCCGCTTCACAAGTACAGATATTGTGTTTCTGTCCCTCCACCTCTCTTTTTTTTTTCTCTATCGGCTTGACTGAAAATGTCTCAGCTCTCCCCCCCCCCCCCCCCCCCCCCCCCCACTCCCCCACCCACCCAATCTACCCTTTATAAGTTTTGACCACTTTCTTGCAACTTGTCCCATTTGCTCCAAAATTCATTAATCTATAATCAAGTTGATTAACTGCTTAATTATTTACTTAATAAGGAATCTAACCAAATTTTAATATATATAGTTTTACTTGAAAAAGCATGAGATTCCCAACACTTAACTTCTAATTATGGAATCATTTATATTAAATATTCAAAAACAAATTTCTTTTTAATAAAGATAATAAACTAATGCGCGTAGCGTGGGGATCGATAAATAGAGATAATTTAGGTATAATAAATTAAAAAGGACCAAAGACTAAATCCAATTCAAGTACAAAATAGGAGGAATCATAGTACGAAAAGGAATTATATTTTTATTTACTTGACAAGATATTTCTCACGTAACAGAAATCCGCTAAGAATAATAATTTTCAACCAAAATTAATCAATAGTAACTAATAAGGCCAAACTCAATCCTAACCTAGAAATACATGATCTCTATCTATCTCTCTCTCTTATGTATGAAAAACTTAACTATTAAACAGATAATTAAATTATATGTCCATTTGCAATAGGGCAAAGGAGACGGGGTTTTTGAAGTGCCCCCTCTAATTTTTGTAATTCTCTATTAAGATAGGAGTATTAAAGTGAAATAATCCCTCTTAAAAAAAATATTTGGTGACTTAAAAAAGTAAGATGAAGTTTTAATTAAAATATAAGTTAATTTGCAGTTATATTTATGTATTTTGTAATCCAAATTTGGTGAATTTTATTAATTCTCTCTATTTCATAATAAATAAGTCTTATTTGGCATTTATTTTATTTCACAAAAGAACCATCTTTTTATGGATAGTTATGTAAAATGACAAAATATCCTCACATAATTCGACATTTTGATTTAGCAATCATGCACACTCGACATGATTTGAACATGTTGATGAAATCATTTAGTATATATAATCTGATTACCTGAAAAGGAAATTGTAATTTTAAGAGAATATATACGTAATTAAAAATTACTGTATTTCAACAACTTTTTAAGAGAACAATTGTAAGCTATACTTATCTTTTAGCCTATGACAAATTACGCTTATTAAGAATGATATATAATGCGAATGTTTATGCCGATATTTTGGTCGCACCTGAATAATTAGTACTCTCTCGGTTCCATATTAACTGTCTTTTTAACTTCATGCACATGAATTAAGAAACTCTTTTAATATTATTTAAGAATTAAAATTTGTATGAAATTCCATCACTACCCTTTTATGAAAAATTGAAAACTATGAATACAAGAGAGAAAAATTCTTGGGACAATGAAAAAAGTTAGGGGTGATATAGGAAAATAAATAATTTATTCTCCTAGAAAGATGTAAACGACAAATAAATTGGAACAAATTTTTTTTCTTCTAAAAAGACAGTTAATATGGAACCGAGGGAGTATATATTAATGAATATTTTTTTATAGGAATTAATGTGTAATAAGTGAGACTCTCATATAATTTTTACCAATCTTATACTATTAAGTTTTACAATTATGACAGTCGCAATACATTGCAAGACTCTAGTAACACGCACCATAATATATTCAAAAATTCTATATCAACATGAAAATTGGACATGACTGAATTTAAATTTCACTTATTTGTATTTCGACCGTTAATGGTGGGTAAAAATACGAATAGATGAAATTTAAATACATTCATATCCAATTTTCATGTCCACCTAGAAGAACTCTAATATATTGCACATAAGTTGATAAAATTACATGTATTGATTAAGTTGATTTGCTTTGTTTTGTTGTCTCTAAAAAATGAATTTGGATATGAATGTATTTAAATTTCACCTAGAAGAACTCTAATATATTGCACATAAGTTGACCGTTAATGGTGCTTTGTTTTGTTGTCTCTAAAATTACATGTATTGATTAAGTTGATATTAAAATTTCTAGTTTTAATACAAACAAAATATAACAATTGTAAATTAACTACAAAATATTACTAATTATCATCTTTGTTGTTTCCAAAACTTTAACGAAATTATATCAATTTTGAATTTTAGAATTTCACAAATTTACTTTAAAAAGTTAAAATATATCGATCTCTAATTTTGAAACCGAGGTCGTAGTATATTCATTATCTTTCTTTCTCATCTTTATTATGAACTTGGCTAATATAAAATCCAACAAAGTACAAGCCTATTATATGTAATTAATTAATTCCAGATACTTATGAAACCTAAAATTCATTACTGATATTATCTTGATAGTAGTATTATTTAAACGTCAATTTTTTTTGGGATATCGTTTACGTAACTTTCTATGTTGTGAGGGATATATTTCTTTCCTAAAATTTATTAGATGTTGATTTTATTTTTATTATTATTAATTTTTTGTGTTATATATTCTCTTAATACTGAAAGGAATTATGTTTTCTTTGGATGTAATAAACCGCCGTCTCGATCTTGACCTATCCACACTATGAGTTGTCACGTATACGACATCTGTTTCAAAATTAGAGATACAATTTAATTTTTGAGATCCGCATATTAAACTTTAAAATAAATATGACTCGTAAAAGTTTAAAATGAAATAAATTTTGTAATTAATAAATTTTGTTATATACTATACAATTATAATAATTGTATCAATTAAAATTAAATAAATTCAATTAATTTAAAATTTAATATGCCGTCGTTTGACCTCAAATATCAAATTGTATCTCTAATTTTCAAACGGATGAAGTATATCTTTTGGTTAATGGATTTTCTTTTGCTGAAAAAAAAAGAGTACCCAACTTTGGAAATTGGGCATCCTATATATATATATATGGAATTGGTGAGCCTGCCTCAAGGAAGAGATTTGATCTTGCCTTTATCAATTAGTGAGATGATGGATGATAGAGCCTTTTTTATGACTTTAATTAGTTTCCATCTAAAACAACATATAGGCATGATATAATTTTCAATATTAAGTGCAATTAAAAACTACCATATGTATTATGGAAAATCTTGGAAACCATAATTCAGATCACTAATTTAAGCGTTTGAATAAAAAGAGAGAGAGAGAGAAGAGTTGCTGTATTAATCTAGATGAGCTTGATATTTCTGTCACTTACTGTACATATATTAATTATTAATTGGTCCTTGATATATATATATATATATATATATATGTGTGTGTGTGTGTGTGTGTGTGTGGCTATCTATAAATCATAAACCATGTCCCAACAATTGACAGTCGGCCCTAGCTAGTTGCCGAAACTTATCTAAATTCACAGATTATTGTGTGCCATATATCTTATAACTATGAAATTATATATATAAACCACCCTTATTTTACATTTTAATTTGTTTTATTTATTTATGTGAGGGCGCCACTAGTTTTCGTTATATTTCAATGTAACTGGCCGCAACTAATTTAATTTAAGCCGTTGATGGCTCAATTGCAACCAAGCGCCGTGCACGACTAAGCCTCGATCGGCTCGCTTGCTGTCTATTTTGTTCTAAAAAACACTAACAGTGATGTCCGTCGCTGATTATTAAAATGAGGACGAGGATCCTTTACATTTTAAATGAAATGGAGAGTCTCAACTCTTTATATATTTTTCATCATCATCTCTTTCTTCCATCAACGAATTAGGATTTAAAATGTATTAAAATGTGATGTCATATCATGCTGACAGGGGAGAGATGATGAAGAATATACAAAGAATAGAGACTCTCCATTTCATTTGAAATAGAGAGGATCCTAATCCACCATCAACATGTTATCACATTTCAACACATTTTAAATCTGGAGTTCTGGACCATGAAATGGAGGGACTAGGATTTTCTCCATTTTAAATGAAATTTCATTTCAAATGAAATGGAGAATCTCTATTTTTTGTATATTCTCCATCGTCATCTCTCTCTCGTCAGTATGACATTACATTCTAATATATTTTAAAGTTGGATCATGAAATTGATCCTCTTCATTTTATTTTAAATAAAAAAGATCCTACTTCAAAATACCTCTTTATTTCATTTAAAATGAAGAGGATCCGTCATGGGGTCATGGGGCCTATTATCAGGGTTGATGAGTATAGAGAGCCCAGAACATCTCTCTATATAAGTCCCCTAAGCAGCCTCTCATTTTTTCTCACTCAAACAAACAATCAATCAAACAAAAAGGTAAAAATTGAGAGTTAACCGTCCAATTCGATCGGGTTCCACCTCCTCTTCACCTAGTCCACAATGGCGGCCTCGGTCGAAAACCGGCAGTTCCATCTCCTTGAGCCGGCCTTTAACGGTGTTATCCGCACCTTCAAGCCCGGTGTGAACCGCCGCTCCGACTCCCCGGTTCGTGGCTGCAATTTTCCACCAAGCCAAGAATTCACACGTCCCAAAAAGGCGGTCATCGTGGTGGAGGACTCGTCTAGTGAAGATGAATATTCTGATACCGATGATTATCGAGATACCATAAAGAAGGGAAACGCGGAGTTGGAGCCATCTTTGTTGGATTCCAGAGACGAAGGGACCGCGGATAACTGGATTGAACGGAATGCGTCCATGGTTCGACTCACCGGGAAGCATCCGTTCAACTGCGAGGCACCCTTGGCACGTCTTATGCACCACGGATTCATAACCCCGGTGCCACTCCACTATGTCCGTAACCATGGTCCGGTCCCCAAGGCTAGCTGGGACAACTGGACCGTGGAAATATGTGGACTGGTGAAACGGCCTGGCCGCTTCACCATGGACCAACTGGTCAATGAGTTTCCCAGCAGGGAATTCCCAGTGACCCTGGTCTGTGCAGGCAACCGCAGGAAAGAGCAAAACATGGTCAAACAAACAATTGGGTTCAACTGGGGCGCCGCAGGCATTTCCACCTCAGTATGGCGGGGGGTGCCGCTCTGCCACATCCTGAAACGGTGCGGCATTTACAGCCGCAAAAAGGGTGCCCTCAACGTGTGTTTTGAAGGTGCCGAGGACCTGCCCGGCGGCGGCGGGTCCAAGTATGGCACCAGCATTAAACAGGAGTTTGCTATGGATCAAGCAAGAGACATCATTTTGGCTTACATGCAAAACGGGGAACGTTTGTGCCCGGATCATGGATTTCCTGTCAGGATGATTATTCCGGGTTTCATCGGAGGCCGGATGGTGAAATGGCTGAAGCGTATAGTTGTGACAACCCAGGAATCAGACAGTTATTACCATTACAAGGATAATAGGGTACTTCCATCCCATGTGGACGCTGAGCTTGCTAATGCTGAAGGTATACTACTACTAGTCCTCCTCTATAAATATATCTCTCTTTTTCTCTCTCACACACACACACAAACACACACAGAGTGCGTCACATAATTGTTCTTTTTTTTTTTTTTTTAAATTATGGATGGATACTTATGATCATCTGCATGAACGAGGCATTGTGATTTTTGATTTATGCAGCTTGGTGGTATAAGCCGGAGTACATCATAAACGAGCTCAACATAAACTCGGTGATTACGACACCGTGTCATGAAGAAATCTTGCCCATCAACTCGTGGACAACTCAGAGGCCATACACTTTGAGGGGTTATGCTTATTCCGGTGAGTTCTACCTTCCAAATATATATATATATATATATATATATATATATATATTATATGTATGTATAGTTATATATTTTAGATACCATATATACTTTTTAGGAAAATAGTTTACTTTCAAACCAAGGAGGGCCACGAGATATTACGTTGGAAAGTGAGTACTTGGTTGTGGAATTCTTTGTTAAATTAGATTTTTTGGAGATTAGTTTTTTGATAATTTATATACGGGTAATTTTATGTGCACAAACTGTGTACAAATTTTATTATTATTGAATAGTACGTAATATATATAAAGTTAAATAAAATTTATTAATAATTTAAATAGTATATTATTTTTTCCTCAATATATATTTCTGCATAATTAATGTGTGTACATAAATAAATATACTCTAAATTAATATATATGGTCGGAAAAAAATGTTTCTTTCTTTGTTTAGGTGTTCCACAAAACAATAACAAAAAGGACACGTTTTTATGCTTTGTGGTTGCAATAGGGTGAAAACGTTACCTACGTGCGAAGGGTCGTTAACTATATAAAGCAACCTACTCGGCTCTTTAATATAAGATGTTTTAGATAAATTTTTTTGTCTTTTAATATATGACTTTAGAATTTTAAATAAACATTAATTATTTAGTTTCTAATAATAATTTTTTTTAATATGTGCCCTTAGGGCACATGCTAAGCACACAGTTCAAGGGATTATTTTCTTGAATTGTGTGCATATTCCTTTGGACTTGGTGTAAATGCAGAAATAAAGGGAATATGCACACAGTTCAAGAGACTATTCTCTTGAATTGTGTGCTTAACATGTGACCTTAAGGCACATGTTAAGAGGACCCTTCTAATATTACCCCAAGTATTAAATATAACATTGATTCTCTCACTATTTTTTGCTCAATAAATAACCATATCTTTTTTTCAATACAAGGACAATATAGGCATTTGTTATCATATTTAATGTTATACAATTATTTTCTTAATGTTTGTGCACAATTCTAAAAAGTCTTATATTAAGAGACGGAGATAGTACTATTTTATAGTGTTGTTTTTACAGTAAATATATGATATATACATATTTTTGTCACAAAACATAAAATTATTTTATTAAATTCTTTGAATATTCTTTCCCATGCACTAAAGAAAAAGCTAAAACGAGTATATATATATATATATATATTCTAATTAAGTGGTTGGGAAGAATAATTTTGACATGTTGAATATTGCATGTAGGTGGTGGAAAGAAAGTGACACGTGTGGAGGTGACGTTGGACGGAGGTGAAAGCTGGCATGTGGCCACGCTGGACCACCAAGAGAAGCCCAACAAGTATGGCAAATACTGGTGTTGGTGCTTCTGGTCAGTTGAGGTGGAGGTTCTGGACCTGCTTGGTGCCAAGGAGATTGCGGTTCGGGCTTGGGACGAGACTCTCAACACGCAACCCGAGAAGCTCATCTGGAACGTTATGGTACGTACGTACGTACGTACATAATTACTGTATTATGTTGTATATATATATATGGGTTATATGTATATATACAGCTGTGTATTATATAGTTGGGTTATGACGACGGATTTTTTACTGTTGCTATAGCTCAAAAAACCGTTGCCATAGCCGACTGCGTACTACACAATTGTATACCTACATTTTTTTCCGATATATATATATTTATATACAAGTAATACAAAATAGGTCCAACTTAATATATATGGAGTATTTTATATTAAATAAACTATACATAATTACTGCATGCATCTTTATTTAAATTTAAGTAATTGATTTATTTATGCATGGTTTATGAACATGAAAATGTAGGGCATGATGAACAATTGCTGGTTCCGGGTGAAGACCAACGTGTGCAAACGCTACAAGGGTGAGATCGGTATCATGTTCGAGCACCCGACCCAACCCGGCAACCAGTCGGGCGGGTGGATGGCCAGAGAAAGACACCTCGAAAAATCATCCGAATCACACCCGACCCTAAAGAAGAGCGTCTCATCGCCTTTCATGAATACCTCCTCCAAGACTTTCTCAATGTCCGAGGTCAAAAAACACAACTCGGCCGACTCGGCGTGGATCATCGTCCATGGCCACATCTACGACTGCACCCGATTCCTCAAGGACCACCCGGGCGGCACCGACAGCATCCTCATCAATGCCGGGACCGACTGCACCGAGGAATTCGAGGCAATTCACTCCAATAAGGCGAAAAAGCTTTTGGAGGACTATCGAATCGGAGAGTTGATAACCACGGGTTACACCTCCGATTCGCCTAATAATTCCATGCATGGCGCAACAAATATGATCTTACCAAGTTTAGCCCCAATAAACGAAATTGTTCCTGCAAGGAGTAGTGTAGCACTTGTGCCACGTGAAAAAATCCCATGCAAACTCGTATCAAAAACATCCATTTCTCATGATGTGCGAATGTTCCGATTTGCCCTTCCGTTAGAAGATCAAGTACTCGGATTACCCGTCGGGAAACATATTTTTGTCTGTGCTACAATTGATGATAAGTTGTGCATGAGAGCCTATACCCCTAGTAGCCCAATTGATGAAGTTGGTTATTTTGAGCTAGTGGTAAAAATATATTTCAAAGGGGTAGTTCCGAGATTTCCCAATGGCGGACTAATGTCCCAATATTTGGACTCACTTCCACTAGGGTCTATGTTGGACGTGAAAGGTCCATTAGGCCACATTGAGTATACCGGTAAGGGCAACTTTTTGGTCAGTGGCAAGTACAAGTTTGCCAAGAAACTAGCCATGCTTGCCGGTGGGACCGGAATTACTCCGATTTATCAAGTCATGCAGGCTATTTTGAAGGATCCGGAGGATGATACGGAGATGAATGTAGTGTACGCAAATCGGACTGAGGACGATATATTGCTCAAGGATGAACTTGACGCATGGGCGGAAAAGTATAAGGATAGGGTCAGGGTTTGGTATGTGATAGAAAAGCCGATAAGGGAAGGATGGAAATACAGTGTGGGGTTTATTACTGAGGCTGTTTTGAGAGAGCATATTCCGGTAGGGTCCGACGGCGAAGTGTTGGCGCTGGCCTGTGGTCCGCCGCCGATGATTCAGTTTGCGGTGAATCCGAATTTGGAGAAAATGGGGTATGATATTAAGGATTCTTTGTTGCTGTTTTGAAGTTGGTAGGCACGTACGTACGTAGCATGCATGCAAGAGGGGAATAATTAAGAAGCTATAGAATAAAGTTGTACAGTATATTTAATTTGTTCTCCTTGTATCAATTTGTTTATGATATATGTATGAATATTTTTTATTTTTTTATGATTTTAGATTATTTCATCTGAGGGAGCGGGGCTATAGTTGTTATGTAATACATCTCGTGTAACAGATGCTTTGTAATTACTTGATGTTTATTTAATAAAAATTAGAAATTTCATTTATATATATATATATATATATATATATATATATATCATTCAGTAACTTGCATGGCGCGCACATCTTAATTATATATAATACTTGCATTTAATTTCCTTTTTGTGGAATATATTTGATTTAATTCATAATTTCCTTTTTTTGGCATATATTTAATTTATTGAAAAAGAAAATGAAACTTAATTGAGACCAGGAGAAAATTAGTAAAAATTATAAACTTATGTTTTCATGTTTTGGTGCTTTATTTGTACAAGTACGTAGGCAAGGCGCCTTGCATGTAGAAGGAAACGTAATTCTCAAGTTTCGAAATCTTACTGGTTTCCAGTGAATACACTAATAAATAAATAAAATAATATACTGTTTAAGAAAATGGATCGCTTTCTAAAGGAAGAGAACAGAAATACGCAACTCTTTCTTTTAGTGGAACTTTATTTGATTGTACTTACTGGTGCTCCTTGTTATCCTTTTTCTTTCTTTTAATGTTACCTTTAGATTGAAAAAATAAAATAAAAAAAAAATTAAAATTAAAATATTATATTTAAGGATCATTTTAGAGGATAAATCATTTTAGTGAAATGAAAATTCATTTCATGATCCCTTTATTTTTTATTTAATGGGGAAAAAAGGTGAAATAAAATTTATTTTAATGGAATTGATATATGATAATTTTGCCATTCTTCCCTAAGCTTAGTCTATCTCTCCTTATTTATTTATTTAATTATTATTATTATTATTATTGCATTTACTTTCTCATGTAATCATGTGTGTATATATATATATATATATATATATATATATATGATTACGAACTTTGTCTTTCCTGAATAATTTCAGTAGCATTACGAACTACGGCTGGAAGAAGTGGACAGCAATTAATAAGCGGATGACGGATTTAAGACAAATCCGGGTGGCGCTACCAGTATCAGGCAACTCCTCTTACATCCAAATATAACAAATTAAGATTACAAATTCATTAAATATAAATTTTAATTAAAAACGTATAAAAGTTACTACAAAATAGTTGTTGAGGGTTTATTTTTTGAATTTGTTTTATAATCGGCTTTCACTAGGTTGCTCTTGGATTGGAACACCACTAATGGACTCTTGAGTAGATTTAACAGAAAAAAAGTTTCGGATCAAGTACGTTAAAGTAGTGCTAGATCTTAAAAAAATTATTCAATTTATCTATTTATTAATTCCGATTCAAAATATCAAATACAAATTCACAAAATATAAATAATAATAAAAAAACTATTTTTTTTTATAATATGAACAAATTACACACTCTCACCGGCGAAGCCACATATAGCATTGTGGGGTCAATTGACCCCACTAAAAAAAATAATTATTTTATAAAGGTAAATTTTAAAAATTTGAAGTATTATATATAAATTGGCCCCATTAAAATTTTATAAGTTTTCTATTATACGGGGTCAAATTAAAAATTTATAGTTTTGTCAATCAAATTTTAACCACATATGACTCATATCTTCTCAATATATGCATATCTCTCTATAATATTTTAAACTAAATAATAATCTAATTTATATTATTTTTAAAAATAATTAATGAATTAATTGCTTATGAACAGTTATGATTAAAAAAGTCTATTATGAGTCAATATAGTGTATATATACCATATATTATTACTTATTATATTGTCATTGTAATATAGTGTATATATGTGTGTGATCCGAAAATACAAAAATATTAAAAAATAATTGGCTCGGGAGCAGTCCCCCGCCAAACGTAATATTAATTTTGACCCCACTGAACTGCATTCCTGACTTCGCCACTGCACACCCTATAGTTTTTAATCAAAATTATATATTCAAAAATTATATCTTTATTGATTTAAATTCATCAAAAGAGAGTTCAAGTTCCTTTTTTCCTTCGCACGGTGCATGAATACTACACAAAACCTCCCCCCTATTTCAGTCCATAGAAATACAGATTTGGTTTTAGGGTCAAAATAGCAATTAGCAAGTATCAGATTCGTCGTGACAATGACAATGGGACAAAATGTGTTTTCAGCACAGTGTGACGGAGAAATTAAAACAAATACTACTGCACAAGTGTGGGACCCATCCGATTATCCACATAACCAGAAGTAGAACCATTGGCCACTGCAGACCCGAAGAGCCCCGGCCCATATCCCACCCCTCCCCCTCGCCCACGCCCACCCCCACCCCCACCCCCACCCCCACCCCCACCTCCACCTCCCTTACTAGTTTTTGGTGAATGGAAAAGCCATTCTATCTCTGGATTTTTACTTGTTTCCGCAGCTCAATGGCTTGACCCCTATCCCTTTTTTTCCTTTGTTTTTGTCCTCATTATATATATATATATATATAATCCAAAAGATTCATCCCATGTTGTTTCCCACCCGGGTTCTGAATTTTCTAATACCTCTTAAATTTCGGACTTTAAAAACAATTTCTACCCAACTATAGAAGAATCTTGTCATATATATGTTGGTGATTTTCGATTTCTTTTTTAATTTTATAAATAATAAAGCTAGCTAGGTTAAAATGTTTGTTACTTTATACTAGCTTTTAGATTTTTGAACGTTGACAATTAAGTCCTAATATTTGACCAGATCGATTAAATGGTTGGTTGGTTGGTGATTGTATTTTTAAATTTCAAAACAATGTCCTAATCAATCCAGCTTCAGTTCTGCAAGATGGGAAAATAAAACAAAGAATAGGTTTAGTGTTAATTAAATATAAATAAATACTACTATATTAGTAGTTACATATAATTAGTACTATATTAGTTGCATTATTTTATATAAGTATATAAAATTCAAGGTACTTAGAACTATAAGTGAGACAGGCTGTCATCAAACCTGTTGTTTTAAGTTTGTTATCAAACCTCAGTCTCGTTTAAAGTTCGGCTCAGCACAGCTCAGCTCGATCAAGTCGTTCTACTTTTAATTAGTTATAACAACTCCAAGTGTGATGCGATAATACAGTATAATAACTACATCTATAAATATAAGGATTTTCTTAATATGTGCCATAAGGCTACATGATAAGTACAGAAATCAAGTGTTGGACACTGAATTCAAGAGATGAGGTTCACTAAAATATAATTAAAATAATATTTCAGTGAGATCATATGCATTTAAAAATTATATTTTAGTGGGTCACATCCCTTGAATTCTGTGCTCAGTACTTGATTTTCGTGCTTAGCATGTGCCCTAAAGACACATATTAAAAGGACCCTTAATATAAACAACCTCACCTTGATTATTGAAACAATGTTTATCAGGCCTAGATTTGATGCATAATCAATTAGGCCTAGATTTGATGCATAATCATATACTAATACATATATACCAAAAAGAAGAAGAAGAAGAAGATCAGTTGTTAAAATGGAAAATAATTTAATTTAATTTGCATAAATTAATTGATATGTATAAAAGGAACAAATAATTTAAGCCCCAACCCAACAATAGGAAACGTGTACGGCATCTGATATACTATATGCCTGTTCCAAAGATTCCCCAAGAAGCAGTATTAAATTAATGTCAACACCAACTTGATGATTAGTAATTAATTTAACAATTTTAAAAATTGAACATAAAAATTGGATCGAAAAAATAAAATGAATTTGTTCTCGCGAATAAATAAATTGTATTGTCTATTTGTTCGCGAGAATAAATTATTTTTGTTCTTCCTGTCTAATTTTTCTATCCGTGTAAAAGTACTCTTAATTTAATACTAATTAAACATATATATATATATATATATATATATATATATATATACGTGATGAGGTAAGCATGTTAGCTGGTAGGGTTTCTAAATAATTGTCCAGTCCACACACCTTGGAAGTTTGTGCCTCCAAAAACATAGGGTTTGGGAGCCTCCACAACGTAGTACTCCCTCCCGCTAGTCGTTTTCCGCTGTCTTAGCCGAAACTGATTAATCTGTTGTATCCTGGATTATATTTAATTTAATTAAACCTACGTAGTTTTAACTTTTATTATCAAATTAATAATTAATCATTTGTAATTATACGGGAAGAAATTATGATCATAGTTAATTATATACTACTTTTTATTGTTAAATAAATATTTTTTGTTACTAAATTTAAAAATAATTAATTTAACGGGGAGGAGGGAGAGAGTACAACTTGATAGTATTAATTAATAAATTAAAATTATGTAAAGACAAAATTAAGAGTTTAAATAGTCACACGTACGCTAGCGTTCCATAAAATCATTAAAAAGGAAGCAAGAAATATATCTTTGCTAGGACTGCCAAAGCATCAATTCATCTTAATTGATTATTATTATGTTGAAAATGAAGTATATTAATTTATGTTAAGTTCATCAATAGTGTTTGTTTCTTCAACAAATTAATTAGAATTACTCCTAATTAATTTGAGCGTATTTTTATTTTGTTTCAACGGTAAGACGCGTCAATTGAGATCTAAATTCTCCCGAGCAATTTTAAATACACACCCCCAAATCGATCTGGAAAGTGAACTAAAACTCAAGTCATTTTAAAAACAATCAACGATCAAGCAATAGTGTATTTGTCTCCATTATTAGTTAAGGGGTAGAACTTGAGGATCGGGTGATATATAAACTTGACAGGTCTGTTTCTAATAACTCATGAAGAATATTATCAGATTTCCATAATTTAAATAAATCTGATATCTATAAACCCTCTTTTTCGTAGTTGTAGAAGCGGTGTTTGTTGGAATCATTTTTTCGTCATTTTAATGAATTGGTTAAACGTCTAATAACAAGTAAGATAAGAGCATTAAATAGCAAGCTAAATAATGAGTTACTCTGACTCATGAATAATATATAAGTCCACCACGGTGGGAGTGTTTACCCCTTATTGGGCTCTTGGCTAAGAAAACGATCCCTTAATTATTCATTCAAATATTGTAATTATATATATATATATATAGGGTCAGTCTCTCTAGCGAACCATAAAGAGCGAACTAAAAACGAACTGGCTATAGCGACGGTTTTTTCCGTCGCTATAATATAGAAAGCCGGTTTTTTATGTTATAGCGACAAAAAAAAAACCGTCGCTATATCCGGTTCGTCATTAGTTCGCTCCCTATGGTTCGCTAGAGAGACGGACCCTATATATATATATATATATATATATATATATATATATATATATATATATATATATATATATATATATATATATTAGGAAGAATATAAAAGCAAATGCTTTAAGCCACCTTGTTTAATTTTCTCTTAATTATTTACTCAGTTTAACCTATTTGTCATGGATCACCTATAAACTCATCAACATCTAAATGAATGGTAATAGAATATGAGTTTCACTATTAACTCTTTTGAAGTCAATTAGCGAATTCTTAAAATTTAGAATGAAATATATTCACGTAAGTTTTGAAAATAACAAAATCCAAAGGCAGTAGTATTTTTTTACATAATTTACAATAGTTTTTACTATTGTGTTAACTAAAATTAAAAGAATTTATAATAATTTTAAAATTTGAAATTTCACAATTTGATTTTAAAAGTTAAAAAAAATGAGAGTCTTGAGTATGCATAGTTATTGGGGCCTTCTTTGTTACACATGGTTTCAAGTCAACTACATTGCTAGGCCACTGTTTTGGATTAGTTTGCGCTAGCCCGCCCATAATAAAGTTAAAGGTAGAACATTTAGGCATTTTAGTTAAAACAAGTTTATACACCCTTCCATAAAATGAGGCCCAATAAGTTTTTATCTATTTAATTTGTGAAATCCTAAAATTCATTTATTTGATTGGTAAACTACTTCATTTTTTATAAGATCATTATTGACGTTTGTAAGTTAATTTCGAGATATTTTCGTACTCGAAATTGATACGATTTATTAACAAATACGAAACATTAAATCTTATAATTAGCAGTAGTTTATTTTAGATAGTTTATAATATGTACTATTTTATCAACTAAAATTAAGTGATCTATGTCAATATTGATTTTAAAATGTTCCAAATTGACGTCAAAAAGTCAATATTAATATTATATTTTGAAATGGCAGGAGTATTACTTAATACAACATTGTTCTTTCAAAATTAAGATAGTTTCAATCAAAATAAAAAATTTAGAATTTCGTAATTGATCATTGAATCAAATTCAGATGAGATTCTTTTTGTGAGACGAAAAATATATAGTTCTCTCGCTATTTCTCATCTGCAGGATTTCAGTATGTGAGGAAATCATACGAATATCATATAGGCAATTTTGTTTTATATTAACTAAAATCCAATGAATTCATAATTTAAAATTCTGGGAATTTAGCTAAGGAATTAGTATTTTAAAAAAAACAAGTATTAGGTTAAATTCTCGCACGTATTAAGTTTAACCGGGAAATTTACTCTATATAATTGAGGGGTCTCTCAACTCAACTCAGTACCAATTGGTTTTTAATATGAATCTTTCAACATGTTACCAAAGTTAAAATCTTTATATAAACACAAACTTAAAAATATTATAAATTTTGTTATCAAATTAACATATTGAAAGGATAACATTATTCCTTCCCTTATACAGTACTCCCTCCGTCCCGATGTTTTAGATGATTTTATTTTTTTAAAATTATTTGATATAAACACGTACTTAAAAATATTATAAATTTTGATATCAAATTAACATATTATTATTCCTTCCGTTATATAATACTCCATCCGTACCATAATATATGATATTTTAAATAATTTTATTCTTTCTAAATTATTTGATGTTTTACATAATCTAAGAGAATTAACCACAATCTTTTTAAAATTACTTCTCACGGGAAAATATTATAGATAAGAGAGAATATGAAATAAGTATATGGTAAAAGGTATTATAGAAAATTAATATTATATTTAATATCATACAATTATTTTTTTAATTCTTGTGCACAACTCTAAAATCATATATTATGGCAGGGAGGGAGTAATCTTGTATTTGGTGGTGGTGCAAAATACAAAAAGAAATACAACCATCGATATGCATGAAATGCGAGCTGCAAATAAAGTTGAGCTCACGCGAATAATATCCAAATGAATGCAAAATATAAAAAAGAAAAAGAACTGATATATACTGCTGGATAATTCTTTAAGAAGAATCCTACTCCTACTTATCAAAAAAATAATCTTTAGGAAGAATCTGATACTGGCCACACCACATTGGCCATGGTTAAGAAAGTGTTTGTCAAGTATAATTTGATAGCTATATATTGCATGGACTATCAATATAAAGAATCTTGCTTTACAAGTTAATGAAGAAACTGAAGATTAAAGCTTAAAACCGTATTTTCATCAGCATATGAACCACCACCGATATCATATAAGTTAGGAAATTGATATTTCTACACATGTTAAAATGATATTTCATTAATATGATCAGTTTCTCTCTCACATGAAGGTGGGACTCACTCACTATTCAAATAGAAAATATCAATTCCCATATATTAAATTAAACGAGGTTACGAAAATAAATCCGTGTTATCAAAACTGTCGCAATCAGAATATAATGCACTCCATCCCATATATAATTGGCGGATACAATAATTAATGAATATTATATCTCAAAGCATATATATATGTAACCTTTTGATCCATCAACTTTATATATATTCCATAAATTAAAGTAACCCTTGGAACAAAAAAAAAAGAAAGAAAAAGAAAAAGGGAATCCTGGCCTCTTTTTCTTCTATAAAATGGAGATTATGAGCACATACTAATTGAAACACAAGCTCAAAAACATATAGTAGTACTCCACTCCAATAATAATTCATTCTAAAATGGCTCAATCTAGCTCCCTCCCTGCAGAAATTGAGACACTTAGTCACGTCCTACGCCTGGTTGAGGCCTTCCGAGCTTTCGATTCAGACAACGACGGCGCAATCAGCGCAGCCGAGCTCGGGGGAATAATGGGGTCACTTGGATACAATCCAAGTGACCAAGAAATAAGGACGATGATGCAGCAAGGAGACAAGAATCGAGACGGGGTTTTGAGCGTGGAGGAGTTCTTGGATTTGAACACAAAGGAGTTGGAATTAGGTGACTTGGCAAATTCCCTAAAGAGTGCTTTTGAGAGTCTGGATTTCGAGGGAGATGATCATGAGTTTGTGACTGGAGAGGAGTTGTTTGATGTTATGGGGAACGTGGGATCAGTGGGTGGATTAGGGTTGGAGGAATGCCAAGCTATTATTGCTTCAATGGATGGGGATGGAGATGGGGCTATAAGTTTTGAGGACTTTAAACTTATTGTTACCTCCCTCACCTAGATCTACATGATCATTTTTCATCTATTTATGGCCTTAATCTTATGCATGCATGCATGCTTCATTTGTACTCTTTAGTTTCCTAAATAATGATCCATGTTATCTTTTTAGGATGTTTACAAAATACTATATATTATCCATGTTCAATAGTTTAACTAATACTATTATGTTCTATGTGCGTGCAATTCAAATAAATAAATTTTAATTAAAAATTATAAAATATACATGTATTTCGTTTAAATAAATAAATACTCTTTCAATTCTCTCCTCAAAACAATGACTAAAGTTACAACTAACCTTACCTCCTCCTCCTCAAAAGAATTTGAACAACTATAACTATTTGACTTCAAAAAATGTACCTGAAAATACTGCATTACCACATAACTTAATTAATTAACTCCCTTATTTAGGAAAAGGAATTCAATAATCTAACCGAGTCGACCCTAAATTATTACTAACCGTGATAACTCACCGTTTTTTGAAATCAATTGGATCGGTCATATCATACAACTATGAAGACAACATTGTCACTACGGAATTATATTGCTTGAAACATGTAGAAATTGATGGTTCACATCTTACTATATACTAAATGCTTGATGGTTCATAGCTTACTATATATACGCATTACACATGAATTGAATTACGTACCACATGCAAATATACAAGCAAAAAATCACTTAAAGTTTCTACTGTTCTACAAAGAGAAATATAAACAACAATAACTAACCTTGGGGGAGAGATCATATCCTATGGCATTAGTTCCCACTCCTGATAAAATAACAAAGGGTGATCCCTCTGTGGAGCCTATATTGAAGATTACAACATTACTAATGTTTCGCCAAGAACTTAACATATAAACTGGTATGATAATTTGTGGAAGTTTCGTTATTAATAATTTGCATAAGAAAAGAACAACCTACTGGCTATATTATATAGCCCAACTATTAGGAATTATAAACAACTACTAACTAGGAAATAGGAAACACTAACACACTACCACACTACCACACTACCACACTACACTAACACATTAACCTAAGAACCAGGAAAAAACCCCCCACACACTCACGTACTGCTGCATGAACCCACGTACTGCATCATGAAGACCCCATGCATTTCCTACATACCAACTGTAAATGTGCTTGTACATATCAATCCTCCCCCCTTAAATTTCCTTATCCACAAGGAAAATCGGGATAGGTCTGAGACAAGCGTCTGACATCTTCCCACCTGACATCTTCAATCGGTGCCCCCTTCCACTTAACCAAAATTTCAGCTTTAGGACGATAGTGGTTTTTTTGTACTGTACGACGATTAAGCACGGTTTCAAGTTGTGGAAGGATGATGGACTCCTCAGTCACCGGTGGAAGTTGAGTAGATACAGTAGATACCGGTCCCAAATGTTTGCGCAACATACTCACGTGAAAGACGTTATGAATTAGTGACCCCGACGGCAAGGCAAGGCGATAGGCTACCGGATCCATTTTGTCAATAACTTCATATGGACCAAAATACCATGGAGACAGCTTCAAAGAAATGCGAAATGCTACCGTTGTTTGACGGTAAGGCTGGAGTTTTAAATACACATAATCTCCCACTTCAAAGGTCACTTCTCGGCGGTGTTGGTCAGCATGGTTTTTCATTCGTTCTTGAGCTCGAGAGAGATTCAAACGTAACTCGCGAAGAATGGTATCTCGGTCTCGTAAGTAGTCATCCACTGCCTATACGGGTGAAGTGCCTGGAACATATGACAAGAAATCTGGTGGAGGAACCCCATAAACAGCTTCAAAAGGTGTCATCTTGGTAGAAGAGTGAATGGATGTATTATAGCTGAATTCAGCCCAGGGTACCCATTCCACCCATTTCAGTGACTGTTCCCCTGCAAAGCATCGCATATATTGCTCTAAAATACGATTTATTACCTCCGTTTGACCGTCGGTTTGTGGATGGTAACTAGAGCTCATGCAAAGTTTAGACCCTTAAAGCTGGAATAAAGCACGCCAAAAAGAACTTGTGAACACTTTGTCTCTGTCACTAACAAGGGTCTTGGGAACCCCATGTAGACGTACTACATTAGCAACGAAGGCCTTAGCAACTACAGCTGTTGTGAAGGGATGTTTCATTGGGATAAAATGGGCATATTTCGACAGGCGATCAACAACTACCATAATAATTGTGTGGCCATTAGATGGAGGCAATCCCTCTATAAAGTCCATAGAGATGTCGGTTTATATACGATCCGGAATTGGTAGTGGATGTAGAATTAGTAGTGGATGTAGAAGTCCGGCGGGCTTCATAGTATCAGTTTTGTATCGTTGGCACGTCTCACAACGTTGCAAAAAATCTTTGACAGTACGTTGCATGTGCAACCAAGAGAAAGTTTTTTTGAGACGTGAGAGTGTCTTATGGAAACCGAAGTGACCACCAGAAGGTGAGGAATGACACTCAAATACAATGTCTTGAACTAGTGGTGAATTGGGATTCAAATAAATCCTTCCTTGTTTCAATCATACACCATCATGTTGAGAAAACGTAGTATTTAATGTCAAATCCCAATAAAAAGGATCCCGGGCCACTTCATCTTTAAGTTGAGTCCACCAATCAGCTCTAAGAATTGAAATGAACAAACATTAAAATTCCACTAACCTGGATAATGAGTCCGCAGCTTTATTGTCGGCCCCTTTCTTGTACTCAATTGTATATTCATAGCCCATGATTTTTGGAAGCCACCTAGTCTGAGCCGGAGTAGTGATGCGCTGCTCTAAGAGGTATTTCAAGCTTTTGTGATCTGTACGCACAATGAAGGGCTTTCCAAGCAAGTATGGTCGCCATTTTTTCACTGATTTCACGATGGCCAACATTTCGTTTTCATATATGGACAGAGATAGTGACGATTCTTTTAGTGCTTCACTAAAATAAGCAATGGGTCTGTTATTTTGGGTAAGCATCGCGCCAATGCCAATCCCACAAGCATCACACTCAATTTCAAAACCTTGTGTAAAGTCGGGGAGGTTGAGAACTGGGGTAGTTGTCAATGCTTGTTTCAATCTCTGAAATGCCTCTTCCGCTGCTTCATGCCATTGGAAGCCATCTTTTGTCAACAGCTGATTGAGAGGTGCTGCGATGCTAGGAAAGTGTTGGATGAATTTTCGATAGTATCCTGCCATACTCAAAAATCCTCTTACTCCTTTGGTGTTCGTTGGTCTTGGCCAATTTTGGACGGTTATTATCTTGGTTGGGTCGACTTGGACGCCTTGCTCAGAAATAACGTGTCCCAAATAATCCACAGAGGTCACACCAAACCTGCATTTAGATTCTTTTGCAAACAAGCTAAGTGGTTTGATGACAAAATTTCTAAGACTGTGCGAAGGTGAGACAGATGCTCTTCCCAGGATTTGGAGTTCACCAAAATATCATTAAAAAAATTAAAATGAATTGTCACATATAGGGTCGGAAGACGTCGTTCATAAGGCTTTGGAAGGTTGCCGGTGCGTTGGTGAGGCCGAAAGGCATCACAACAAACTCATAGTGCCCTTCATGAGTTCTAAAAGCTGTCTTTGGAATATCTTCTTCCTGCACCCTAATTTGATGATAGCCAGATCGGAGATCAAGTTTTGAAAAATACCTTTCACCATGGAGTTCGTCCAAGAGTTCATCAATTATTGGGATCAGGTATTTGTCTTTCATTGTTAAATTGTTTAAAGCTCTTTAATCGATACAGAACCTCCATTCTCCATCATCTTTGCGCACCAATAACATAGGGGACGAGTAAGGGCTATGACTGGGTCGTATGAGCCCTTGCTGAAGTAATTCTTTCACCATCCTTTCAATCTCATCCTTCTAATAATAGGGATACCGATACGGCCTTACACTAACTGGTTTGGCGTCGGGTTGTAAGATGATTCGCTGGTCACATGTGCGTTGTGGGGGTAGTTCAGTAGGATTCTTGAACACGTGAGAGAATGTTGATAATAGGTGGGCCAAATCTGGTGGGTGTGATTCCTAGTGGCCGTGGGTACCCGTTGGAATAATGGCAAATAGATTCCCAGTGCCACATAAATTATTAAACTCCTTCTGTGATAAAACTTCTAACCCCATCTGTTTTATTCCATGAAGGGTGCATGGGACCCCTCCTTTTTGGAAAGTCATCGTAAGCTTCTTGTAGTCAGTCTCTATTGGTCCCAGAGTAGCTAACCATTGAACGCCTATGACTACCTGACAAGCTGCGACTAGAAGTATGTAGTAATCGGCTGTGACAGAGTCTCCTTGGATGACGATCGTGAGAGACGAACAAAGTCCAACACATTCTATCTTCTTTCTATTGGCCATGACTACCTACAATTTCTCTTTTTTTTCATTGGTAGGCCATGTTTTGACACAATGGCTTGGTCGATAAAGTTGTGAGTGCTCCCACCATCGATCAACACCGTGACCTCCTTGTTTTTCAACTTGCCGAATACCCTGATGATTTGTGGATAATTTATTCCCGCAATTACATGGAATGAGATTTTTGGGGTGGGTGTGTTGTCTTCTGTTCCTTGGTTGGTATCCTCTTTCTCCTCCAGTTCTTGATGCATGGAATCCTCTATCATGAAAAGCTGGGGAGATTTGCAACGGTGGCCCGGCATAAACTTTTTGTCACAATAATAGCACAACCCTTTCTCCCGCCATTCCTTAGCTTCCTGGCTCGTGATACGCCGTAATGGTGTCGAATTTAAAGGTACCGATGAACGCATAGTGGGTGGAGGTCCAAGCAACCCAGCCACTGGATTGGTCATTGCCTTGGATGGAACAGTGATGGACGAAGGACATGATGATGGAGTGACTCGTCGCTGCAACTGATTCCGTTCCTCAATTAATCGTGCAACGCCAATTGCCTCTGTTAAGGAGGTTGGATGTTTAATTTTAACGTCGAGCCGAACGTCGTCTCGTAACCCCGCAATGAAGCAACTAATGAGGAAGGCTTCAGGTAAGCCATCCACACGATGTGAAAGTCGTTCAAAAGCTTCCTGGTAAGCATCAACAGTTGTGGTTTGATGAAGGCGAGTGAGAGCCTCAGATGGGTCGTCGTACTCCATGGGTCCAAAGCGAAAAAGAACCGTTCGAGTGAGGTAGGCCCAAGTGAGAGGACCACAGAACTTGATCAACCACCGATGCCATTGAAGAGCAATGTCTTCGAGATGAAAAGAAGCCAACTGGACTCGTTGGTCATGAGGTACATTGTTGAACTCAAAATATTGCTCCGCTTTGTAAATCCAACCTGTGGGATCATCACCGCTGAACTTTGGAAAGGAAAGCTTAAGGTGTTGATGAACATGGTCACGATTAGCATTAGAGGTTCACCCACAGCAAACGGGATAGTGTCAGGAGGGTGAGGATGAGGTTGAGGTGGACCTTGATGCCGAGGTAATCGCAAGGCGTGAAGTTCTGTGATGATTATTTGCATGGAGGCATGCAGCTGATCAATACTGTTTTGGAGTTAATCAAAATAACATTCATATTTGGCTAATGTTTCGTTTACGTCATTACAGAATTCGGCATTAGACTTTCCCCGGGTATCCATAGTCAGAACCTCGCTTTGATATCAAATGGTATGATAATTTGTGGAAGGTTTGTTATTAATAATTTGCATAAGAAAAGAACAACCTACTGGCTATATTATATAACCCAACTATTAGGAATCATAAACAACTACTAACTAGGAAATAAGAAACACTAACACACTACCACACTACCACAGTACCACACTAACACATTAACCTAAGAACTAGGAAAAAACCCCCCACACACTCACGTACTGCTGTATGAACCTACGTACTACATCATGAAGACCCCATGCATTTCCTACATACCAACTGTAAATGTGCTTGTACATATCATAAACATATATTGCTCTACTTCAAGCATATGTTTATTAAATATATTGGAGTGAGAAAATACCTGAGGGGAAGGATGGTAGCGCAAGAAGGGCGAGTTTCCAGTCGGGATCGTTAAAAGCTCTTTGGTCGTACATATCGGAGGTTTGTTCGGTATTTTATAAACGGGAGCAATGTCGACTTGGCTTTCATTACTTGAGAAAACTCTAACCCTTACTCTAACGGGTGTAGTTGGGCAGGAAGAAACCTGAGCGGTGACAGAGGGCGGCGGGAGAAGACGGCTCGTGGGATGAAAAGTTGGTTGTTGGGGTTGAGGTGGCAGAAGGTTGATGCTAATTGGAGTGCGAAGCAAATATCAGATTGAATTATTACCAGTATTACTACCGTAAATTGACCAGCGATGGACACTTGGTAATTAAACTCACTGTTTTGAAGATAAGGAACAAATTCAGTGGTGGATAGATGCATCTTGATGTCGTCTAGGGTTTTGCACTGACACAAATTGATGTACTATGTACTAGTAAGCAACCCAGATCTCTAATGAAGGGAAAAAGGGGAACATAACGAATATATAATTGTAGAGAAACTGAAAGTGGAAAAAGAAGGGGAAGAAGAGGGAAATTTGAAGAGACAACCGACCCAATTGACTCGATTTTAAACTTGTGTGAGAAAAGAGAAATTAATCGAGTTAATTCTTAATTAATTAAGAATTGACTCACTGAGTTTTTTAATTGAAATTTTTGCCTTACGTATCTTTATATATAGGTATTGGAACCAACAGTTCATTTCAATGGCTTACACTTATATTTTAGGGTCCTTTACAGTACTATACAACAATTAGAAAGTAATTACAATATCAGTACATCAACAAAATAATTATAAAAATAACGCAATAAATTCAAACCATTCAATTTCACATTAATAAGAAAACCTAAAATCAAGGCTGCCATAATTAATAATTCAAATTCAAATTTTTGGGATCTAACAACAAAAATAAATCCATAATTCAAAATTCAAAGCAACAGGATGAAAAACAAAAAATTAATTTCTCGTCATCTTCCTCCTCCTCCGCCGCGATATCCACCGAACCCACCATACCTCCCTCATCCGCCACTGCCAAATCCATAACCACTCGTCTCTCTTTCAGAAACAGTCTACTGTTACATATTTATGATGCAGATCCTGCGAAAAGGAAGGGGTGGAAAGCAAAGCATGAACTGTTAGATTATGTTTCATTTAACTCTAACAAAAGTATAACACTGCTAAAAAAAGCTAAAAATAAGGTAAATTTCCAAGAATAGAAGAATTACTCACCATAGCCAGGTTAAAATCTATCAAATAAAACCTTGGTATGAAGGTTTGACTACCAACTGCACTATAAAAAAATTACAGGTGTGGAGGTGGTTTGGTTACATTGGTATGAAGGTTTGGTTATCTTGGTATGAAGGTTTGGTTACCAACTGCACTATGAAAAAATTGCACGTGTGGAGGTGGATTGGTTACCTTGGTATGAAGATTTGGTTACCTTGGTATGAAGGTTTAGTTACCAACTGCACTATGAAAGTAACCTAAAAAAATTGAATTGGTTACCTTGGTATGAAGGTTTGGCTACCAACTGCATAAAGGTTTGGCTACCAACTGCATCACATTCAAAATAAATTGGTAACCTAATAAAACTGAATTGGTAACCTTTGTACAAAGGTTTGGTTACCAACTGCACTATAAAAAAATTGCAGGTGTGTAGGTTGATTGGTTACCTTGGTATAAAGGTTTGGCTACCTTGGTATGAAGGTTTGGTTACTAACTACATTATAAAAAAACTGCAGGTGTGGAAGTGGTTTGGTTACCTTGGCATGAAGGTTTGGTTATCTTGGTATGAAGGTTTGGTTACCAACTGCATTCTAAAAAAACTGCAGGTGTGGAGGTGGATTGGTTACCTTGATATGAAGGTTTGGTTACCTTGGTATGAAGGTTTGGTTACCAACAAAATTATGAAAAAACTGCAGGTGTGGAGGTGGATTGGTTACCTTGGTATAAAGGTTTGGTTACCTTAGTATGAAGGTTTGGTTACCAACTGCATTATGAAAAAACTGCAGGTGTAGAGGTGGATTGGTTACCTTGGTATGAAGGTTTGGTTACTTTGATATGAAGGTTTGGTTACCAACTGAACTTGATACTTCAACCAGTACAAGGTGAAAGCCCAATGCATACTTTAAAAAAACTCAATGTAGTAAAAGGTAGGCTGACACTCATTGTTTATTTCATTTACCAAAGATATTTTGTGGATTTCTTCACCTCTGGTTATGTCATCCAAATAATAAGAGGCATTCAGTAGTTCAGGTGAGGTGCCTTGCTTTTGAACAATCTCCATATTGCTTGAATTTTTTGATCCATATACTTCTGTTGTAACGGGCCTTCCAGCATAACCATCCCCATAAACATTTGCAACCTGAAATCTTGATATAATATGAGGTTTAAGAGAGAGAAATTGGATCAATAAGAAACTTGATGGATTGTTAAAAGGGGGAAGTACTCTTGTGGAGGTCCACCAAATACTGAAGCTCCTGTAGATGAGCCAAAACTTGTGACGCCACTTGCGGTCGCATGCACTTTACCATTTAGATGGCTACTTTGCCCAAATACATATCGGGTAGAAGAAGAATTGATAGAAGCTGCTCAGCAAACAACATATGCGAGGGATAGAGATATGCGAGAGATATTCCCATACATATGCGAAAGATAGAGATAGAGAATGGTTTGAATAAGAAAATAATAATTAACGGGAAGAGATAAGGGAGAGAATCGTGGGCCACGATTAAAGGATATCCAAATGCATTAATTTTGTAAATAAATATGAAAAAATGCGTTATTTTTGTAATTATTTTATAGATATACTGTTGTTGTAATTATTTCTAAAAATGTACTAGAATATGTAATTCATCCTATATTTTACATACCATGCTCACCACCTTTAGCGACAGACCGGGCGACGATTCGGTCCATCGCTATAGAACAAATAAATGATTTATATGTTATGGCGACGGTTCTATGCGTCGCTAAAAAATAAAATGACGGTTCTCTGATATACGCAACAGATCAATCGTTGCTAGGATCAAGAGATATGCCCTTAATCCTTTCCGTTGGAACCAAATCTTTAAAGATAAACAACACATCTTACCCAATTTTTAATAGCGCGAGTGCTGACTAACTATTGGGCCTATCAATAATATCACTAGCACAGCCCATGATCCACCAATCATCAACCAGTAATCCCTCGGAGTCGGGTAGAGTCGGATCCAGATTCATCGTCTCTATCAGAAACTCAGAATTCATACGGATAAGAGATTAGAAATCCTTTAGTATTTCATCTTCACTCTGAAGCAATTCAATTGACTTCAATGGCGCAAGCAGTGGCCACACCAGTAACACCCTCACTCTCTCTCATCTGCAACACCTCAATCACCAAAACCCACCACTCCAATTCTCTCTCCTTCCCCATTTCAACCCCCACTAAGGTAATCTAACCATTACAAACTCCATTACTATTTCTCTATCCTTTTCAATTTTTCTTCATTTTTTTCCTCATCAATCAAACAAACAGAGGGATAAATCAGGGGTTTTTGTTGCTGGGTTTTTGTCGATATTGCTTAATTTGATTTGTCAATTGTTATTTGTTTGCAGTTTGGTGGTTTGAGCATCAAATGTGCTCGTGTTGGAGGCGTTGAGATTCCCAATGCCAAGCGGGTTCAGTATTCATTGCAGTATATCCATGGAATTGGGCGTACCCGAGCACTACAAATTCTGAATGACTTGAAAATGGAGAACAAAATCACCAAAGATTTGTCTGAAGAAGAGCTCATCACTCTTCGTGATGAAGTCTCCAAGTACATGATTGAAGGCGACCTAGTAATCCTCTCCCTCTTAGATAAATATTTCTATTTTTTAATTATAAAATGACATCAAGTCCTTACACATTAAATTTGTTCTTAGATGATTGATTACTATTGTGCTACCGCTACTATATTTCTAGCTAATGTTAGAGATTAGCTTGTAATTTAATTTTTTTAAAAATTATTCCTAAAAATGGTTGGTTTACAAATGTATCTCTAGTTTTTGGAACAGACCGAGTACATATGTACATTTTACCCTCATTTTCTTGGTGGTTAGTGCTTTGTGGTTGGGGGCTTCTATATTCATATATGTTTCTGTATTTATACTCTTGTATAATACTCCCTCCGTTCCTTAATATAAGTCGTTTTAGAGTTGTGCACAAGTATTAAGGAAATAATTGTAAAGCATTAAATATAATACAATTGTCTATATTGCCTTTGTATTGGAAAAAGAGAATGTTATTTATTGGACAGATAATAGTGAGAGAATCAAAGTTATATTTAATACTTAGGTAATATTGGAAATCAAGCAATTAATGCTTACTTGAAATTCTCAAACGACTTATATTAAGGAACAAAAATATTTCTCTAAAGCAACTTATATTAAGTAACGGAGGGAGTATATTTTATGTCAATATGGGGACCTATCCATGCCCTGCGGCACACCTTAGCTATGCACCCTTGTATAGCCAACCTATCCTACTCTGTTTCATTTTATAGATAGGAGGATGGGATGTGGTTCAAAATATTTACGGATTGTCCATGAAACTGTTCTATGGACGGTATTAAACTGTGCCGGTTTTTTTAAGTGTTTAATACCTATGCTGAAATAGTTCTCCATGGACGGTTTTTAAGTGTTTAACACCTTCCGTGAAACATTTTAACAGCGTTAGCAATTTGAAGTTTTTTAAATCGCAGTCTTTGGTGCTATATTCCAACATGAGAAGATGTGTTGGGTATAAAAGGGTCCATAGACAACGCTGGCTATGGATTGGTATCCTCTAAATATATGCGTAAATAAACTTGTTTCTAAATGTGGATGCTGTTTTGTTTTTCTCTAGGCGATGAGATTATCTCGGTTGATTTTGGTTTTCAAGTATTTTTAGTGGCCATTCCAAGAATCAACTCAAAATGTACACAATATCCATTAAACAATGACTAATACTAACAACTTATAATCGTTGAAGCACCAGTTCAAACTTTTTATCCAATTGCCAACACTTACTTTCGTTCATCATATGAGGCATAGATTTTTGACTATGCTTTGCTTTACTTTCTGTCTCTAAAATTGTGTTGGGTTTTTGGGTGTTTGTACTTTGTAGAGGCGATTCAATGCACTAAATATCAGGAGGTTGAAGGAGATTCAATGCTACAGAGGGGTACGACATATTCAAGGGTTGCCGTGCAGAGGGCAGCGGACAAAGAACAATTGTCGGACATTGAAGGGAAAGAAGGTTGCAATTGCTGGGAAGAAGAAGGCTCCTCGTTAAGTAAAATAACGGGTTTGTTACTCTTTCTTTTGATTGCATTATGTACTACATTGAATCCATGTTGTCAAATATACAGTCCTTCAATATGTTTCTTAGTCTGTAATTGAAACAATAATTATGTAGCTGTATTTCACTCATGTTTTGTTGATTAATATTGGCTACTTCTGTAGTTCTTCATTGACTCGTGGCAACTAACTACACCAAATCGTGTTTGCATTTGGCAGTCATAAAACCATTTTAGAAGGTCTTACTCTTTCCCTCTAATTCTCAATGGATTCCATGCTCTGAAAAACTGCATTTCTGCCTTTTATCCATAATTTTCTGCTAGGATATCTTCTTTTAAGTTTTTTAGGGCTCTCTCTCTCTCTCTCTCTCTAGAAAAATAAGGGGAGGTGACATTTTGAAACCTTGTGGTATCCTCAAATGCTATGTATAGGCCTGCCTGGTGCTGCGCTCTTGCGGGCTGGTTGATGGATTAGTTGGATGCTCTAAGAGGACCGAAATCCACCTTGATTCCATAAAATAAAACTAAAAAGAATGAGGAAAAAATTCTACTTAATGTCATTGTCCTGCCTCTTCAAATGCAGTTACTGTTTTTAGTTACTATTAGGGTTAAATCTAGTGGTTGTGCAGCTTTAGAAATTTTGTAGAAAATGCCTTCCTGACTGTATTTTCTTTTTGTTTTGTGTTGAGTAGAGTGAACGAGGAAGGGATGAATATTATTAGAATTGTAATTTTGTGTTATAATGATTTTTCAATCATAAAGGTGATATTTTAATGTTTAAGTTTTTTTTGTTACTGTGGAAGGTTACATATTCGAGATTAAGACGATTTGGACTGGATGGTTTAGTCCCATTTTTTTGGCTGAATAGACTGAATGATTTTTTTTTTTTACAATATTAACTATTATATTAAGTAATATTAAATAAATTTACAATAATTTTTTGAATTTTTTCAGAGGGGTAAAATAATAATAATATGTTATTCAGATGGTTCAAACATGTCAATTATCAAACAACTTTTTTTATTCAGATTCAACTCATTCAGATTCAGATTTATTCAATTTTTATCAAACACCCCCTTAGTGTGGCTGCAACACAATTATGTGCACAAATATTATTGTGTTTCTATATATATAAATTTTATTATAAAATGTGCATTGAAAAAATTGGGTGAAAGGTGTTTAGTCCTAATAAAGTATTATAATGTATTTGTATGTATAATAAGTTTCTTAAGACAATATAATTGTTTTTCTACCGTTTGCATATGAAGCAAATTTTGCTTGAAGACACTCACTCAACTAGTAAAGTTAGGATTTCATTTATCATTTATCTCAACACTTCCTTCGATTCAAATTAGAATTAGTTTTTATTGATTTTTTAAAAATTAATTTCAAATACTTTGAAATTTAAAATTGACATAAATTTATTTAATTTAAATTAATACAAATATAAATATCATAAACTATCTCAAAAAATACAACTAATTACTTCCTTGTGGAAGCACCGCCTTCAGTCTCGTCAGAAGCAATGGGGATCGACTCGCTAGTAGAAACGTTTACTTGAGCCTTACTTGAAACAATTGGAATCGACTTCGGAACATCTTCTTCTTTGCCAAGTCCAAACCAAACAAAACCTTCCCGTTTCCCTGATAGTCAATACTACGGAGCAGAACAAACTAAATAAAAATTTGAATTTGGTCAATACAACGTCGGTCTGCCATACTTTTAGCGTCCGCATACATTCATTTAAAAACGACCTCGTTTTTCAATTTGCCAGCCATACATAGCGTTCGCAGTATAGGTAGTTGGATATCCATATGAACGATCAGAATTTGTTGTAAGAATGGATATTTTTTTACAACATTAGTTATGGATCAAGAATTTGTTATATATATATATATATCGGAGAATGATCCATAGCATGTATTTGCTATAGATCAAAAATAGGCAAATAACATCTTAATTAGGGATGAGCAATTCAGTTATATCCGAACCGAATAGCTTATTCAGATATAACTGAATATCGAAATATTCTAAATTTCACTATTCGAATAACTAACCGAATTTAAAAATAACCGAATTACCGAATATTCGAATTAAAAATTCGATTATTCGGTTAATAACCGAAATTAAGTTCAACTTTATCAACCAAAAAAAATCATTTCAAATTGGGCAGGATTCTCATTCCTTACAAATTATCAGCATGGGCAGAATTTTCAATGCAATAAATATTACAATAATGCTATTATCACATAAACATCACATATTGCTGACGTGGCATTATGTGATTTGTTATTGACATAATTCACTTAACTCAACAACAAATCACATACGACTACATCAACATTATGTAATGTTTATGTTACCCATTTTATATGATAGTAATATTATTTTAAATATAATAGTAATACTATCCCATCAGTCAACTTCTCCCACATCTCATCATGAATAAGAATTGTTTAATGCTATTAAATAATAACTCTCTTACCAAGGTTGTATAGCATGATTAAAAAGAAATGCCGAAAATTACTTATAATCTTTTCATACATATTTCACTATTGTATTCGGTTAATTGAATACCAAAATTTTAATAACCGTATAAAATCCCGAATATCGAAATATTAATTTGATAATAATCAAATTAAAGAGAATAATTGAATAACCGAAATAATTCGATTAAAAAAATTCAATTATAATTGGTTATTCGATTATATTCGTTTTTTGTTCAGTCCTAATCTTAATCATCCATTCCAATTATCAATGGTTGGAATTAAAAATTTGAACCCGTTGTCTGCTACTAATTTTTGTCACAGATTGCCCCATTATACCCCAATAACCCAAAAAAAAACACCTCGTCCACTAGAATTATTAGTTGAACATACGCACCTACCATAGCATTGCAAGGAAGCACACTTCTTCTCCCATGAGCAGAAATTTTGTTGAATATTTCCCTTACTGTTTTCAATCTATCCCCATTTCCCAAATAAATAAACTAGTATTGCATTTATTGAATCATAACCTAATTTTTTGAAACATATTTTTCTTCAAACTCGGACAAAATCCTCAGCCACTTCTCAATTTTTACAATATCCAAATTTGAACATGCAGATAAAACACTAACCATAGTATCATCATCTGGCCTCAAATTTTCCTCAAACGTGGATAAAAAGAGGTGCAGAACTTCCTCACACTGACCTGACTTAGCATACCCAGCAATCATGGAAATCCAAATCTTAAAAACTCTTATAGCATAAACAAGAAGTAGACTATTACAGACTAAGGAATCATCAGTATACCCCAATTTCACAACTTGGGTATGAATTTGTCTGACATAATTGACATCATTGACCTTCAACTAGTAATCCGACGATGACATTCAAAGAATAATACACAGTTGTGTATATATATAGATAAAAATGTATATATACAGTTGTGTAATACACAGTCGATTATTGCGACGATTATATCTATTTCAAGTCTATGACGACGATGCTACCGTCGCCGTAACCCAAAAAACCCGTCGCCATAACCCGACTGTGTACTACACAGCTGTGTATATACATATAATCCATATATATATATACCCAAAACAAAAAATCACAGCTGTATATATATATGCATCAACAAAGCAAAACCCGCTGCATTCTCATTTTCAGCAAGCATTATAAAAGAATACTTCTTAGCTGCAAAACAAGAAAATGTTTTTGTATATATCAACACCACCTTTCTTCGCGTTTTGATCAAGGGTATTAAATTATTAATTATAATCATTTCCTCACAGAACTAAATCTATTATAGTGAAATGATTTAATAAGGCCTTTAAAAGTAATATTTTAAATTTAGATATGAACAGCAGCAACATTCAGACAAGAACAAGGTAAAAAAAACAAGAACCCCATCTCAATATAACAAAGAGAAACAGAACAAGAGTTCATTCCCACCCATAAGAACACAATCACAAACATATTCATCCTCAGGACAACACTAGACTAGTAGTAGTAGTAAAGTAGCTTCTGGACCCATGTTTCCAATTCACCCCAGATTTCCAACACAGCCAAACATGAAGAAACTTTCTATACCCGGGGAGAGAATGAAAACACAGGTAATTAACCTAACCTTGGTGCACCCATTGCTCATTTTAGTCCTGCCCTATAACCTACACACACACATCCCAACACGAGAAACTAAAAAAAAAGAAAAAGAAGCAGCTTCACTCTATTGTGAGCACCAAACCCTAGATTTTCCTAATCATGATATATAACAACTCCCAAGGCTTGAACTTTCCAAACCACACAGCCCAAGAAACATAGAGAGAAAAGAAAAGGGGCTGTTTGGCTGCAAAAGATTTAGGCAGATCCCCAATAGGTTCCCACAGTGGTCAAGGTTGAGACCCATGCCGAACCTTTGCTGGGAGGGTTGAGTTCAACAGGAAGATATTCCTCTCTGTAGCAAGGAAAGTTGGAGTTCTTGAAGTGCCTAACAAGCCCGCCCTTCCCCTGGATATATAATATGTTCACCATCACCAAAAAACAACAAATAGGGAAATTTTATAATATATATGAAAACCCAACAAGGAAAAAACATATAATAAAATGATAATTTACCTGAATTTTGGCCCAAGTGATTTCACAAATTTTGTTGGATTTGAAACATCCCTTCTTCAATACAATCTGACCCCATTTGTAGCCATTGAGAAGCTCTTGAAACTTGCTGGCATCATTTGGCATTGTGAAATTGACAAAGGCATAGCCCTTGTTGTTATGCCTCCTGACATATGTATTTATTAAGCTTTTAGTATAACAGGATCTTTTTTTTTTATTATCCAAATATGGAAAAATATGAGCAAAATGATTATTATGTTGAAGTTTTTACTTGAAGTCCATAGGCAAGTAGGCAAAATCATACTCCATGTTGTGCTCCTTGCAGTACTTGTCTAGGAAATCCAGCAGCTCATTCCTACTGGAAAATCATTATCACCATACACGATAATGTTAAAAAGTAATCCTATTGCATTTAAGGCCCAATGCATCATAAATATAGACCAGATATCTCCAATCATAATGTATGCATGTAGTATTTGGAAAGGGAAGAAATGTTCAAATCATAAACATTAAACGAGTATTATTAGCATATTAAATGATGCATCATAATCCAACTGTAGATCAGTAATAAATGGGTGGGGTGCATGCATGAGATGGAGATGGAGATGGAGATGGAGATTTAACAAAGTGACTCTTAATCTATTTGACAGATTTCTCTTTCACACTTGTAAAATGGAAAGAAGTGACAGAAAGTGAAATAACAAGAGCTACCCCCTGCCTATACGTACACCAAAAAAAACCACACAACTTCCACTTTCATGCCTTTTCAGCAGCTAACTCAAATCTCCTATTATTAGCTGGAAATGCTCAGAGAGAGACTGTTCCACTCTCCCAAAAACATAAACCCCCAAAATCTCTACCCTTTCAAAAAATAACTCAAGAATCACTAAAAAATGGAAACCCATAAAACTCAACAATTAAGCTAATCAAGCCACTAACACAACAGAAGATTAGGCATGCAAAAGACCAGACGAATCAATACGAAAAAGGGAAAAACAGGGAAACCCTAAACAAGAAAAATGTAAAACCATTTATAGAAAAAGCACCTGTACTGATTAGGGATATTCCTGATCATAACACTAGTTTTCTTGCATTTGATACCATCATCATCATAATGGCAAGGAGGAGGAGTTGGTGGTGAAGATGAATGGCCAAGCCCAGCAACCCCTAAACCGTCATCAGAATTTACCTTCTTGGGCCTCCATTGAAACCCACAAACTTCTCTTTGCTCCTCAGTACTGTTCTGCCATTTTTTTAAATTACTCAACCTTGACCTTGGTGGAACAAACCTGCGACTCATTTTCCCATTATGATAGACCCCTTTTCCTCCCTTCAAACCTCCCATCCTACTGGGTACAAGTTTATACCCATATTGCCCCATTTTTCTTCCATAGCCGAGTTCGGGTACAAAGTCGGGTCCATAATAAGTCTCCAAGCTACTAGGCTGGTAGTACTGATATGGGTTATAAAAGCAGAGTGCCGGAGCGGGAAATGGGTATCCATGCATTAAGTGTGCTGCCGGAGACGGAAATTTTGGGACACACATTTGATGAGGAAACTTGATTCCACCATTGTTGGGACTATAAGAGTTCGCTTTTGGGTTTAGAGGCTTTGGGGCTTTAGTGGGAGCAGCAACAACTCTAGTTGAGTTGTGGCACATTTTGCTGCTAGCTAGCTAGTAGAGTTGTAGAACATGCAAGAGGAAAGATAAAGAGCACTCGAGAGGTAGCTTTGATAGAGAAATAACGACTCGAAATCAAGTTTGGCCCATATATGTGTTTGTATGTGTGTGTGTGTGTATATATATATATATGGTTGTGTGTATGTGTATATATATTTTGCTAAAGTGCTTTTACAGACTTGTATAAACCTATGAAGCTGAAAGTTTTATATGATATGGAGATGAATAAAGAGTAAGTACAAGCACTTTCAGAGAACAGGCAAGATTTTAGGTGAAGTAAAAATAAGTGAGAGAGCTTAGCAACAAAAGAGAGAGAGAGAGAGAGATGGTGAGCTCCAAGGTATATGTAATTGTTGTATGAGTTTACACTTTCGTACTCAGTTTTAAAGAGGCAAGAAAGAAAAATTAGAAAAAAATTTAAGCTCTGTATAATTCTTTTGTTTTTGAACTTCTCAATGAACATATATATATATATATATATATATATATATATCATATTTTTTGCAAACAGTTTCCCTTCTAATAAATAAATTTAGATGAAAAAATAATTATTTTCACAAATTTTATTATTATACTAAATGACATTAATCTTTTATCGTCTTTTTAAGACAAAAAATATATGTACTTTAGACCATTTAATTTTTAAAGAACGAAAAGATATTAACTAAACACTCAATAAATATAGAAACTAAATGTGAAATAAAATATACTCTTTGTGAATGAAAAAGAAAACACAGCATTTTACCCTTTTTATTTATTTAATTAATGTAATTAAAGTTTTTAACTATTTTCCAAATACAGTGTTATAGATAAGGCCATAAGGGCAAGAAAGTTGTAGATAATATATATGTAAGTGGAACATGTATGTATACATGCAGTGGAGTGGGAGTGGGGTTGGGGTGCGTGGAGTGGGGTGGCGTGGGGGGGGGGGGGTACGTAGTACTGCATAAGATTAGATAGATGGAAGGATTGAGCCGATGTAAGTGAATATGTATGTATACATGGGATGGGTTAGTAATACTGCATAAGTCTATAAACTGCTACTACCAAAATAGAATAGGCGTAGCGTAGGTGTGGGTTAGGTAGTAGGGGTATGGCTGTTTGGATCATAATATTTGTTTCACATTTGTGGATATAAAATCTCTGGTGATGATGAAAATTGGAATCGGAGATATACTAATACCCAATTGGATTAGTACTGTCACAGTCCCATTTAATGCATGGTTCTACAACAATACAAAATGGAGCTTCTGTGGCGGCTGATTTAGGAGACAAACTCCTCTGTACGCTCTGATCCGTTATGCTACTACTAGTACTTTGCACCCTCTTCATTATCCTATGCTTCAGTTTTTGGTTATTAATATTCTAACCCCCAAAGAAAAGAAACAATAATATTATTTTTTATAATTGATATTGTTAAAATAATCAGATATTATTTATTATTTAAAATATTTAACATCTTTAAAACAGTTACTAAATATATATTTAATTTTATAATATCTTTTTGTTGTCATAATATCAATAATTTTATGATGGAAGAAGGGTAGGACTAGAATATATATATATATAAATGTACATCCATGGCAACCAACCGGTTCCTAAAAAAATTATTCTAGCAATTCAAAAAAAATGAACATACCACTATAAGTTATGATAGATATGACAATTAAAAAAAGGATATGTCATTATAATTTTTATAAGACAATTTCAACATATTAATATTTTATAATATTATTAATATTTTATAATATTATTAATATTAATATTACAAAATATTATTATTAATAATATTACAAAATATTAATATATTAAAGTTGTCCTAACTGTTATAAATTGTAGTGGCATGTTCTTTTCTTTTTTTTGGATTATTAAAATAGTTCTCTAGCAATCGACTGTCATGAATTATTACAAAATATTATGAATAGTGTCATCTCTTTTTAATTATCGCAGTTGCTACAAGCGGTTGTGCATGACACTATTTTAGTTGTTCTCAATAATCAGTTGGCATGGTTGCGGACCCTATATATATATATATATATATATATATATATATATAGGGAAAAATGTAAGTACACAGTTGTGTAGTGCACAGTAAACTATAGCGACGGTTTTTCAAGGCTATAGTGATGGTTTGTCTGTCGCTATAGACAGAATATTTATGACGATAGACAAACCGTCACTATAGCCCTAGAAAACCGTCGCTATAGCCTACTGTATAGCTACACAGCTGTGTAACTACATATAGCCCATATATATATATACTTTTAGTTCCAACAGTTTCCAATGTGAAGTTTGAGCTTTAATTATTTATCATTCTCGGCATTCCAATCATTATAATTATCCGACCCTTCAAAGCTCCACTAATCAGTAGAGTAATATTATAAATTATCTAAAAAATTATAAATTTTATTATTTTATAATTTTTAATGAGTTATTTTAATTTTAAATTTAAAAATATTTTAAATTGAATTAAATTTTAAAAAGTACAAATAATATGAAACTGAGAAAATACTATTTTTAATCTTACTTTTTCAATATTATTAGGCATGTCATAATTCAAAAACTTTCCCATTGGTAACTTTATTTTTACAGATGCAAAAACTTTGACTATCATTTTTGAATCAAGAGTAGAGGGGAGTGCGACTGGCAAAATCCAAAACTACTTTAGCGTTTTGTTTAATTTGAGCGAAAAAATAATAATATTAGAATGAGGGTCTCAGACAAATTAAAACCACTTTTAATTATGTATTTAAGATTATAAAATTAGTAAACAGTTCGGGTTTGATTTGTACTCGTTCGATTAAAAATATAAATAATTTGAATATAAACAAATTTTAAAATTTAATAAATTACTCAAACATCTTCAAATTATAATTTTATATTACAGATTATATTCGTCTAAAAAATTTAAATTATTCGAACTTGATTCAAAATCTTATTTAAATTTAAATCGTGCTAAACTAAATAACAATACGTGTCCCGAAAAATGTTGTGGTTGTCTTGTTATTGTTATTTGTTAATGAAAAGGAATGCAACAAAAAGAGAAATGCAGAAGCATTAAATGAGTGATACAACAATTGACTTGACATTTCGTATTTAAATTAATTGTGAGGAAGGAAATTTGACGCCATTTTTGTGCTTCAAAGTACCCCCCAAGAAATTAAATATTGCAGCAAAGGACAGATTTACTTCCAAAATTTTCAAATTTGTTTAGTCCAAAACCAAACATGCTGCTGTTCATTATTCGTCTTCTCCTCCATCCCCCTTTTGTCATACTCCTCCTACAAACTACTGACTCACTTACAATTTTATAGTATACATTCTCTCTCTTCTTTCTATATCATCTTTCTGTCTCCCGCTCCACCTGTCATATCATTTTTCCAAAAACTGTATTTGTAGCATGTTAAAATTACATTTTAATAAATAAATAAATTATTCCGTCAGTTTTAACTTTAAAAATAACTTTTTCTGGTTTTTTTATAGAATCAAAATATGTTTTTAATTATTAATCATAAAGTAACGTAAAAGTGTTCGATATTAATTGAATTTATAAATCAAAAATTAAGTTAAAATAAATTATAAAAATGTTCGGCTTATAATGACTTATAAGTTAAAATAAATTTAAAGATAATTAAAAAAGACATTAATAAAAAGAGGGACAAAATAGATATTATATTTAGTCAAATTAACTTATTTTAAAATGACTTATAAGTTATTTTTAAATACGTCACAATTAGTTACTTATTTTTATAACTTAAAACTCAACTTATAAGTTAAAAAATAAGTGACTGTCAAACACTTCAACACTTCAACTGTGAAAAACAACTTATATAAGTTATTCCCGAACAGGGCCTATGTATGTTAGGTTTACGCTTGAAAAAAACAATAATATTATCATTAAAATTAATCACTTTAAAAATATATTTAAAATTTAAGATTGAATAAAATTTATTTTTACTAAGAATAAGGAAGTGCGGGGCTGGGCATGGTGCACATTTGTTGATTCAAGCACTAAAGACATATTATCATTTAACATTATAATTAAACTACGTTAAGGATTCATTTTCACACACTTCCCATAGTCTATATCTACTATATATAGTAATTCAATTACTCTACTAAAATAATTGAAATATTATGTGAATAAATAGAAATATATACGGAGATTGACAAAAAAAAAACAATAGGTAAACAAAAATATATATGAGTTGACCTAATTTTCGCTTTAGGTTCTGATTTTTTTTTCATGCATGAAAAAGCAGAAGTGATATATATATATATATATATATATATATATATATATATAAACCAAAACGAATCTACTGTTTGTGGCTTAAGGTTCAAACGTTGTTGAGTCTATTTCTTGAGTTCAGCTGAATAAAGCAAACAAACAAAACTACTACAAATTAAACTTATGAAAACTGACCTTTCTCGTTCCCTCTTTTCTCTGAGCTCCCCCGTCCCTTTTGGCTTAATCCATATAACAAAACACAGACATGCATGCTGCATATTCTGACCCTAACCAAGTAAAAGTCTGGCCGGTCAGCTTCAATATATCTTTCTTTAGGGCTGACCATTAATTAATTTCTACTCCTTTTTAGTTTTGCTTTTGACTTGGTAGTGATCGACACACACACACACACACACATATATATATATATATATATATATATTTTTTGCTCTTTGTTTTTGGGATAGGTTTTCCTATTATTACTCCATCTATTACTATTAGGCAGAAAGGTAACCCATGTCCTGTGCACAGGTATTGTTTGGTTGTTTATCTAATACTTCAAAATAAAACAAGTTTCATGATCTAAGAGTTATTCACTATTTAGAATCAAGGCACACAGCGACTTAAATTAAGTTTCAAAGTTGATTCTTACTTTTTCTTTTTCTAAGTTTAACATATTCGCATTATTTTCTAATGATTTACTAAATTAGAGTGTTACAAAATTTTAACCATCTTAAAAAGAAAAATAATGTAACTTAGAAGTTTAATAATGCTAAATGCACTCCATAAGTTTACATAGTCCAATCTTTTCCAGCTACTCTAATATACTAGGATTTGTTGTAGATTAGAAAAAAAATTGTAACCCTCAGCTTCATGGTAAACATGAGTTGAGTAATACCACTATCAATAAGTCTAGAGCGACCGGGTTGGCGACTGGTCCAAATTTTTATTTTTATTTTTTTTTGCTTTTTGACTCTCAAATAATTAATGTGATTTATTAAAACTGAAATTTTTATAAAATACAGTGATTTAGATGTCATTTGAATACATATAAAAAATAAAATTGTATAGACACATTAATTATTTGAGAGTCAAAAACAAAAAAAACAAAAAAAAATTTAAACCGGTTGCCAACCCGATCGCTTCCCCCGGTCCCCATAGAAGGACCCATACCACTATACCAGAGACCACTCAATTGATGACATTTTCCCCTTGGGGGTATACTTGTCCAGTATTATTTATAGTTTGTGTCTTATTATTTATTTATCGATTTTTTTGTAGTATATAAAAAAGATGTCAATTCATTTATTGTCTTCTAGGGTGAGGCTTTTTTTTTTGAAAGAAAATGTTTCCCCGGCAAACTGTGGAAATGGATACTAATTTGATGTCTACTGTCATGTCATCCCATTTCCCTGTTCCATCCCATTTCTCTGTTCGATGGGACTATGGAGTAGGGTAAATCAAATCCCATCTCCCTTTATTTGTTCGATTCTTGATTAGAAATAAAAATATTTTAAATATATAAAAAATTTAAAATTTAATAAATTATTCGAACGTATTTAAATTATAATTTTTTAATCGGGCTCGATTAGATAGTTAAACGAGTCTCAATTAAATTTTATTTTATACTCGATAAATTTTATATACTATATTTAAATAATTTAATATTCAAGGAACGATAAAAATAGCATATTTTGACTTTGATTTGTTTCTGCAAGGTCTTTGCCGGGCCTTTATTTCCCTAACAATTTTATTCTATTTTACTAGTTCAAAAGAAACCAAAAGAAAAACTCACCCCATTTTAATTTAGGTAATATCTTGATTTGATTTTTATATGCTTTAAATAACTCATAACTCGGTATAAAAGATCATATTATGTATAAGGGACGCTTGGGCTTATGTTATATAAATATTATAAATTACAAAATAACAAGTAATATTTATAATAATAAGATTTATTGTTTCATTATTTTTAATAAATATTATCCATTTTAATTTTAAAAATGTCTCAATTAGTTTGAGTTTCAAAGAATTAATCTATTGAAATATGTTTAAATCCTCCTATCCTATCCAACCATGTCAAAATAATCAATCTGGAGTTAGTAGCCTTAGGCAAAGTAAGAAATTAGATTATTTTTCTTAAAAGTAATGTAGCAAATAATTTTCTTGAATTTACTTTAAATTAATTTTATTCGGGCTGACCGTGTTTATGTAAAAAAATAGTGTAACAATTTTATTTGTTAAAACTAAAATAATTCAAAAAACAACCGTTACAATGAATTTCATTTCTTTTCCTCCCTCTCTCTGTTTATAACTCTACCAAGTTGCCTTCTTTTCTGTTCATCAATAAATATATGCATGCATGCATGCATGCCTGCCTTGTTGACTTCTTAATTTCATGCAACTTTTAATTCATCTCGTCATTTCTTGTTCCACATCTGGTGGTGTAAATTGATACACTGCCGCTGCTCGCATATGCATGTCCATATTTCCATTCCATCCTATAACAATTAATTATTTTCCAAGCAGGAAAATAATCAATTAAAAATAAAACATACATATTAATATTTGCATAGAATACATATTAATACTTGTCACGACCACCTACGTGTAGTACGTAGACATAACATTAATGATAATCAGTTTATCAAAACTACCATATAATGTTTTGAATTATTTGTTAGTTAAGCTTGTCGCCATTAATATTTATTTCTTTAAATAAATAAATTAAAAGATAAAAAGAAAAGAAAATTAATATATATATACCAAGGGGTACTTCAAATCCATGATGCCCAAGCTGACGAAATTCTTGGGACATGGCGCAATACTGGCAAAAGGCATGAGCAGCACAATCTGACAACAAATTTCCCTCGATCTTGAATTTATTTCTCATTCTCAGACGATGAAGGAAAGTGTAGGGGAATGCCGAATTGCAGATGAATCCATATCCCAATATCCAACCCGGTAACGCTAACAACAAATATGTTAACCCGGTTTCGTACCAAGCTGAAACATGTACAAATTATTTATATAAATTCACCCTATTATACCTATATAATTAATTAAATTGGGAATGAATCAACTCTTGCATACATATATATATATATATATATATATATATATGATCATGCATACTCCCTCCCTCCCTTCCATTTTATGCCGTGTTGAAATCCGTGTCAAAAATACTGAAAAATTTAACTTTATAAAATGGGACAGAGGTTGTAATACTAAAAGTATGAAATTGTTAAATCTACGATATTTTTTGTTATTTTTACAACAAAAGTGTTGTTATAGATGTATAACGACAGTTCTCACCGTTGTTATAGGATTCATAACGATAATTTTAGTGTGAAAATAACATTTTCTATTGTGAATTTAACAATTTTCTAAGAGTATCATTACGCAAACAAATTTTTTTACAAAAATTACTTTCAAAATTAATAATGTGTGTCGACGCATAATAAATTGTTAATCCATCATACATATATCGGCGAATGTATTTATTTTTTAGTCACCAAAATATTATTGACATTTAACTTACGTGTTCTTCCTTCATTTATGATCTCCGCAATATGGCCAAAAGTCAGGCAGGGACACACCCATGTCATGCAACCTATATAACAATACCAACTTTACGTAAATCATATATATATATTGGGACAAAAAGTCTTACTAATTACTATAAATTAATTAAGCTTTGAGCAAGGAATATTTACAGTTGTCGAGGTCCGATAAACATCCAAAAAGGGGAGTTGACCAAGGACTTTTATGATCAGGATAAGTATAAGTATGCGCATTGGCATTGGGGGGCAGCATGTATGGTCCAGGGAGGTAGCAAGGTGGTGGCGGTGATGGGAACATTGCCATTGGATAAGGCAACGCCGGCGGTGCTAAAACCATGCCATGGTGGTATTGTGGTGGTACTGGTGGTGGTGACGAAGATGGCGAAGGTGGCGGTGTTGGTAGCAATTCTGTTTCCGGAGTTGACATACCTAGGCTATATAAATGGTTTTGTGTTTAAAGGCTTGACGATCGACTCGAATTAAGTTTATAATTAGGTATATGTTTTTCGAAACCCTAGAAGAAGCCCTAGCTTAATTGATTCTGCAGGCTGATATTACATATATGTAGGTGAATAAATATAGTATGCCAAGCCAATGCATCAACATTTTCCTTCCTATTGTTAGTTTAATTAATTTCCAAGTTGCTTTAAATAGGATTTTATTATTACTGTGTTTGTCTAAAAGAAAATTGTAATTTTGGAGGGTATATAGAAATACCCAAAAACAAACCATCTAATTTAAGGAATACTAAATTAAAAGGTCAATATATGCTTGTGGGTGGTGTCTGATTTTAATTGTTTAGATCAAGATAACGCCTAAACCAGTATTTTTTTTATTAATTCTTTTGGGTCATCTTTTGAAATATTTTAATTTTTTGATATTTCTACATGATCCTCTCATGTGATTATACAGTAAATTTTATCTTCATATAAATAAAAATAATATCAAAAATACATATAAAAATAATATTCGCACGTAGTTAGGGAGATGGTATAAATATATTAACCAATGGGTTAAAGCCTGAAACGGAAGGGGTCAATTTGGAAACCCAAAGCCCGGGCAGCTTTAAGGTAGACAGATATGTGGGGTGACATGTCAGAATAGATAGCATATCTGTATTATATGCATTTAGCCAAAATGACAAAAGGAATGGTAGAGTTCAGTGAAAGAGGGAGTGAGAGCCTCAGTTTTTACTTCATCCTCACTTATTCGTTTGTCTGGTTTGGCGCCTCAGGATAAACCTTAACGCCGAATCTATTTAATAAAATATAAATAATTTTAAATTTTTCGTTCATTCAATAAATTATCTGGGTCGTCTAAAATTTAAAATAAATTTCACCATCAATGTCGATGTAGTGCCGGAGGCACGGAACAACGCTAGTATATATATATATATATATATGGAAAAGAGAATATACATTTTAAACACATAAGTTTGTGTGTACGCACTTAATACGACGTAATTTTAATTAATAGAATGGTAAAATATAAAAATAGTCATTAATAAAAATAGTGAAATATCAAAAACACACGCTCCTTTTTAATTCTCACTCTCAATAATTTTAAAATAGGAAGGCAAAAAAGAAGAAGAAGAGTATTTTATCTGTTTCCAAAATATAATGTCATTATTAATTTTTTAAAAAGTAATATGAGATATTACTAATTATGAGGTTTATAGTACATTCTTAAACTTTGACTAATCATGTCATTTTTAATTTAAAAATGTTTCACATAATATTACTAATTATGAGGTTTATTATACATTCTTAAACTTTGACTAATCATGTCATTTTTAAGACTGTAAAATGAATTTGTTCTCGCGAACAAATGGATAATACAATCTATTTGTTCGCGGGAACAAATTCACTTTTTTCTTCCGATCTAATTTTCTTGTCGGCATATATTTATTGGCATATAAATGTGTATATCATCAAAACCTGAAGAATTTGACATAAATTTAGGTCCCCGGCTTGATGTTTTTAATACAAACTACAGCTTTCCGTTCTGTGGATGTGAATGCATGTACTAGTCGTGTCCAAGATTTGTTATGAAAAAAAAATACAAAGAATTCAGTATCATGTTTCATCAGAATGTATATGTATATATATATAAACATTTTAGTAGTATGTATCTCAGTAGGAAATTGGTATAGATTTATTGTCATGAGAAGCCAAAGATTGAGGAAATATGCAGATACTTGTTTATATTAACAACCCCGTTTACGCTGCTAAAATTATGATAATAGAACTGAGTAAATGTGACGCTACGCACTTATATTAGCAAGGAAAATACAACAGTGCCTTCCAAACTAGTAGTACAGTTTTTTTTTCCTATATAAAGCAGATGCTGTAATGTAGCTTGGCACTCAAATATCATATAGCTTTTGTTCAGCAGCGAAGTAGTCATCTACTGACAATGGCATCTCATCTAGCAATTGCAGTAGCATTACTACTTTTACTACTAGTGGCAAATTCTGATGCTGGTGGGATTTCCATCTACTGGGGTCAGAATGGGGGAGAGGGAACCTTGGCAGAAACTTGTGCCACAGGGAATTATGAATATGTGAACTTAGCATTTCTGACGACGTTTGGCAATGGCCAAACACCCATGATGAACCTAGCTGGTCATTGTGATCCTACCAGCAATGGCTGCACCGGCTTAAGCTCAGACATCAACTCGTGTCAAGCACAAGGAATTAAGGTAATACTTTCCATAGGAGGAGCTTCTGGTAGTTACTCCCTTGTATCGGCTGCAGATGCCAGAGATGTGGTATCTTTCTGCATATAGCAAGCGCGGTAAGAAAGTTTACTTAACTGCAGCCCCTCAGTGCCCTTACCCTGATGCGTGGGTTGGAGGAGCCTTCAAACCGGATTTTTTGACTACGTTTGGGTTCAATTCTATAACAACCCTCCATGCCAATACTCTTCTAGTGCAATAAGTAACCTTGAGGATGCATGGAAACAATGGACTTCAGATATTCCGGCAAAAAAGATCTTCCTAGGCTTACCTGCAGCTCCTGATGCAGCTGGAAGTGGCTTTATCCCTGCAAGTGATCTCACTTCACAAGTGCTTCCAGCAATTAAGGGATCTTCCAAGTATGGTGGTGTGATGCTGTGGTCTAAGTACTACGACGATCAATCTGGATATAGCTCTTCCATCAAGAGCGACGTGTGAAGTCTAAAAACACTTGCCATAGCCTTGTGTATACATAGTAGTTGAAAGATTGTCTAAAAACACATAAATATCAACGTTCTGTCATGTGTGTGTGTGTGTGTGTGAAGACTATGTGATCCATGTTTTGTAAGAAAAGTACTTTATTTTTGTGTGATTTACAAATTATTCTGCTTGAGCTTGCTTACTCTTGTTATTTGAAGTATGCCAAAGTCCCTATGCATGTTATCTGCAGAATGCAAGTCTATATAAGGGAATCTGTCACTTCATATACAACTATCCATAACAGAAGCTATTATAGTGCTCAAGGAATTCAACACAACTTAACTTACAATGGAATTTCACCATATTCCTTCTAAATATATTATTTTCCTTTTTGTGGGTTTTTTGGTACAACTTTCAAGTCATATCATTACACCCTTGTTATATACTTTTATCCTAGAACCAGTTAAGAGATTGATCATTCAGTAGTAGTCTTTTTCTTAGTTTGGCTTTGTCTAGCTTGAAAGACAACTATTAGCTCCCATAACAAAATTTTAAGCTGTAAAATGAACTGTGAACCTTTTTCCTCTTTTTGCATAATTGATGTATAATTTACCTCAGACTCCCATATGGTTTTGGAGTACATTGTATGGTCTTGGTACTGATATGTCCCAAAAGATTATCTCAGTTTTAACACCACAGTAAGTTATACATCCTATAATGGTAATTATACATCTACAAAATTCTATAATCCACTCAGCAATACTTTGGTGTTTCCTAAAGACAATTCATGAATAATATGAATGTTCCAACCCAACATGTCCAATATAGTTTTATGATGTGTTGAAGCTAAGCTCAAACATATTTCGTTCACGGGAGTGGTTAGCATGAAGTTAACTTTGGTCAATTGATCAATACAGTGTCGACAAACAGGCCGGGAGGTGATCTCCCTCTGCGTGTCAACACTGTATCGGTCAATTGCCATGAAGTTAACTTCATGGTAACCGGATGTTCACAATTGGGGTAATGATCCTGTAAAGATGGTAAAAGGTTGTTTCATAAAGTTTTAATTTTTAAGGGTTGATGTAAATGTCCGATTAATATAGCTTGCTTAATTGTAAACCAACAAAGTTAGCTTGCATGTTTTTCCTCAAATCTAAATTATGCCACATTAGTTCTTTATTAACCTCTTTGGAAGAGAAAATCACTTCCTTGTAAAGAATAAATTAAGGTTCAATTCGAAAGAAAGGACAAAGACCAAACTATATAGAATATGCTTAAGGTCTTAGTAATCAGCCTGTGACAAATATAAAAAGCTAAACATGCACAAACAGTTTACTAAAGATGACAACAGCAGCAGACATCAGAATGGTAAACTTACCTAAAGTAGAGACAGGGCTTAAGGATGTGAACATATGTTATCAACTATACCTAAGTGTTGGAACTTGTGGCTCATAACTGAGAAGTTCCTGAAAAAGGCCCGTGCGGAGCGAAGCGGAGCGGAATGAGGGAAGCGTTATATATACTCTCTATTGTAAAACCCTATGTTCTGAGATAATAAAAAAAAACGCCGCTCTCGTGGACGTACCCAAATTGGGGAACCACGGGAACCACGTAAATCTCTGTGTTAATTCTTTACTGTCGTGTGCGTGTGATCCGATTCTAACACTAAGTTTGTACCATAGGAAAGCATATCAAAGTTAATAGAAGTGGCGTGACGATAATTGCTTAAAAAATCTAAACTATTAAGTTTAATTCCTTTTGGAAGCACCTATTATACATGAGGACAATAGTTTAGAGCTAGTTTTGAATTCTCATCAACCCTCGTATACGCTGATAAAAGGCTACAATGGAGTGATTTTGAGTTGTGCATCTTCTTAAAAAGAGCACAAAATCATGCCTATCATTATATGACATTCCTCTTCCTATATATGATCAGAACCTTAAACATGCATGTTAGGCATAACAAAATCCAATCCTTAAGCTAAATAGTCTGCACAACTAAAATAATGGCACCCCAATTAGCACTTTCACTAGTGTTCTTATCCTTTCTGATGTTATTACTAGTGGGATTTTCAAACGCTGGTGGGATTGCTATATACTGGGGTCAAAATGGGGGAGAGGGAACCTTAGCAGAGACTTGTGCTACAGGAAACTATAAATTTGTCCAACTTTTGGCAATGGTCAGACTCCTATGATAAACCTTGCAGGCCATTGCGATCCGTATACCAATGGCTGCATCAGTTTAAGCTCTGACATAAAATCTTGTCAAGCTAAAGGAGTTCAAGTAATGTTTACCATTGGAGGAGGAGTTGGAAGCTACTACCTTACCTAAACGGCGGTGTTAGAGTTTATGCTTTAGAGGCCAATTCTTTGATGTAATTGCTTAACATTTTTGATATTATATTTGATTAAATAAATGAATTATTTTATTATGATTTTATTTACTGCGTTATATAAATGTTAACATAATAAAAGTCCTTAGAATAGTGATACAAATTATATGGCTTCAAGAGTGTGACTTGAACATGAGATCATATAATTACAATTAGTATCACAACTCTTAAATGTCCCTAGTCGAGTGTCATTGTTAATGGGACAACAATGATACATCGAGACTAGTATGTGGATTGACTGATGGTCAAATCTCATTGGTCATAAATATATTGAGATATTGAGTCAATGTATAGGTACATGTTAGAGAACAATGTATTGGCCATGAGAATTCTACGTGGAGCATTATGCAAAGTGTCATCAGCAATTCTCATAGTGACAATGATATAATGATCCTCCAACCTGAAATCACTATATTACTACACGGGAATTTATATACTTTGATATCATCAAAGGTCACCTTTAATAGGATAGACAATAAAAGTGATTATTGGGTACATCATGAATCGTGTGAGAAATATGAGTGATCTAGATGGAATTTAACCCTCCTATATATTAGGGGTGATATCCATAGGCCTCTTGATTGAGTAGGACTATGAAATGCATGACCATACTCAAATAGTAATTTGTTTCATATAGTCTACTCATCGATCAAGAAAACTCAGATTAAATTATGAAGAGGATGACACATTCCATGCCTCGAGTTTAATCTAGGATGTCAAGGTTAAAAGGATTAAATTATATTGAAACATTGGTCACGAAAAGGTTGTATCGAATCACAGATCTTATTATTATTTGGGTAGCAGTGATGCATTACTAGATGCCGCTCACTGTTTATAATTTTATAATATGATTTTAAAATTATTGCCAACATAATAATAACCTATAGGGTCACACACTTAGAACGTAATTAAAAGGAAATGAATTTAAATTGTAAGGATTTAAATATATCAATATGATTGATAGTATTTAAATTATCAATTTTAATTAATAGGATAATATATATATATATATATATATATATTAATTAAGTAAGACTTAATTAAGATATAATATATATAAATTCAGATTTTATTTTTCTAATCGGATTAGGTTTTGTTTAATACCTTTAACTGCTATATATATGATATATCAACCGTTTTTAGGGTATTCATTATAAATCCAAACCCTAGCCGCTCTTAGAGAGAGACTAGAGAGAAAAACTTCGAAAGTCCAGATCCTTGGCGGCTAGTACCGTAGCTTTCCTTGCTGCAGATCGTGTGACGATTCGCGAGACGTTCGTGTGGATACCGTAGAGACAGTTTTTTTGGATTGCGTTGAAGATTCGAAGCTGTTCCAGAATCTCCATCGTCTCCGTTCAGGCTTGAATAATCGGTAAAATAAATCTAAACCTCTAAATTAATATGTTTTCGCATGGATCCTATTTTAGGGTTTCGGAAAATTTTTAATTTTCGCTGCGTTTATGTGCCAAAATCCCTACAGACGGATGCTAGACAAGTTGTAACTTACCTTCGGAACAACTTTTTAGGTGGAAAATCGCCTTCTCGTCCTCTTGGTGATGCTGTTTTAGATGGGATTGAATCGGATCACACACACGCACACGACAGTAAAGAATTAACATAGAGATTTACGTGTTTCTCCAATTTGAGTACGTCCACCGGAGCGGCGTTTTCTTTATTATCTTTTATCTAAGTACATAGGGTTTTACAATAGACAATATATATAACTGCTACTTCTATTCCAACCCTAATTCACATTATAGTCTAAATACTCATAATGTCATTGTAACTCCGTACTGGCCTTTTTTAAGGACTTCTCAGTTATGAGTCACAAGTTCCAACAAGATGAAATTTACTTTGACATTGAAGGAGGAACAAACCTACATTGGGATGAACTTGCAAGTTATCTTTCTGCTTATAGCAGTATTGGTAAAAAAGTTTACTTAACTGCAGCACCTCAGTGCCCTTTTCCTGATGCTTGGATTGGAAATACCCTTAAGACAGGACTTTTCGACTATATTTGGGTACAATTCTATTACAACCCTGCATGACAATATTCTTCTAGTGCTACAAGTAACCTTGAGGATGAATGGAATTAGTGGGCTTCTGATATTCCGGCTACAAAGATTTTCCTCGCGCTACCTGCATCTTTTGAGGCAGCAGAAAGTGGCTTCGTTCCTGCGGCGGATCTTACTGCCAAAGTTCTGCCTGCAATTAAGGTGTCTGCCAAGTATGGAGGTGTAATGCTGTGGTCTAAGTATTATGATGATCAAACTAATTATAGTTCTTCCATTAAGTGCCATGTTTAGAGACCTCAACTGTTGAAGATTTTCTTGTGCATAATTTGTATGGACTTTTTTACATGTAAACTTGAGGGCATATGTTATGAATATAGGTAATAGATATATATAAATAAATGAAAGGCTTGGATTAGACTAAGAATAGATGGTTGAGATTAGCATTATGTATTAGTTATGCCTATAAGAGGTTTGGTTCTGTACTGAAATGGATATCAAATGAAATGAATTAAAACTTCTTCCCCAATTTATCTTCTTTCTCTCTCTATTTCTCCCGATAAATTCTATCAAAGTCTATCCGAGACTTTAAATCGATAACAATGGTGCTTTCATTGAGAGTTGACATAGTGGAATCAAATGGAAAACAAGTGGAAGAAGACATCAATTTCGTGTATCATTTGCAGAGATTTGAAAACAAAAAGGGGCAAGCTCTAAATGCTATGGAGATTCAAGGGATAGAGTTAGAGTACAACGAATATGTTATGAATTACATCATGTATCATCAACAATCCAACAATATTGAGGAATATGAGACCTCATTCTAGCAATTGAAGTGTTGGGCAGAGACTTGGAGCGAAGAAATTTTTACCGAAGATTGGGTTGTGAGCGTCTTTGTTAGGGGATGAAGGGAAGAAATCAGAAGGTATGTAGAGTGGTGCTCCCCAAATTCCTTGCAAAGAGCAATTGATTTGGCAAAACAACAAGAGTTATGTCATCCAACTAAGGTGTTTAATAAAAGTTCTCAGTAAAATCAAATGACCAATTTCAATTTATTCTCGGCTGAAAATCACGATGCTCCTGAAGTAACACTTATAACAGTGAAGAAGATGATCAAAGCCTCCTTTTCTGGTAATGTTTCTATGAAAGGAAATGATGTTTCCTTGGTTCACAAAAAGTTTTTCAATTCCTCATTTTCTTTAGCTACTGAATATCCAACGCAAATGAATAATGTGAGCAATCTGTTTGAGTCAAGATTGGGTTTAAATGGGCAGATTAGAAGGATCTATGGTGCTGCTTAAGGTGATGAGCTTTATGTTGAAGATAAACTGTTTGATAAAAATTCTAAACGTGATAAATACGTTCATGCACTTGAACCAAAACCTCCAGATCATTATGACACTCAAGTTGACATGTGTATGTTCGGATTAAGTAGAATTAGTAATGAAGGGGTTGAATTCCTAAATGACTCTGACAAAGCATATTATGGCAGTACTAAATACTATGGTGGCTATTCGGATTTGGTGATTTCAGTGGGTAAACTGGAGGAACTGATAGAGGATGATATGTTTCCTAATGCAATTTTATTTCTAAAAATTTTACAAGCTTGTGGAAATTTTAAGACTATTTTGCATTTAGCATGCACAAACTTCACTGACTTGTTTAATAATAAGTTCGATGAAATAACCAAGGATGAGAATTCATGGAAATCTGATTTGAAGGAAAATATCTTGTACTGGGGTGAAAGAGGGAAGTTATTGAGCAATGTGTTGGTACCGTATTTGGGTCGATGGGCAACCTTTTTGTATACAGAAGATGAGGATAAAAGAAACTTGGAAGTTGCTGAAAATTTGAAAAATGATCATGATACTAGTGGAGGAAAGTATAATGAAGTCATTGATAAATCTCGGGGGCTACTAACTCAGAATTTCTTCATGCTCTTGTTTTGTTTGAATGTGGAGGTGATTTTCCTTGACGAAGCTACAAAGACATTTCACATAAATGTTCATGGTGTAATGATAATGGGGACTAAAGTTAGGTTGTTGTATGATATTGTCAATGAGTGGTCTTCCATGAATCTTATTGACGAGACCCATCACTCAAAAATAAGAAGACCTACTTTCATGTGGTTTGGGATGAGCAAAAAATCTCAAAGAGTACACGGTGGATTTGTTAATATGGGAACAATGTGTGAGGATAAAATTTTGGCTGCTCAATGGAGTACTGCTCACAAGCCTGGGGTTCTTGTGGAAGCAAATCTAGTTGGTGGAAAAATACTTTGTCAAACATTAAAAGATCATTTCCTTCAATTCATGTGGCGCCCAATGCCATCATACTTCTTGTGCCTTGAAAAAAAAAAAGAGAGTGTTTCAAACCTGAATAAGTACAATATGATGTATCAAGTCGTGCAAAAAACCAAGGAATTTGGCTTTGCAAATGGAAGTCTAATGGAAACATCAACTGTGAAATTGCAGAAGGCTGAGACTTGACTATGGACTGCCATCGAGGTGCAGATGTTAAGAAGCACATTGCAACTACAATCAATAAATATAGGTATCGCATGTGTATGGTTGAGGGGCATGTAGACAACATTTTTTTGATGCACACCATCCTCATGGAAATGCAATCATTCACAGTGTATGATGATAAAAAGAAAACAATTAGCTTTCAGATTTGCGTAATGACTTGGTGGAACTAATGAAAGAAAAGCATATGAGACTTCTAAATTTGAGTGAACAAGGGGAATTCAACTTGCCAGAACTTTCTCAGATTGGCAAAGAAATAATTGGTGCTGCAGTAATATGTATAATTATCTTTCAGGGAATTGTGATGCTTGTAAGTGGGAATGGTGTTGTATATGACACTGCTAGTCTTCTAAGCTCCTTTCACAAAAACAATATAGATATGTCATCTAGCAATAGGAAAAAGAACTGCCATCCAAGTCAAAAAAAACATGTAGTAATCAATAATTGGATGCTAGAATCAAAGAGTGCATGAGCACGAATTCTCCATTGAGCAAGTGAACAACAGGTAGTAAAAAACAAATGTAAGATTAACATTAATAAAAACAAATGAATTACTTTCAATGTAATCAGAAACTTCTTGAAATCAAAAAATAAACTCATAGAAATTGAGAAGAAAAAAATAACTTTTATATAGTTCAAAATTACACTTTTCAGGTTCAAGGGGGTACACACTAATTGTAGTAGAAAACATAATTTTAATGAATCAATGAATTTTCCAAAAGATTCATGACCATATAAATTGGCTCGATAAAGAACATGATCTAGACGTAGGCAAGTGTAACAGGACAACATAACAATTCCCCAAAATGAGTAAGCTTAACAAAACAAAAGTTAAAATAAAGTAACCATCATATCATCACAGAACAAAAGTTACAATACAGTAACCATCATATCATCACAAAACAAAACCATAGCTAACCTAATCGGCTAATCCAATGTTTGATTGTCTCAGTATCAACACTCCCCTCCCCCCAAGTCCCAATTAGCAAATGTGAATAGATTACACAATACTCAACAATAATAACATAACCAGCAAAACGAACACAAACAGGCTGAGATATTCCTCTAGTCAGTGTTTGCTCTCACAGATAAATAAATTGATGAGAATCCAGAAAGATACCTGAACAAAACCCTCAACTACAGTTGCATTCACAGGAAGATATGGATTTGTATAGTCCCTGTAGTATTATATATATGATTACATAATGCATAATACAGATAACTGGTATTATGAACTTACAAACAACAAATAGAAATAAGGTCTTATTCCCTTAAAACAAAAAAAGGGCAATTTCAAAACAGTTGTAAAAAGAAAGAAAATCATATTTGATGCGGAACGTAGAAAGAAATGAAAACACGAGTCATGAATGAGCAATCAAGGAAAGATGATTGGCTCTACTGGATATTCTTGAAACTTTAGACACACCCACCCACAATCACATACTCAGACACATAGACACAAAACGATATGAAAGGAGTCACAGAAAACTACCCTGACTTCTACACTCCCCATCGCAGTTTAAAAAGTTACCTGTTATCAGTTAATTCAATATTAACTCTCTTGCTCTGTTTACCATTGTTTGTGCTGACTTCTACACTCCCCATCGCAGTTAGTTGTCCAATAACATCTGGTTACATGCAACAGAATTATGTAGGTAATTAAAAAAGTCTGTATGAAAAAATTTGAAGGGTTAATTATTGTTAAGCATACCAACTAAGTATGAATCATCAACCGCAGATGATAGTATTTGATCATATATAGTGAATTGAAATTCATATGTATGAATGGGAGCCTCATTTAACTCTCGCAGTGAGGTGAAATACAGAAAATTTATTTTGTATGGATGTTGAGTACTTCTGAAAGAACCACCGTTCTGACTGACAACGAAATGGTGATTATAAAGACTTTTTGTTCCTTGACTGTTGTTTGAAATTTAGTAAAAAATGACTTTTTGATATTCGCTTGTATTTTGATGTCCTATAAAAGTATAATATGCATATGTTAATATGTTGTAATTTAAAATGCTTTAATTTTAAGATGATGTAAATATATATATATATATATACCTTTTCATCCAATAATACCATCTCGATGTTGTTTATGTAGTTTGCTTTGTTGAAGCTTGGCATATTCCATAGTCGAGTTATACTGACTTTAATCTCCCGCGTCTCTTTGACAGGGCTGATGTCATCAACAAAATCGTATTTAGTTGTCATGTAAATAATGGGATAGGTAAATGTGTAGCAGAAAATAATGAGATGATTGTTTGTAGCATGAGCTGTTGAAACTCGAGCTGGTATTTATAGGAAGAAATAGCCTAGTAATGATATATAAGTTTTGATTTTAGGAGATAATAAATAAATTATAAAGGATAATATCAGATTAGTTGACATTATCTAAACAGTTGTAGTGTTTTATGGGATAAAAAATTTAAAATACATATATGCCTTTGGCCAACGTGATTTATGGGATTAAAAATTCAAAATACATATATATCTCATATTGGTCCACAATCAGCTATTTTGTATATTCAATAACAGAGCATATATATCTCATATTATATTCAATAACAGAGCATATATATCTCATATTGGTCCACAATCAGTCATGTACAAATGTAAGATAAATTTGAATAAGAATAACAATTCAATAACAGAGCATTCCAAATTGAGAGAAATTAAATAAGAATAACAGTGCAAAATAAATTTAAATATAAGGCTTACAGATTCATGTATGACTCATGGTTGATTTTCCCAATTTTTGCTATATTAAGTGGAAGTGAAGGAGATAGGGTTAGGTTCCCTTCAGTGGCGGAACCAGGACAATTTTAGAGGGGGGACAAAATACATCATTAAAAAAATGAATTTAAAGTTTTTTTTTAAAACTTACTAAAGCTTAAAAGGGTTTGAAGTTTTTTTTTTAAACTTACTAAATGAAACGTCGTTTCATTTAGTAAGTTTTTTTAAAAAAATTAATAATTTAAAAAACTCACCCAACAGACTGCTGCAGTGCTGGTCTAGATGAATTATGAAAGTGTATATGATAATATGAAAGTTTCATTTATTATGGGATTTTGAAAGTGTATATGATAATATGAAAGTGTATAGGATAATATGAAAGTTTCATTTAATATGAAACTTACTAAAACTTTAAAAAGGGATATTAATATATTATGTATCTAACGAATTATAATTACTAAATTACTTATTGTGAAAGAATTTCACTCTAAAAAAACACTGATTATTGTATTGAAAGAGAACGTGTCTACTACTAAATACTGGTCATAATATCTGAAATTTCAACTTTGACATTCTTTAACACACTAATAAATAATAATAATAATAATAATAATAATAATAATAATAATAATAATAATAATAATGCTCTTGATAATTACATGCAGCTAACAAGAAATAACTGAAGTATAAATGTGTATTTAATTGGTTCTCCTGTTTTACAAATTAACGTACAGATTGATGTTTGGGATAATATATACATAGCCCCCCTCCCCACCAGGCTTGAGGGGGCATGTGCCCCCTCCCGCACCCCCTCCTTCCGCCTCTGGCTCCCTTTGCAGTATTTGCCGCTAGAGAAGGGTAGATCTCGGTGATTGATGACGCTAGAGAGGGGAGGGATGGGAGTGTCGGGTCGTTCGGATCGTAGTTGGATAGTTCGATCCGGATTCTGTGCAATAGTTACGTTGAGAGTTTACCGTACACTACAAAAATAAGGGGCACTGGCGACGGGCTCATTGCCGACGGCAAAATCCCCGCCGAGAATAAGGTCAATGCCGACGGTTTAGCCGTCGCCAATGTATGCCGTCGGTAATGGTCTTATTATTTAGCGCCAGACTCTCCCGGTGGAGGGAAACCTCATTAGCGACGGGAAATAATGTTATTACCGACGGGGATGCCGTCGGGAATGAGTCTTATATTTTAAACCCTGGTTCGACGACAACGATTATATTTTTCATTCCCCCTATTAATTTTCTCGTTCCCTCTCATTTAGCCATTTCACCCCAATTGATTCTAAGCTAGCATATCAGAGCTTTTGATTCTCAGCTAGCTCAATTGATTTGTCCAATTGAATCTGGTTCCTCGCTCATCATTTTCGCCCAAATTATCAGCCGCCAAGTTCGCCGCCCAGTTCGCCGCCGTGTACCGCCCTGTTTGCTGCAACTCGTTCATCATTTCGCCCCCATTTTGCCCCCAGTTGATTCTACAGTTGTTCTACACTTCATTTTGGTAAATTTTTCAATTCCATTTAACACTTCTATATATATATCACAAACATACTTTAGGTGGACCAAATTAAACCATTCTTTTGATTGTTTATGTATTGTTTTTTTCTTAATATTAATTTTTAGGGCACCCCAAATTTTCCCTTGAACGGTTGGACCTTAGTATTGCCTTAGTTCATTCAAGATGCTTATTTTTTTCTACTGTCTTTTACATAGATTTGATAGTCATTATGGTATAGCTAGGTCATTTCCTAAATTCAAGTGTTGCAACTTTACTGATGATGCTGCTGCTAATTCGTCTGATAACTGAACACAGTAGCAGGAAAAACAGAAAACTATTATCTATCAAAAACCTTAGGAGTATTAAACAAAATGCAGTACAAATTTGTAGGCTAGTCCATAACCTACTCTACATGAGTTATGGTGTATATCCGTTACACATTTTAAACCCCTCTTTACAGTAAAGAAAATACTTTATAAAAAAATTAAATTGATAATATCTTTATTTCATAATGCTGAATTGCTTACCCAATTAATTTCTTTCATTTGTTTGTAGGGTGAGTGGCACCAAAATATTAATTATCCAACTGAACCTCTTGATTGGTACTTGTCATGTCTTTCTTTCTTTCTTTCTTTTTTTTGCTAAATTTAAATTGTATTAAAAAGAAAGGAAATGTACAAAGTAAATGGGCCAAACCCCAAACTATAGGACAAGCCCTATGATGGCAAAAGTAAACCAAAGTCAGACATATATTGGTTTGAAAAGGTATTTTGAACCTCTCGATTTTCTCTGTCTCCACTTATGTTGAAGTATAAATGTTATAGATTCGTTTGTTTCAGTTGTGTTTGGTCTCTTTTGGGTTTTTGGACAGTTTACATAAAACACATAAGACTATTTTGGTACTCCATTTTACTGGATTCAATATGTTTGTTTATGGAGTCAATATATCACATGTGGGCCTGTTGTTTATGAAGTGATAGGCAGTTCCTTTTTTTTGTACTTATTCAATGGACTTCAAAACAAAATTCCCAGATAATATGAATTCTTTTTCTGTTATATTGGTGTCAGTAATGTGAATCCACTAATGTAGGTGGTTATGGAAGACGTGTGACCTTTGTGCTGGTGTTTCCCTTAAGAAGGTTCATAGCAAATTCTAAGAAGGGGGACAATATTGTTTGAATCATATACTGTGACACAGTTTGAAACTCATAAGCTTGCATATACATTAACTTGGACACTTGATTGTGTTTGTCTACCTTTCCATATATATAGCAGACAGTTGTCCAAGATGTCTGTTGATCGAAGTTGGATGGAACGTAGGGTAGCCACTGATAAGAGTGGGCTTAGCTCTGAGTACCGTAGTGGGGTTGAACAGTTTCTCAATTTCGCGTTTAAGCAAGTCAGTGGCGATGAGATCAGATGTCCTTGTAAGAGGTGTGTGAATGAAGTGTGGAAGGAAAGGAGTGATGTCATGTGCGACTTATTTGCGTATGGGTTCAAGCAGGGTTATACGACATGGATCTATCATGGGGAAACCTGGTTGGATGAACATGAATCAGAACCGAAATCTAGAGGTGACGAAACCTTTGACTGTACTAATATGATAGTCGAAGCTGCTGGTTCATACTTCCAGTGGAATACAGACAGGGATGACAGTAGCGTCGAGCAAGAGCCGAATGACGGGGCTAAGGGTTTCTATGAGTTATTGCATGAAGCAGCGACCCCATTATATGACGGGCACGAAAAGCACACAGTTTTATCTGTCTTGACTAAGTTTTTACACTTCAAGAATGAGCATGACTGTAGCGAGAGAGGTTTTAATGAACTGCTAAACATTGTGAAGGAGTGCTTACCTGCAGGCAATAAGTTACCGGAGTCGTACTATGATGTGAAGAAAATGGTCAAAAAGCTTAATCTAGGGTATGAGAAGATTGATGCTTGTGAGAATGATTGTATGTTGTATTACGGTGATGCCAATAAAGATAAGAGGTCATGTGATATTTGTGGTACAAGTAGATACTGTGAACAGCGCAAGAAAAAGGGAAAAGACGTGCCGAGAAAGATCTTACGTTACTTTCCCATTGCACCGAGGCTTCAGCGGTTGTTTATGTCAACACATACTGCCGAGTATATGAGATGGCACTCTACACGGGACATAGTTGAAGGTCAACTGACGCACCCGGCAGATGGGCTTGAGTGGAAAATTTTTGATAAAAATCACCCCTCGTTTGCTGAAGAGGTTCGCAATGTTAGGCTTGGACTTGCTACTGATGGGTTTAATCCATTTAATGGGCCTTACACCAAGCCCTACTCTACTTGGCCGGTGATTATTGTTGTGTATAACCCCCCGCCTTCGATGTGCATGAAAGATCCCTACATGTTCATGCCTTTACTGATTCCAGGTGATAAGAGTCCGAGTAAAGACATCAATGTATACCTCAGTCCGTTAGTTGATGAGTTGAAGATGTTGTGGGATAAAGGGGTTCAAACTTATGATGTATCTCTTAAACAGAATTTTGACATGAGGGCAGCTTTACTGTGGACCATAAATGACTTCCCGGCGTTAGGAATGATCAGTGGATGGTCGACTCACGGGGCCTTGTCATGTCCCGTGTGCATGGGGTCAGTTAAAGCTATGCGGCTCAAACATGGGGGGAAAATGAGTTTTTTTGCAACGTCCAGACAGCTTTTGCAGATTGAACATCGTTATCGACGGATGAGTAGACAATTCAATCGAAAAACAGAGAAACGTCAAGTACCTGGACGTCTTTCTGGGACATCAGTGTTGAGTTGGATTACTCACTTGAAATTTCCACTTCCAGGGAAGAATCACAGATTAGAGCGAGCTTATGGTTACGGCAAGGTTCACAACTGGACACACAGATCCATGTTCTTTGACCTTCCATATTGGGCTACACTATGCATCCGTCATTGTTTAGATCCGATGCATACTGAGAAGAACGTATTTGATAATATTTTTTATACAGTCCTAAATGCAAGTGGTAGAACAAAGGACAACAACAAGTCGAGGCTTGATTTGGTAGAAATGAACATTAGGGAACATCTGTGGCTGTATCAGGAGGGTACTAAGACGGTAACGCCTAAAGCTGATTATACTTTGACTAGGGAACAGTTGCTATTGATATGTAATTGGATCAGTGGACTAAAGTTCCCAGATGGATATTCTTCGAATATAGCAAGGTGTTGTAAAGTCGAAGAGCTAAAGTTTCAGGGTCTCAAAAGTCATGATTGTCATGTATTCATGCAGAAGTTGATCCCCGTGGCATTTATCGACTTGTTACCGAAACGTGTGGTTGAAGCACTGACGGAGCTTTCTAATTTCTTTAGAGATCTATGCTTAACGGAGCTCCAACTCAAAGACAGATAAAATGGAAATGCAGATAGTGGAAATAATGTGCAAGTTAGAAATGATCTTCCCTCCATCGTTTTTTGATTCAATGGAGCATTTGCCTATTCACTTGCCATACGAAGCCAAGTTTGGCGGTCCCGTGCAATATAGATGGATGTATCCATTCGAGAGGTAATGACATTAATGTTTTTAATACGCTGAAATGTGCATTCTTGTTTACTAATTTATACGTGCATATATAACACATAGGGATATGCGACGTCTAAAACAAAAGGTGAAGAATAGAGCCCGTGTAGAGGGGTCAATTGCTGAGAGTTATGTTATGGAGGAACTTGTTAATTTCTGCTCGTTGTACTTTGAGCCGAATGTTCAGACGAGGCACAATCGCTTACGTCGGAATGAGGCTGTCACGCATGAGGAAAGTGGAGAATTAACGGCCTTTAGTCATCCTGTACAACCATTTGGCGGGAAAAAAAGGCGATTCTTGACCGATAGTGAGTATGCAGCTGCCACATTGTATGCACTTGTCAACATAAATGAAGTAGCGCCATACATTAAGTAAGTAGCCATAACTATATATGTCTTGTGTTACTGCGCCTATAAGTTCCTTCCATACAAATTAAGTATATAACTGTATTGCAGTCAATATGATGCTGAGATACGTGAAGCGAATCCGATTATATCGGATGGGGATTTGCAAAATTTGAGGAATAGAGAATTTGTTCAATGGTTTAAAGATCATGTAAGTTTAACCGATTTGCAGTTCAATGAATCTACCATCATAGACATAATCTTATGGCGTAATTAACTTTATAATATGTTGTGTTCATGTACATTAGGTCCTCACAGATGAGTTAGCTGATATTCGGCTAAAGCTTATAGCCGACGGCCCTGAAAGATCTGTAGATACTTATACATGTTGCATTGTCAACGGTTACAGATTTAAGTGCTGCGATATTGGGGAAGTCGCTTCTTCTGATTCTGGTGTTGTGGTTAAAGGTAGCTGCTACGATAATCTTTGGGATGACTGGTATGGACGATTGCTAGAAGTTGTCGTTCTCAAATATTGGGGTCAGAAAGAGTTAGTTTGCTTCAATTGTCATTGGTTTGATGTTGAGAATGGAGTTAGAGTAGATAAAAATTCGGGACTGGTGACTGTTAATGTTAAGTCAAAACTAAACTCAAACGAGCCTTTTATTTTAGCAAGTCAAGCAACACAGGTGTACTACGCGCGGAGTGTTAAGACTCTTGCAAGCCCATGGTATGCTGTTATAACCACCAAAGCCCGTGGTTTTCACGGCACAACCCTTCGTCCAGACGATGAACCTTTACAAGTCGAGTCTACTAGTGTCACACCTGCTGATGTGACAATTATTAGTGAGTCTAGTGAAGAAGAGGATGATGTCGTCGCTGTCGAAAGTGAAAATGATGTTCTTGAAGAGGTAGATATAATTGAAGAAATCGTTGAGGATGATGAAGATGGTGATGACAACGATATTGAAGATCTACTGCTCGAAGATGACGATTCTGATATTGATGGCTTTGACGATATAAATGATTAGGAGTATGTACCCTTTAGTTGTATTCAAATGTAATAGTTTGTAGTAGTGCAATCATTATTTTCAACTTATATTAATCTACTAAATCTGGTGTTAGTTGTTTTAGGTTACTATTTATGTTGTATCCTTTTAGGATGACTATTTATGTTGTAACCTTTTAGGATGACATATGGCGCGTACACCACATGGCGATCGTGGTGGGCGTGCAGGTCGTGGGGGCCGTGGAGGTAGTGGGGGTGATGATCAGGCCGGATCGTCAGGTATAATTACATGTTTTGTTGGGATACAGCTGATTATTTTTTATTTTATATAGTATTGACATTATATTCGTTTATATAAATAATGATGTATTCACTACATAGGTGATCGAGGTAGGCCTCCGCGGGGACTAGCACGTGGCTTGCTAGGGAATCCCCCCCAGGCGCCGATTATTTGTCGTGTTGGGACTAATAGGTAAATTTCATAGTTCATTTTAGTATTAACATAAGTATTTAGTTCTTATAAATTCTTTCTAATTTGCAAATGTATTAATTTCAATTGTAGTATCCTTGACGCGACGCCGAGGAACACGTTGCTTGGGATCGTCCGCAACCGATTCTCAAGCCCGTGGATGAGGTGGGCGGATGTGGATGACCGCACACGCCAGCTGATTATTGCAGAGTTCAAGGTAAGATGTCATTCATTCATATATATGTTAGTTTTATATACATTCATATGCTAGTTTGATTTATGTTGTCTACTAAGTTTTATTTTCATTCATATGTTAGTTTTATATTCATTCATTCATTCGTTTTATATTCATTCATATGTTAGTTTTATATTCATTCGATCATTCATATGTTAGTTTGATTTATGTTGTCTACTAAGATTCTTAATGTGTAATGTGCAGAGATATTACCGCTTTGAGGACGGAAAGGAAGCCCATGGCATGACTGTTCTACATAAATACTTGGAGATGAATTGGCACAAGTGGGTCCACGACTGGAAGAAGAAGGCCCAGACGAAGATGGCTGATGGACAGACACTTAAGGATGTCCGGCCAGATTTCATCTCTGCTGCGGTGTGGGACCAGATGTGCAGCATTTGGGACGGCGAGGCCTTCAAGAAGATGTCGGCACAGCGTACAGCTGCCCGACAGCAGAGTCGTCTCTCGCACTGCACGGGGTCTCAGTCGTACGACCTCTACCGGGAGAGACTCGAGGTGAGTCTAAAGCATGCACCCTCCCGCTTGGAGTTTTGGTGGCACGCCCACCAGAAGAAAGGTGAAGGTGGTTATATCTCACCTGAAGCAGAACGCATTGCTGTAAGTTATTTAATTCTCTTATTTAGAATGTATTTAAAATTCGGATGTTCTTTTGTATTTTCTTGTTTTATATTTTGCGTATCATCTATTAATGTGTTTTTTTCAGGGACGATTCGAGGACCTTGCTCTGGCCCGAAGCAGCCAGAGAGGTGACACTCCAGTCGATGATTCTACGCGTGCGGATGAGGAGATGGAGGACTGGCTGCAGGCTACAGGGGGACCGAAGAAGGGTAGAGTTGTGGGCATTCCCCATGTCCCAGCCTACACCCTAGTCCCTGCTGCGAGATCACGGCGGCGCCCACCCACTGAAGGTAGTGGTGCGAGTGGATCGGGAGCCGGCCCTTCATTATCCGACAATTTCTTTCGGCGGATTATAGAGGGGTGCATGGCGAGCAATGTTGTGCAGTCAGGCGCACCATCACGCGAGCGGATCTACCAGCTAGCTCAGGAGGTTGTCCATGGCTCCATAGATCCTACAGCTGCCGCTGACGACCTCATGGGTGTAGTACGGGAGGAGGCCATCCGTGTATGTGCGGTTGTCTTGGCCAACATCTTCCCACCACATATTCGACAGGTAAAAACAATTATTGATGTATTTCCTTATTTAATTTATAAAATTTGTAATTATATTGCTTATATAAAGTTGCGTATCAAACAGTTATCCGACAGATATGAAAACCCGTAAGATACAACTTACGGGACTCGATTCCGATATACAGAGGCCGAGTTATCAGCCCGTTTCCCAAACTTGTCAACACTTAGGCAAAAAGTCGAAAAAGAGACCGAAACCCGCCTCGGTCGTCGAAATGACACGCAAACACAGACATAGCACCGCATAGGTGTTAGGCACGCGTTATAACTTACGGGACTCGATTCCGATATACGGAGGCCGAGTTATCAGCCTGTTTCCCAAACTTGCCAACACTTAGGCGAAAAGCCGAAAAAGAGACCGAAACCCGCCTCGGTCGTCGAAACGACACGCAAACACAGACATAGCACCGCATAGGTGTTAGGCACGTATTATAACTTACGGGACTCGATTCCGATATACAGAGGCCGAGTTATCAGCCCGTTTTCCAAACTTGTCAACACTTAGGCAAAAAGTCGAAAAAGAGACCGAAACCCGCCTCGGTCGTCGAAATGACACGCAAACACAGACACAGCACCGCATAGGTGTTAGGCACGCGTTATAACTTATAGGACTCGATTCCGATATACGGAGGCCGAGTTATCAGCCTGTTTCCCAAACTTGCCAACACTTAGGCGAAAAGCCGAAAAAGAGACCGAAACCCGCCTCGGTCGTCGAAACGACACGCAAACACAGACATAGCACCGCATAGGTGTTAGGCACGCGTTATAACTTACGGGACTCGATTCCGATATACGGAGGCCGAGTTATCAGCCCGTTTTCCAAACTTGTCAACACTTAGGCAAAAAGTCAAAAAAGAGACCGAAACCCGCCTCGGTCGTCGAAATGACACGCAAACACAGACACAGTACCGCATAGGTGTTAGGCACGCGTTATAAATTATAGGACTCGATTCTGATATACGGAAGCCGAGTTATCAGCCCGTTTCCAAAACTTGCCAACACTTAGGCAAAAAGCCGAAAAAGAGACCGAAACCCGCCTCGGTCGTCGAAACGACACGCAAACACAGACATAGCACCGCATAGGTGTTAGGCACGCGTTATAACTTACGGGACTCGATTCCGATATACGGAGGCCGAGTTATCAGCCCGTTTCCCAAACTTGTCAACACTTAGGCAAAAAGTCGAAAAAGAGACCGAAACCCGCCTCGGTCGTCGAAATGACACGCAAACACAGACATAGCACCGCATAGGTGTTAGGCACGCGTTATAACTTACGGGACTCGATTCCGATATACGGAGGCCGAGTTATCAGCCTGTTTCCCAAACTTGCCAACACTTAGGCGAAAAGCCGAAAAAGAGACCGAAACCCGCCTCGGTCGTCGAAACGACACGCAAACACAGACATAGCACCGCATAGGTGTTAGGCACGCGTTATAACTTACGGGACTCGATTCCGATATACGGAGGCCGAGTTATCAGCCCGTTTTCCAAACTTGTCAACACTTAGGCAAAAAGTCGAAAAAGAGACCGAAACCCGCCTCGGTCGTCGAAATGACACGCAAACACAGACACAGTACCGCATAGGTGTTAGGCACGCGTTATAACTTATAGGACTCGATTCTGATATACGGAAGCCGAGTTATCAGCCCGTTTCCCAAACTTGCCAACACTTAGGCAAAAAGCCGAAAAAGAGACCGAAACCCGCCTCGGTCGTCGAAACGACACGAAAACACAGACATAGCACCGCATAGGTGTTAGGCACGCGTTATAACTTACGGGACTCGATTCCGATATACGGAGGCCGAGTTATCAGCCCGTTTCCCAAACTTGTCAACACTTAGGCAAAAAGTCGAAAAAGAGACCGAAGCCCGCCTCGGTCGTCGAAATGACACGCAAACACAGACACAGTACCGCATATGTGTTAGGCACGCGTTATAACTTATAGGACTCGATTCTGATATACGGAAGCCGAGTTATCAGCCCGTTTCCCAAACTTGCCAACACTTAGGCAAAAAGCCGAAAAAGAGACCGAAACCCGCCTCGGTCGTCGAAACGACACGCAAACACAGACATAGCACCGCATAGGTGTTAGGCACGCGTTATAACTTACGGGACTCGATTCCGATATACAGAGGCCGAGTTATCAGCCCGTTTTCCAAACTTGTCAACACTTAGGCAAAAAGTCGAAAAAGAGACCGAAACCCGCCTCGGTCGTCGAAATGACACGCAAACACAGACACAGCACCGCATAGGTGTTAGGCACGCGTTATAACTTATAGGACTCGATTCTGATATACGAAAGCCGAGTTATCAGCCCGTTTCCCAAACTTGCCAACACTTAGGCAAAAAGCCGAAAAAGAGACCGAAACCCGCCTCGGTCGTCGAAACGACACGCAAACACAGACATAGCACCGCATAGGTGTTAGGCACGCGTTATAACTTACGGGACTCGATTCCGATATACGGAGGCCGAGTTATCAGCCCGTTTCCCAAACTTGTTAACACTTAGGCAAAAAGTCGAAAAAGAGACCGAAGCCCGCCTCGGTCGTCGAAATGACACGCAAACACAGACACAGCACCGCATAGGTGTTAGGCACGCGTTATAACTTATAGGACTCGATTCTGATATACGGAAGCCGAGTTATCAGCCCGTTTCCCAAACTTGCCAACACTTAGGCAAAAAGCCGAAAAAGAGACCGAAACCCGCCTCGGTCGTCGAAACGACACGCAAACACAGACATAGCACCGCATAGGTGTTAGGCACGCGTTATAACTTACGGGACTCGATTCCGATATACGGAGGCCGAGTTATCAGCCCGTTTCCCAAACTTGCCAACACTTAGGCAAAAAGTCGAAAAAGAGATCGAAACCCGTCTCGGTCGTCGAAACGAAACGCAAACACAGACATAGCACCGCATAGGTGTTAGGCACGCGTTATAACTTACGGGACTCGATTCCGATATACGGGGGCCGAGTTATCAGCTCGTTTTCCAAACTTGTCAACACTTAGGCAAAAAGTCGAAAAAGAGACCGAAACCCGCCTCGGTCGTCGAAATGACACGCAAACACAGACATAGCACCGCATAGGTGTTAGGCACGCGTTATAACTTACAGGACTCGATTCCGATATACGGAGGCCGAGTTATCAGCCTGTTTCCAAACTTGCCAACACTTGTAGAACACAAACTAAAATTAAATGTACTCTATTTTCGACTTGTTATTAATATTTTACTTTTGTAGGGTCTTGTTGATGAGACTCGTGGGGGTGGAGGCTGCGTCACAGGCGATTCCCGTAGAGGAGATGGTGATGACCGCCGGGCTGATGCTGATGAGACTATGGAGGGTGGGACCGGCGATGGGACCGGCGGTCGTACGATAGATGGCGGTGATGATGGCACTGACATTCCTGATCTTGGGTTATAGTTAGTTTATGTTATATTTTGACTTACATGTATGTATTTATATAGCTTTTGAGTACAGACATAGAGTTTTGTATCTAACTATATTGATTGTTGATAGTAAAAGATATGATTGTTATTGATATGCGTGCATTGTCATTATTTGTTTTTTTTTAATTTATAACAGGTACAATTATGTATATGTAAATGAACAGGGGAATTTTGTAATTTTTTTTTTTAAACAGGTCATTGGCGACGGGTTGCCGTCGGCTATGACCTACATGTCATTGGCGACGGTAAATACACTCATTGGTGACGGCAGTGCCGTCGGCAATGACAGTATCTAAAATTTAATTACTGGCGTCATGTCCGTCGCTAGTGCCGTCGGTAATAACTCATTGCCGACGGCGTGCCGTCGGCAATGCCCCCCGTCGACAATGACTTAATTCCCGACGGCGAGCGACGGAGGCCAGGGGCGACGACCTCTGGGGCGACGGTAGGGGCGACGGGAACTGCCGTCGGCAATGAGTCCATTGGCGACGGCATGAGGGTCATTGGCGACGGTTTGGCCCGTCGGCAATGACCCTTTTTTTTTGTAGTGGTAATCTAAATGATGATCCTAGATCTGAATTTTTTGCAGCTAGGTTAATCTAGAATGTAGTAGCTGGGTGCTTGCGTGATATATATGATAGTGTTTAATTGGTATAGTACAGGTGTTGAATTGTAGAAATGACAGATGTCAAAGTATGGTGTTAAGTACTGCGTTTTAGTATAATTAATAGATGGGATTGAAAGTACGTCCTAACAAAAAGCAAAAAAAAAAAAACAAAAAAAAAAACAATGGTATATATTTCGTATACATGCACATAATTATATAAAATGTAGAAAAGGATAGTTGTTAGGCTGTTTGTTAAGTTTTTTTAAGGTTCATGATTTTATTAAGTCGTGATCTTTTAAAATTTTAGTTAGTTTGATGTCTAGAACTTAAAAATCTAGTGAATATTCCGTTAGAAATAGATTAATAGCGACGGAATGTCGGTCGTCGATGATAATTCCGTCGCAAATAGCCGGTTTTCTTATAGTGTATGCTAATAAACTATTTAAAGGGTTAAAATGGTAAAATATTATTATTCAGACATTTTGAAAAAAATAATTATCAAACATTTTTTTTTTCATTCGATACAATTTTGTACAGATGCTCTACATTATTCAGATGTCAAACTGTTCAGATCTTAACATTCAATTTTATCAAACACAACTTTAGTACATTGGTTGGGTTTAGTCTCATCATGCTCTCTCCCATAAATGCAACTATTTTTCCTATTTTTACAAGAAAGAAGTAATGGCTTTTATATATATATATATATATATATATATATATGAAAAGTCTCCTTAATATAGCACTGAAAGAGCTCAAACTTATTTTTCGTTTAACTTAAACTTGAATGAGTTGTGCTTTGGGCCAGGTATGTCGGGCTGCTTCTGCTTCAATGCAAATAGAATTGTTCAATTCGCCCAAAGCCGATAGTGATCAATTAAAAGCCCAGTTCATTTATTTAATTGAGCCTCAGGCCATGCATCCCATCAATGGAATAAAGAAACTAAATTCAAATGTTAATAATGAAATTTTATGTTGAAATAATAGAAACGTATTATAATTAAGACTTGTCCTTGTTAGTTATATTTATAGAATATAAGCTAATATTAACTATTGACCATGTTCTACAAAAATAAATCTCATTTGTAAATACTAAGGTTGTATTTTATGTTCTATGTTTATCAAAAATAATTAATAAGATATTGATTTATTAGTAATGTAATGATATTGATTTTTTGATGATAAATTTTAATCATTTTGTACTATATCAATTCTTATAAATAAATACAGGTAAATAATGACATCATCAATTCAAATCAATTATAATTCAATTTGAAAACCAGGTGAGTCAACTCATTCAATTTCAAAATTAACTCGATCAATTTAAAAATCAGGTGTGTTATCTGGGATAAATGCTTTTTTGGTCACTATACTTTATGTTAACTTACAAATGAGTCACTAAACTTTTTTTTCTTACAGTCAACTCACTGAACTTTTGTTTATTTACAAACCGTTACAAAAACTGTTAAATCCTTTGACTTTAACGGAATTTGACACATTATTGCTGAGTTGTAAAAAAGAGAAGCTAATGTGGCAAAATTATCCAACGTGGCCTTCAAAAAGCGGATAATAATAATAATAATAATAATAATAATAATAATAATAATAGTAGTAGTAGTAGTAGTAGTAGGTGTGTTATATGGGATAAATACTTTTTTGGTCAATCTACTTTAAGTTAACTTACAAATGATCACTAAACTTTTTTTTCTTAACAGTCAATTCACTGAACTTTTGTTTACTTACAAACCGTTACAAAAATCGTTAAATCCTTTGACTTTAACGGAATTTGACACATCATTGCTGAGTTATAAAAAAAAGAGCTAATGTGACAAAATTATCCAACGTGGCCTTCAATAAGCGAAAAATAATAATAGTAATAGTAATAGTAGTAGCGGCGGCGGCGGCGGCGACGGCGGCGGCGGCGGCGGCGGCGGCGGAGCAGTAGTAGTAGTAACAGTAATAAATAATATCTCTCGTTGCCAAGATTTGCCAATAAATGAGTTATTTTATATAAAATAGAGGTTCATTTGAAAAGATAGATTAAATATATAAAAAATTTATTTGATAATTAATATGTATGGCACGTTTGAATAACATTTTATTACTTTACCCTTGAATCAGTGTATACAATTATACAAACTTATGGTGTGTTGGATATGAACATACATACGGATTAGTTAAATACAATATGCCAACGAAACAACGAACAAGTTGGAGAGATTTATATATATATATATATATATATATATATATATATATATAGATAAATCTTATATTGAAGTATTGTGAACAAGTATAGAAGAATACATTGACTGGATTTTGAATGAGAGTGTGAAGGGTTCCAACTTCCATGATGTGAAGGGTTTCACGTTACCTATCATTGAAAATTTTACACATTTTTAGTAAGGAATTTCTTAATATGTGCCTTTAGGGCACATGTTAAGCACATAATTTAAAGAAATATTTTTTCAAATTGTGCGTACATTCCCTTGAACTTAGTGCAAATGCAAAAATCAAATGAATATGCATACAGTTCAAGAGAATATTCTCTTGAACTGTGTGCTTAATATGTGTCCTAAGAACATAACTTTTTGTATAGAATAGTACTACCTCCGTTCCTAAAAGATTGTCGTTTAAAGTTTTAGCACATGGATTAAGAAAGTCATTGAATACTAGTAAAATTTATTTGAAATTCCATCACTACCCCTTTATGGAAAATTAAAAACTATTAATACAAGGAAGAGAATTTATTAGGACAATGAGAGAAGATAGAGGTAATATAAAAAAGTAAATAATTTATTCTTCTAGGAAGTTGTAAACGACAAACATTTTGGAACAAATTTTTTCTTTTAAAACGACAATCTTTTAGGAACGGAGGGAGTATTACTTGAAACATGGTACGTTTTGGTATGCGTTACGAATATGAATACGCAATACGTTACATAACTAAAACGTGATACGTTAGAGTTTCTTTATTTAAGTTTTTTAAAATAGAAATTCTCTTAGAATCTAAATGTAATAAAATTAAACTTTATGGTAGATTTTTAGTTGAATCAACAAGTTGATTGTTTTATAAATATTTTAGTACAAATGTAATATTTAATCATTAAATATTAAGTTATAATATTAATATTTGTGTATTTATAGTTAAACAAAAAAAAATTGATACACTAAATTTAGAGTACTAACATGTAAAAGTATACTATTTTGATATGCAAATACTAATATATAACCCTGATATATATGTCCATAAAAATATTCATAGAAACCGTATATATACACAAATTTTAAATGACTACATGTAATTTGTCCAAAATTCCTCTAGTTTAACTACATGCATGAAAGCCAGATTCTTGCAATGATGATGATAATCTCACCCTACTCTTCCACCTTTCCACCAGCACCGTAGTCCTGTACCTCCTTAATCACCGCCACCAAATCCTTACGCGACGACCCTCCTTCCACCGCTCTACCAGCCGCCACACTTGGCTCCTAGCTCCACGCGCCTCCGCATCTCCTCAATCTCCCCACAACCACCGTTCATCAGAACCACCATCGCCTTCTCTATGTTAACCGGACTCGTAAACTCAAAACCCGGATTCCAAACGTCCGATCCGACACGGACTCCACTCCTCAAAACATCAACTATAAACTTGTCATTGAAAAATTGCTCAGCAAATAACGGCCAAGTGATTAACGGCACACCAGCCATCACACTTTCTATAACGGAGTTCCAACCGCAATGAGTAACATAACCGCCTATCGCCGGATGGTTAAGTATCTCCGCCTGAGGGCTGATCAGGCGCCCATCCTCTTATTACAATTCCGTTCCTCCTCCATTCGATTCTTCAACTAGCATTTTTTCTTCACTTTTATCTCGATTTCTAACAACCCAGGTAAACGGAATCTCTGTATGTTCAAGAGCTAATGCAATCTTTGTTAACTGTTTGTCCGGAAGCATGGCCATGCTTCCAAAACTAAAAAGGAGCAAATTTTCTTCCAAAATGATGAACACCAATATTAACATTCAATTTTTACAAAACAGAATTTAAAAACAATATTTTCCACTTCCATAACTTCTTCCCTCCAGCACAACAATCTCGCGGCATGAAGTTGGGGGAAATTAAAAACAATCGGCCAACTGAATTGCTTCGAATCGGACGATTGGTACTCAATTGTGGTGTATTGGGGAAAGCTCCGCATAAGATTGTCATCGAAGTTGCGGTGATAGTGAGCAAATCCATATATCTTAATTGGTGGAGTAATCCATGATGGAGAAAGAGCTAGTGCTGAAATTTGATTGTTTCAATTTTATATCCAGATATCTATATATTGTCTTGCGATTGTGAAGTTTAAGATAAGTTTGGTGTTAATTTAGGGAAGAAAATGGTGTTTGATTGATGATGGTGACAGAGGAGTTTATGGAAGAAATAATGAGATTTTTTTTATTTGTTTTTACATTATTAAGTCTTTAAATTAGTTATTATAGAAATAATTTCTTAAATTAATTTTTATATAGAGTACATTGTAAGTCTAAATTTTTAGGGAGGCAAATTATGAATATAGTTAGGGGTGTGCAACCGGTTTTTACCGGACCGATACCGAACCGAACCGGTACCGAAATTGGCTAAATTTCGATACCGATACCGGTTGGGACCGGTTTACCAGTTCAGAACCAGTTCGATACTGGTTTTTTACCGAAAATACCGAATATTAATATAATTATTATTTTATTATTTTTATTAATATTATTATTATTTTTAGTATTATTATTATTAATTATTTATTAATAATAAAATTAAAAAAAATTAAAAAACCGGTATATACCGGTTCGGTTCGATTTTTATCGAACCATAAAAGTTCGGTACCGAAATCGGTACCGAAAAACCGGTATATACCTGTTTTTTGTACCGGTACCGAACCGGTTTTTTTAAACCAAACCGACCGGTTCGGACCTGTTCGGAAAATCGAAAAATCGAAAATACCGATTTTTTTGCACACTCCTAAATATAGTAGTATTTAATGTAACGAAAAATGTATTTAGCCCAATTTAAAAATTTGTCCTTTAATTTGAGTTGAAAGATTTTTCATGACTTTTGACTTTTGTGTGGACCAACAATATGTTACAAAAGTGAAGATCATATCGAAGCTTTTTTTGAGCCACGTTTTGTCCATTATTTCCTGCCATGAATCCACTAACGGTTGAACCATAACTTTTTGAGCTTTTGAATGGAAAAATATTTATGGAGTTGAAATTAATTTGAATAGACAAGTATATATATATATAGTTGACAAGGGACTTCACAAGTGTGTGTATAGTAGTGGGGAACAAGTGCCACCCCACTTTGCAACCTTCTTTTGTAACAAGTCAAAAAAGTTAATTAACAAAGGGTAGAAAAAGAGCTAAAAAATGAAGTCCACGCCCAACATTACTCATATCACATTTCCTCCACAACCCAC